>JAXLNO010003437.1:0-37434 GCA_038087875.1 Malacoraja senta
CACACAAGCCTGAGAAATGTTTTGCAATGGAATGATGTGGCGGGAAACAGCTTTTAACACTATTAAGTAAGAGTTACAGTCAGCTCCAGCCCTAGCCCTGCCAAACTATGAAAAGGCCTTTCACCTGTATGTTTCTAACAGGCAGGAGGGCTACACTGCAGCAGTACTGACACAGGAAATGGGCATAAGTAAAGCAAAGCAGCCTATAGCATATTACAGTACAAAACTAGATGAGGTAGCTCAGGGATACCCACCCTGCTATCAGGGATAGTCGCATTGTACTATGCATATGAAAAAGCATCGTCTGAGGCCATGGGCTATGCCGTGATCATATACACACACCATAAGGTGGCAGAACTGCTGGAGAAGGGAAAATTTGTGTTGACACCAGCTAGGATAACAGCGTTTCAGATGTTGTTGACATTTCCAGATATTACTATACAAAGATGTACCGCACGTAATATGGCTGATTATGCCCCGCTTGGTCATGAGGGGAGTCCCATGATTGTGTTGGAAAAACGATGGTATTTTCTAAGTTGAGAGCAGATCTACAGTCATTGAATGATGAGGACACCTTACTGCCATTGAATGATGAGAACAATGGCTTAGAGCCATTGAATGATGAGGACAAAAAGGTCTTGTTTGTGGATGGTTCTTGTTATAGGGATCATAATGGCAATCATGCAGAGTTTGCCGTGGTGCAACAGGACCAATCAGGGTTTAAGATAATAAAATTGGAAGTTTGCCCGCAACCTTGCTCAGCCCAGTTGGCAGAAATTAAGGCTTTAATAGCAGAATGTGAAATGATGGAAGGTGAAAAAGTTGATGTTTATATCGGGGTTTATACAGCATATGCACACGGGGTCTGTCACTTGTTTGGGGGCAGTATGGAAACAGAGAGGCTTTAAGGAAAAGCAACGGAGACCCCATACAACATTATCAGCAAATTTCAGATCTGATAAGGGCAATGATGAGCCTAGGGCACTAGCTCTGGTTAAATGCCAGGCACATAAGAGGTGAAACGACATGATTATAAAGGGAAATCACGCTGCAGACGAAGCAGCCAGAACAGCGTCTGGATGCTGATCAGCTGTTGTTGCACCTCAGGTAAGCTTGGATCTGGAACCCACAGAGGAGGACATAATTGAAATGCAAGGCAACCTTAGCAGAGCAAACAATGTGGAGACAAAGGAGAGCTAAGCAGAACTCGGAGGGTCTGTGGACTACTGAAGAAGGATTGTTGGAAGCACCCACACTATTGCTGACCATGCTTATTTCAGAAGCACATGGGGGGAAGTAATAAGAAAGGTAAAATAGGATGGGTTTTGGTCACCCTACTTACAGGCTTCGGTAGACCACATTTTGTCACAGTGTGAGGTATGTGCTCAAAACAATGTCAGAAAGGGAATAACAACGTCTATTGGTCACATTCCTGTGCCCAAAGTGCCATTTAGGCACCTGGTGATCGACTATGTGGATATGATAAAGACAGTAAGAGGGAAAAGGTACATGTTAGTAGTGATCAATAGATTTAGCAGGTGGGTGGAGGCAGTACCTTCCAAAGATTTAGGTGCAGGGGCTGTAGTAAAGTTTCTGATGAATGAAGTAATCCCAAGGTTTGGTATACCTACAGAAATTTGCTCCGACAACAGATCGGCTTTCATTCAGAGAGTAGTCAAGCTGGTGCTACAGGCCCTGAGAGTGAATCAAAGGTTTGGGTGTGTATATCACCCTCAGTCACAGGGCATGGTGGAAAGAATTAATGGGACATTGAAGGCTAAGCTAAATAAGATTTGTGCAACTGCAAAGTTGAATTGGATTGATGCCCTGCCATTGGCACTGATGAGTTGTCACATGCAAACTAATCGAATAACTCATTTGACACCACACGAGATGCTTACTGGCAGACCATGCCGGCGCCAAAATGGAGAGTCCCTACAAGGGACCAAGTTTGGAACAGTTAGAGGTAGAACTTTAGCAGTATATGCAACAGTTAACTATGATACACAAGTCTATTTATGCACAGGAAAAGCAAAAGGAGTCGGAGGTGGACCAGGAGGAAGGACCCATTAAACCCAGAGACAAGGTTTGTGCATGAGCCTTCCGAAGAAAGTGGAACGAGCCAAGAAGAGAAGGACCATTTACAGTAACTAAGGCCTTGCCCACCGCTGTTCAGGTAGAAGGTCAATCTACATGGTACCATCTCTATCATTGCACAAGGACTGTCCCACAGGTACGGCTCGATAATAACCCTGAGGTAAGTGAACAGGAGGACAAAGACGTAAGGGAAGAGCAGAGTTTTCACCAGATAGTAAGTGAGGTTTTTGGAGACACTAGTGACTCTGAGGCTGTTGTAAATGAGATCGCGAACGATTGACCTCCTCCTGATAGTGTTGGTAGGGCGGGCTGGGGGGATGCCAATACTGTCCCTCCCCTCTCAGACCTGGAAACCATCAACATGGCCGATATGGCCTGGTAACTCCACCACCTCACCAGGATTAGGGGAACAGGTGCGAGGCCATAGAGACCTTGGGGCAGGAACGGCGATAGCTCGGCCGAATGGTCCAGAGCTGCCACTAATGATTGGTATAAGTGGGCGCGATACACGGCACAGATGTTGAAATGACCACAATGCATAATTTGCACCAAGGCCACAGGAAAAACACTGGCTGTACCGGATCCTCATAACTATACGTATTGTGCAAAATTCTTGCAAAGTATAACACAGTGGTCAAACATTTCTCAATGTCCGTACAGTGTTTAAATGCAGCAGGATCAACACAAGGGATGGATCAGGCAGACCAATGCACATTATGGAATTTCACACGAGTTAGAGAACCCTACCCCAAACCACCATTAGGGATAGAAATTACAACTGCAAAACAGTATGAGTGCTACCTTGCGGTGAATGGCACACACCCAGTAGGAAATTTCCCAGGTAGCTGCATTATAGTATGGACATGTAATCAAAAAGAACCGATCAGTTAGGCCAAAATATGCCCAGGTCTAACAGCCCAATTTCACTACCAGATTGCAGGACGATTCTAACAGCAGATGTCGTGGGGGCAGGGCCAGGAACACACTCCCACCCAACTGGACCGGATTATGTGCTAGGGTAATGTTAGCACAGCCGGTGCACATCATAAGCCCAAAAGAAATAAAGACCCGTAGGAACAGATCATTTGAAACCTTTCCTGAAGGAGTTTACCTGGATGGAATAGGGCAACCAAGCGGAATCCCCAATGAGTTTAAAGCTTGGAGTGAGATTACTGCCGGGCTGGAGTCAATACTCATTTGGATCACGCCTGCGAAAAATACAGAATGGATCAACTATATTTATTATAACCAGTAGAGATTTATTAATTACACTGAGGACGCACTGTCGGCCCTAGGGGACCAGCTTGATGCTACCAGTAAGATGGGTGGCAGAACAGGCAGGCTCTAGATTGGTTATTAGCAGAAAAGGGGGTGGGTGTGTGTCCTGTTTGTGGAGCACTGCTGCACCTTCATACCTAACAACACCAGCCCGGAGAGGTCCTTCACTAAAGCAATAGATAAGTTGAAAAATCTGAGAAAAGAGATTGAGCAGAATGCGGGTTTTGGACATGAATTCTTTGATTGGCTAGAAAATATGTTAGGCGGTTGGGGAGCATGGGGGTGACTATTGGAGCTGTGCTGCTAGTGGTTATTGTTGTGCTATGTTGTGTTTTTCCCTGTATTAAGTCTCTCCTAGTAAGAGCCACTGCAAAGCAGCTCCCCCTCCAAGAAAAAGGTGAATCTGGTCTCCCAGAGAAGCAAACCCTGCTGATAGAATACTACGATGACGTGCAAAACACACCAGAGGAATATTGAACAATAGTCTGTAAGGATAGCTGGGTCTTTTTTTCCTGCCTCACGTATAATGGGGGTGGGTTTTTGGCTCAGTTACCCAGGATTCCAGAGAAAGAACACCGTGAGGCTGAACATTAGAAATATGAGGACCCTGATTTGGGGGCTAGTTGTAGGTTTGATTCGACGCTGATATGTGCAGCTTGTGATTTTCTTTTTCTGTGAGACCAAATAGGTCTCAAAGGGGGGAATTATATAGGAGTACTAGACTGTGAGACACATTGGGTACGAACATCACACGGGAGGGCTGGTCACCCAACGCAATATTCCACCTCTCCACCAATTCCAATATTGCTGGCCAGTGGGGAGGGGGGGGTTCTGTAATGCTTGTATGGGTGTTGTGGGCCGAAGGGACTGGTTTCCAGAGGGCTAGTATGGACATTGTGGGGTGAATGGGATTCTTGGGCTGGCAGCTCAGTCACTGAGGCCTGGCAGTACAGTCACTCAGACCTGGCAGGCTGGCAGCTGAGAAACTGCCAGAAATTCTGCCCAAAACAGGTGACAGACTCTGTGAGAGAGAAGGGGGAGAGGGTGGACTGAATGGATTATTGGGCTTGCAGTTCAGTGAGTCATGGCTGGTGGGCTGGCAGTTCATTTACTCGTGGCTGGTAGGCTGGCAGTGCAGTCACTCATGGCTGGTACGCTGGCAGTTCACTCAGTCACCCCTCCTCCCTTCACCCCCCCCACACACACAGATACACACACACACACAGAAACACACACACACACAGAGTTACACACAGACGCACACACACACAGACACACACACACACTCACACACAGCACCAACACTAAAATGCCAAGTAACTTCAGAACGTGGTAAGCATATTGAATCCTGTTACTAACCATATACTCTATGTAAGAAGTTTGAAAATAAGAACACAGTTGTGTCTAAACTGAATGATTCAAAGGTTTAAAGCCATTTTTACTCTGAAACACTCCTCTACAGCTGCTGCTACAGCAAAAACATGCTTTAAATAACTTTCAACAAGCACACTCACCATATACATGGCAGTAAGCTCTCTTGAATTACTCAAACAGTAATCTTCACTCTGGGGCCTTCCGCACTCAGCGCCACCTCTCCACTAAGCGGAAATGACGCACTCAGCGCCACCTCTCCACTAAGCGGAAATGATGCACTCAGCTCCACCTCTCCATGAAGCGGAAATGACGCAATCAGCGGCACTTCTCCACTGAGCAGGTCAAGGATTTAGCGGCAATTTTGCATTAAAAACATTCCGGATCTAATAAAATGTTTATTCATGGTTTTTCCCTTCCAAAAACTGTTGCACACTTTTCAATAAGGCATAGTTAAAAGGCACATTTTCAAAACAAACCTGTTGCATTTGGCAAGGCAACTTTAATTAAGCAAGGCAACTTTAATTTAATATCGAAGTCACATGAGTGACTACGTGAAGAGCCCGCCAGCCCGGATGCGCGTCAATACGTGGACGCATGGCACGAGAATCAGAGCAGTTCGAAGCTGCATAGTATCTCTTCAGAGAGATCTTATGTAGCAAGTTGAACACTTTCAGGGGGAATTTAACTTGGCTGCGGGGGTGGAGTACCATTCTAGGTGGTTAAAGCTCCAGTATTCCGGCAGGATTTCACCCTGTATTCAAGGAGCAGGAAGCGCCGTTGAAGCTCCGGAAAGGAGCAGTCAGAAGTCATTAGCTGGCCTCGCAAGAACAGCTTGTTGAACCAGGCTTGCAGTAATGGCAGGCGTAACCTGTCCAGTGAGTCCCGCTGAGGCTCCGTAGGAGCAGCTGGCCAAAGGAGCAGCCTGTCTAACCAGGCTGGGAATAAACTGGTAGCATGGCCTGCACAACAAAGCTCCAGCAAGGCCTGTAGGTTGAAGAAGTAGTCTGTCCCATTTGGCTCAGGAATGCTGGCAGGCGTGCCTTGCACAGCAATATCGCTTTTGAGCTCCGTAAACGAGCTGTTGGCAAGCGTGGGGCTGAAGATCTGGTCAGACAGGGTCTGCAAATGGAACTTCGCTGAAGCTCCAACAAGCAGGTCGACCCGGGTTCAGAGACGCTGGCAGTTAAGGTATCTTTGTTAACCTCCGTAAAACTCCGAAATGGAGCAGTCTGTTGGCCCAGGGTTGGATTTACTGGCAGCATGGGCTGTCTAGTATCTTTTCACTGTCTCTGGAGAAGATCAGGTTGATGCAGAGACATTTGTAGGGTGCCTTGCATAGTAACCTCTGTAAGTTCCAAGTAGGAACAGCTTGGTTACCCTGGTTCAGGGTAGACCATCCTGGAACTGGCTGGCCATATGGGTCATATTGACCAGGGAAGCACTGCCTCAACATCTGTGATTGAGGTTATCGGGCTGCTCAGTAGAGTGAAGTAGTTGAAGTCTCCCTCAACACATGTTTAAATTTCTGCTCAGTTAGTGGAGTTGCCAGTTCGTTGGAAACATCATTACCATCCTCTCTGGGATAGGTAGCTACCAGCAGGAAGCCGGTCTGGCATGTAGTATTTTTTATCTGAACTGCAGGTTCATGTTATGAATCAAAAATGTATATATAATAATCTGTAGGCTCTCAATACCAGTATTCCTGATTGAGTGGCTGGTCGAAGAGATTGTGTTGTTCACACTGGCGACTCAGACAAGTGGTTCCAGTCAGAGGACTGTGAAGCAATTCCTGGTTCAGGCTTGCATTATGCTGATTTCCACTCTGAGGAAGAACACTGAGGATTCGTGGTGACTCTAATAGTCAAGAGTTGACAGGGAACTCGTATTCCCACATCAAGTGGATACTGTGTTTCAGCTCTAATCATAAGGTTCTGATTATATGTTATCAGCGAAATGAATGAACAACTAGATAATGCATCCTCCGCAGCAAGAGAAGCGAAAAATTTCAGTCTGTATGGTCAATAGAGGAACGGTGGTTCCAAGTGGAATCAGTGACATCTCACAGAGGATGAGTAGTCTGCCCAAGAACAAGAGGGGTATATTTCTGATATTTCTCAAGATTGCAGAAATGTGGAGCATGCCAAATCAGGTTAGGAATTAGCTAATCTGATCATGTGGTTGGTTACCCAGTTTGAGATGGATGATTGGTTTTCAGCAATTTAGCTGATTCAGAGAATCGATCTTGAAGATGCATACTTTGCCATATCTATACACAAGAGGCACAGATATATCTGGTGTTTTGATAACAAAGCCAGTGGTGGAAGCTAATGCTGCCCTACTTAGATCTAAGGGCATTGTGTCATCGAGTTGTAGATGACATGCAAAATTTGCAGCTGATAAGACCTAGGGGTTTATCAGTAGATGCCTCTTACGATATTAAGGATGAGGCAACATGAAATTTAATAGTGCCTATTCATTCAGGCCATGGTAAGGTGGCTGAAGAAGCTCCTATTTACTCGAAGTCACGAGTGGTGGCTGGTGCAGCCTTTTTCTCGGGCAGCTAGCTCTGCACGATTGTATGGGAAGTTTGTGAACAAGATATGTGAGTTACTTTTAAACGGAAGTAACAGAGGTTGTGTTGCTTTCAGTTTGGGCTTAGAGAAGCGATTATGTGATAGCACAATTGACACTGCTTGTGCTGCTTTGTCATTCTCTATAGTCCCATAAGTGGGACAATAAATGATTGGTTATTCACCCGCTGTTCACTAACGTTATGCAAGGTGTCTTTTATATGACCTATGACTCTAAAAGCTTATGACTCTAAAAGCTTACACTCATCGTAGTGTGCAATGTATATCAGTAAATTATTAGGCGGATATTCATCTACTGTATTCCTAATGGGAGCAGTATCTTTTAAGTTGATTATGCTTTTAGCAACTGATTTCAGCACAAAGTACACAGTCTTTACTCAATCTCTGGCTCGGTCTCTGGGTCATAACTGACATGAGGGTAGCTTGTTATGGGAATGATCTCATAAAGCAAAACGGGCATGGTTGCGTACATTTGGAGTTCACAGCATACCCACCAGATCGGAGATTGGGGGTCTTATTATGTATACAGGTACACTGAGCTTGCTAGTACCTATGAGATGAAGGATAGTTTCTTCGTTGTTATTTAATAGTCTCTCAAGAGATTGCTGATGGCTCATTAGCAGCCAATAGAATGGATATTTCCTTTTCATCATACAGGAGGAGGCTTACATAGTGCGTTTTCAGAAGTTATAAAATTTGGTTGAATATGCCTGGTTGTTTGCAGATAGAATTCTGGACAGTGTTGCATGAGTTATTGTCTAACTCAAAGCCAATTGGGACTGTGGTTCGATTAAGAACGATGGCCATGTATGCAAGTTAGCATCATGGTATTAATAGCCCATGTTTTCTACCATTTATGGTTTATGTGTTTATGGTTTTCTACCATTTATGCTTTATCTGTTTAAGTGTTTCACACACAGATTAGGTTACTGCATGAAACCACAGAGCTTTGAAGTCTTCACGTACTCACGTGACTTCGATATAAAATAGAAAGATTAAACGAAAACTTACCGTTTTAAGTTTGATCTTTATTTTATGAGAAGTTGAAGTGAGGGATTACGTGCCCTCCACTCCCAACCCTGATTCTCATAAAGATCATCCGGTAGGTCTTGGGTCGTTAATCTTTCTATAGTTTAAATCCGTACAACTGGTCTGTGGCTTCATACAGTTGCTCTGAAGATTGACGCGCATGCGGGCTGGCGGGCTCTTCACGTATTCGCTCACTTCAACTTCTCATAAATTAAAGATCAAACTTCAAACGGTAAGATTTCGTTTAATCTTTCTATTAAGGAAGGCAACTTTAATTAAGCAAGGCAACTTTAATTAAGCAAGGCAACTTTCATTAGGCAAGGCAACTTTAATTAGGCAAGGCAACTTTAGCATTCTCAAACCAAAACACACTTTTCGCATGCATTTTCAAACCTAAAAACACTTTTAGCAAGCATTTTCAAACCACATTAAGGGCACTCAAAGTTTAGTAAACATGTGTTCGGTGTTACTCACAGCTCAGACTGAGAGACGTGGCCCTCTCGCTCATCTTGCAGAGACTGACTGAGGCACTCAACACTTCCTGGTTTTATCGTCCCTCCTGAAGGGGCGTGGCCTTCAGGAGAGAGAATCTCAACATTTTTAAAACACTAATAACTCTTTTATTTTTCATCGATGGGAAAAATCCTCTTGTCCTGCACAGCGGAAGGGGACTCTGAGTAAGATGGCCAAAACTCACAGTTGTAAGTGGCAGCGTTTTTTCTAAAATCAATATACGGAACAACAGGGTCAAGATCAGACTTTTAGTAATATAGATATTATCTTTATATTTTATATTCTTGGTGTTTGTAATACTTGAGATACTTAAATATTATCCTTTATCTATTATCCTTTGTTTTAGCTTTGCTCTGCATGTTTGGATTTGGCTTTGCTCTGCATGTTTGGATTTAGCTTTGCTCTGAATGTTTGGATTAGCTTGTTTATGTTAAGATAAGACATTTGCTCCCCTTTGTGTGTTTTGTTTATATAAATTGAGGGGAAAGGTGTTTTGGGTTCTCCCCTCGAAGTTAGCTCAAGCGTAAATGAGTTGTGACAGTTATATGACCTTTGTAATTTTGTAACACCCCTAGCTGAGATGACTAAAAGAAATAAAGGGGGCCTAAGATAGGAAAGTAAACATTGGGTTCTGCTAGCTGAGCACTTAACGTAAATCAATTGTGACAATTATATGATCTTTGTAACTCTGTATCAAGCCCCTAGCTAAGAGAAATAAGGGGCCCAAGAAAGGGGAAGCCATGTGGTTTAAACAAGGGTGGGTTCCGGAATGGAAAATTACTGGGAAAGGAGGAGAAAAGTAAATGCAAGTGATTGGTTATTGCTGAGGGAATGTTTGCAAGTGATTTGGTTATCGATAAGGGAATGTCTGCAAGTGATTGGGTATGGAAATGCACCGGGGGTGGAACATACAGAGTTAAACATGCCATAAGAAGGGGCAACTCTTGGTTTGGAGTGTACTCTCAAGTGATTTGCTCTTTGAGTGTTCCAGCCTTGATTTGCAAATAAAGGTTTGAACTTCTTGAAGAATTCTCCGCGTCGCCTGAGTTAATTTTGAGTATCAGCAACCACAACACCGCCTCCATCCAGTCGTCCGAGGGACCATCGTCCCTCTCCTTGCTGGGCCACCTTCAATCTCCGTGCTCCAGGGCTGCCTCCCACAGCTGACCTTGAGGGCGCGGAAGGTAAGTCCCCTGGTCCTTCTTACCGGCACTTTGTCCAGCATGAGGACATGAGGTGTTTGCCTTCCAGTTTGCATGTGGCCTCACTCTAGCAATGGTGGAGGCCCAGGATTGAAAGGTCAGTGTGGGAATGGGAAGTGGAGTGAAAATAGTTAGCAACCGGGAGTTCTCCTGGGCAGCACAGTGGCACAACTAGTAGAGCTGCAGCCTCGCGGAGACCCAGGTTCGATCCTGGATTTTGTGGAGTTTGCACATTCTATCTGTGACCGTGTCGGTTTCCTTCGGATGCTCCAGTTTCCTCCCACATCCCAAAGATGTGTGGGTTGGTAGGTTAAACAACCTGATGTGTGGGCAAGTGGAAGAATGCGGGGGGGAGAGTTAATAACAATATGGGAGAATTAAATTGGATTACACTAGTGTAAGATTGGTGCAAATGGGTGATAATGATTGGCATGTTCTTGGTGGGCTGAAAGGTTTGTTTCTGTGCCGTATCCCTCAACCTTATTGTCCATGGGAGGGTTTTGGAGTTGGTGCAATAGGTGCCGTGGTCATTGCAAAAGGAGGAAGGCAAACAAAATTAAACTGCAGGCTCAGCTCCCTGGATGGTTTTCTGGAAGAGAGCTTTCATCTCAGGCTCTGTGTTTATACTAACATCCAAACAGTCATTGGCTGAGGCTTTGAAAATGAGTGGAAAATGCATTTTATGTTTGCAGCGAGAGGCACCATCTGACCACTTTGGGAGCCAGGAAAGTGAGGGAAGGTTCCTGGAGAGATGAGTCACCTCCTGATTCAGCTGCCAGAACATGTCAACTAAACAATACACCAGCAAAACATGCTCGGGCATTCAACCCGGCCACATGCTCACCAGTAAATCCGAGCTGATCATCCCAGCCCAGAGATTTGCAAAAAATCCACATCGATAAACAGCAGCATGCCTCTGATCTTTAGTTTTAGTTTAGTTTAGAGATACAGTGTGGAAACAGTCCCTTCTACCTACCGAGTCCGCGCCGACCAGCGATCCCCGCACATTAACACTATCCTACACACACTAGGGATAATTTACATTTATACCAAGCCAATTAACCTACAAACCTGTACATCTTTGGAATGTGGGAGGAAACCAAAGATCTCAGAAAACCCATATAGGTCATGGGGAGAACGTACAAACTCCACACAGCACCCATCGGTGGGATTGAACCCGGATCTCTGGCGCTGTAAGGCAGCAACTCTACCGCTGCGCCTCCGTGACGCCCTATTTCTTACCTTATTTATTCATTTTCAGAATCTGGGTGAGGCCAACATTTCTTGCCCACGGAGACGAAAGGAACTGCAGATGCTGGAACCTTGAGTAAAACAGAAAGTGCTGGAGTAACTCAGCAGGTCAGGCAGCATCTGTGGAGGACACGGATAACATTTCAGATGGGGACCCTTCTCCAGAATTATTGTAGGGGGGAGGGGGAGGTGGGGGTGTGGTGGGAAGCTGGAAAGGAGAGGTAGAAGCGGGATAAAGCCTGGCAAGTGATAGGTGGGTAGGGTCTGAAGAAGGGTTCCGACCCGAAACGTCACCTGTTCCTTTTCTCTAGAGATACTGCCTGACCTGCTGAGTTGCTCCTGCATTTTGTGTCTAAGTGAGGGGACATTCTATAGGTAGATGGGTGGACAAAGTTGGAATGTAAAGGAGACTAAAAGATGCCAAATAACAGTACAGCACAGGAACAGGCCTTCCGCCCACAATGTTTGTGCCAAACATGATGCTTAGTTGAACTAATCTTATCTGTGTGTACATGATTCACGTCCCTCTATGTCTGCACTTATCTGAAAGCCTCTTAAATGCCACTATCATATCTGCCTCCACCACCAACCCTGGCATCACGCTCCAAACCCTCACCACTCACTGTGTGAAAAAGTTTGCCCGATTAACTTTGTTTCTCTCATCCTAAAGTTATGCCATCTAGTCTTTGACATTTCCACCCTGCAAAAAAGGAAAGAGGTTCTGACTACCTACTCCACCTATGCCTCTTATAATTTTACATGCTTCTATCAGGTCTCCCTTCAACCTCTGATGGTTTTTTTAGAGATACAGCGCGGAAACAGGCCCTTTCGGCCCACCGGGTCCGTGCCGACCAGCGATCCCCGCACACTAACACTATCCTATACCCACTAGGGACAATTTTTACATTTACCAAGCCAATTAACCTACATACCTGTACGTCTTTGGAGTGTGGGAAGAAACCGAAGATCTTGGGGAAAACCCACGCAGGTCACGAGAAGAATGAACAAGCTCTGTACAGACAGCACCCGTAGTCAGGATCGAACCCGGGTCTCAGGCGCTGCATTCGCTCCAAGGCAGCAACTCTACTGCTGCGCCACCATTCCAGAGAAAACAAGCCCAGTTTGTCCAACCTTATAATTAATACCCTCTAATCCAGGCAGCATTCTGTTGAACCTCTTCTGCACCCTCTCCAAAGCCTCCACATCCTTCCTGTAATGGGGTGACCAGAACTACACGGAATAATAGATACAGATAAACGATGTACAGTTGCATATCTCAATTTTGTTCTCTTGCAGGGACAGGGTCAGCTTTTGATGTGGATGTCCTGCTCATATCTCCTCCCTTTATTTGAGATCGTGCACAGCGAGTGTTGGGTGGGAGGGAATCAGGGTTGTCAAATTTGATTCTGTTCTCATCCATTGTCTCTTTGCCACACCCAGAGAGACAGAAACCTGGCTTGCTTCACCGGGAAACAAGTCTTGAATCTTGCAGTGTTGTGGGTAACCAGTTGATAATAACCTTCCTGAGCCACAAGGAATGTAGGGCATTCTTTTATGACACACAGACTCCTAATTACTTTCTGAATCATGACCTAATTACTGCTGATGATACCATGGATAAGGTCTTGAGTTAACCACATGTATCTGAAACTGAAATGTATTGTGCATTTACTTTTTATCAAGGCAATGACTGAAATGTTGAAGCCTGATCAATTAGGGAATTGGTCAGCATGGATGAGTTGGTCAGAAGGGGCTATTTCTAAGCTATGTAGTTCTGTGACTCTAGGATCTGGGACGTAAATCTGGCTGGTTTGTCTTCCTTGGCAACAATGAAACAATTTGTAGCATTCAGCAGCCTCCCAGTTAACAGCAACCAATTTAACAATGGAGTAAAATGCTGGAGGAGCTCAACGGGTCAGTCAGCATCTATGAAGGGAATGGATAGGCGACATTTTGGGTCGAGACGCTGCCTGATCTGTGGTGTTCCTCAAGCACTTTGTGTTTTACTCAAGGTTTTAGCATCTGCATTTCCTTGTGTCTCCAACTTAACACTGGAGATGGTTTAAACCCTAATCATGTACGTACTGTATGTAACTCATTGTGTGAATGGTTTGATACACCTCTTTGTTAATGCAAATATTGTTATATTTAACCTCAGAGCTTATGATGAGTGTGACTTAGAGGAAAATAAATGCATCTCAGATACAAGTACAAACCTGGTGATAGCAAATCAGTAATCCTTTGTGGACTCAGACGTCATTTAAGATCATTCGATTTTTCCTGAGGCATTTAAATTTAGGGGAATTTACAGTCAGGAAGCAGTCAGAGAAGTACTTTATTATTATGGGCATCACGTACGTATGTGTCTACTGAAGGCAAAAGTAACATGATGCAGAAGAATTGAAAAGATCTTGAATGCTTATGACTGCGTAAATGGATATGTATACCTTGGAGTTTTTATGCAAACCAGTGAAGAATTTTAAGGTTTCGAGACATCAATAATTAGTCAGTGCATCAGTCTATATCTTTCCACTGACACAAGGTCAGTGTGTACCTGTACCTGAAGTTGGGAAGTTGCGGATTCCTCAACGAAATTTACTGAGTTACTGTTGGAGGAAGCTGAACAATGCGCAGACAGTGAAGATGGTTATCAAGAATTACGGTGGGACCTTGATCATCTGGATGAGTGGGCCGAGGAATGGCTAATGGAGTTTAATTCAAATGTGTGAGGTGCTGCAATTTGGGAAGTTGTACCAGGGTAGAATGTTCCCAGTGAATGGTAGGGCCCTGCAGAGTGTTGCAGTGCAGTGAGATCTAGTACAGGTACATAATTTCCTAAAAGTGGCATCACAGGTAGATAGGGTGGTGAAGAACGGTTTTGGCACAATCGCCTACCTCAGTCAGGAAATTGAGTATAGAATATAAGACCACCAGGGGCGCCGGGGAGATGGCTGCCCTGCCGGCAGTCTGTCCGTATTTTCTTTCGTTTTGTTATTTTTTAGTTTGTTAAAAGTTTGTTTTAATGTTCTTCGGTTTGTTTTATGTGGGGGGAGGGGGGAGGGAATCGGGGGAAACTTTTTTTTCAAGCTCTTACCTTCCCGGAGATGTGATCAATTTTCGGATCACATTTTCCGGGCTCTGCGGCCTTCCATCGATGGAGCTGGAAGCCTCCTCGGACTGTCGTGAGCCCCAGCGCGGGGCGCGGACTTAACATCGGAGCTGATCCCTTGCCTGGGATCGCTCCCACCGCGGACTTTACCATCAAGGGCTCGCAGTCTCAGGTGAGGCTAGTCGGGAAGCTCCAACGTCGCGGAAGGTTCGACCAGCCCCGACGCGAGGTTCGATCGCCCGGCGCGGGGGAGCTGACATCCCTCCCGATGCGGGAGCTTGATCGCTTCGACGCGGAGGTCCCGAACGCCGCCGGCTACGGAAGTCCTGATCATCCCGTCAACGGGGACTTGAGGCCCACGACCGAGGAAGAACAAAAGGAAGAGACTTGAACTTTATTTCACCTTCCATCACAGTGAGGAATGTGTAGGAGTCACTGTGTTGGATGTTCATGTTAAAATGTGTTTTGTGTGATCTGTTGCTTTTAATTGTCTGACTGACCTGGCCAAAGAAATTCCTCGTATGTTGCGAAACATACTTGGCAAATAAAGTGTGATTCTGATTCTGAAGTTGTGTTGTTATGCTCCACAGGACATTAGTGAGTTTGTGTATTGTGTTCTGTTTTGGTCACCCTGCTATTGGAAAGATGCCATTTAGCTGGATAGCATGCAGATTTACCAGGACATGAGGGCCTGAGCCATTGGGAAAGATTGGGCAGGCTAGGACTTTTTTCCTTGGAGTGCAGGAGGCTGATAGGTGGTTTTGTAAAGGTGTATAAAATTATGAGGGGAATGCATAGAGAAAAAGCACAAAATATATATATATGGGAATCAAGAATGAGAGGGCATAGGTGAGTGAGGAACAATTTAATAGAAACCTGAGGGGCAATTATTTACTCAGAGGGTGGTGGGTACATGGACAGAGCTGCCAGAGAAAGTAGTTGAGGCAGGTGCAATAACAACATGTTACATGTTAGAAAAGTTTAGAGGGATATGGGTCAAATGCGGGCAAATGGGACGAGCTTAGTTAGGATGGATGAGTTGGGCTTGTTTCAATGAAGTATGACTCTGTGACTCTATGACATAGATGGACGTGATGGGATGTTGGTGCTCAGGCACTGCATTGGAGGCGGAAGGAGCCTTGGATAAGCTCCACATCTGTTGGCCAGAGCTACAGTAGTTTTACTCAGCACTCTGACAGATCCCGGCCTACAACCCCTAGACATGATGCTGGTTGAAGGTTCTTTCCTCACATGTCCCTCAGGGGTGAGAGAGTGGAGGATGAGAAAAGTTATACTGTTTAATTTACAGGCCTTTTACTGTGCCCCATCCACACTATGGCAAGAGTTTACTGTAAACCTCATGGATCTCCCATCCACCACACTCCTTATTGGTTTTAAGTGAACTTTCATTAAGTGAACAAGAACACCTCATAGAAACTTACAGAATAATGAAAGGCATGGATAGAGTGGATGTGGAGAGGATGTTTCCACAGGTTGGAGAGTCTAACACCAGAGGTCATAGCCTCAGAATTAAAGGGAAGGTCTTTTGGAAAGGAGGTGAGGAGGAACTTCTTTAGTCAGAGGATAGTTAATCTGTGGAACTCATTGCCACAGAGGGCTGTGGAGGCCAAGTCAGTGGATATTTTTAAGGCAGAGGTAGTCAAATTCTTGATTAGAATGGGTGTCAAGGGTTATGGGGAGAAGGCAGGAAAATGGGATTAGGATTCAGAGATCAGCCATGATTGAATGGCGGAGTAGACTCGATGGGCCTAATGGCCTAATTCTACTCCTATAACTTGTGAAGTTGTGAACTTTTGTTCCCTCTTGCACAATGTTGAATGATTTCATGATAGGAAAAGAGGTACCCATGCTGATGCCTTGATCATAATCCGCACTGACTTTCATACCAGTCCTAAAAAGATCTAACACATGAGCGACCTAGTGCAAAAGGCATTTGCTGCTTTCGCGTAATTCCTTCTGAACACACAAGCATACACCTCAGTTTACATTGGTAAGTTGTCCTTTGCAAAGCACAGCACTTAATAAAGTTCTCCTCATGTGGATATTAATGGAAGAAAAGTCAATGTCACCAAACTTGGCACTGTCCCAGAAGTCTTCCAGTTTTAAGACATTACAATTGAACATAAGAATGAGTTTAGTTTATTACCACGTGTACCGAGATACTGTGAAAAAGTTTTGTTGCGTGCTAACCAATCAGCGGAAAGACAATAGGTGATTACAATCGAGCCATCCACAGTGTACAGATACATGAGAAAGGGAATAACGTGAATAATGTTTAGTGCAAGATAATGTCCAGTAAAGATAGTCCGATCAATGATAGTCCGCGAGTCTCCACTGAGGTGGATAGTAGCTCAGGACTACTCTCTAGTTGTTGGTAGGATGGTTCAGTGGTTCAGTGATGGTTCAGTGATGGTTCAACAAATACATGCATAAAACATTATGTCTACGGCATGCTAGTATCATGTCATATCAGTTGAGGCATTGTGGATGAATGTTGACAAGTCTTGTTGAGGCCATATAAAACTTTGGTTAGGTGACATTTCAAGGATTGCATTCAGTTCTGGTCACCGCACTATAGAAAGGATGAGAAGACTTTGGAGAAGATGCACAAAAGGTTCACCAGGATGCGGCCTGAATTGGAATGTGTTCGCGACAAGGAGAGGTTGGACGCACTTGGATTATTTTCTTTAGAGTACCAGAGGCTGAGGGGAGACCTGATAGAAGTATATTAAATTATGAGAGGCATAGATAGGATAGAAAGTCGGTCTTCTTTCCAAGACATTGGAACCATCAAATATTGGAGAGCATAGGTTTAAGGTGAGAGGAGGAAAATTTAAAGGAGATGTGTGATGCATGTTTTTTTTACATAGGAAATGGCAGGTGCCTGGAAGGCATTGCCAAGGGAGGTTGTAGAAGGAGACATGATAGCAATAACAGAGGCGTTTAGACAGGCACAGGAACAGGCGGGGACTAGAGGGAAATGGAACATGCACACAGTGGAATGAGTTAGATTGGCATTATGATCAGTTCAGACATCAGGGGCCAAGGAGCCTATACCTATTCTGACGTTCTATATTCTGTGTACACACAGATGATTAATGGGTGATATTTAGTTTAGTTTGGTTTAGATATAAAACACGGGAACAGGCCCTTCGGCCCACCGAGTCCACGCCGTCCAGTGATCCACTAATACACAAGCAGTATCCTACACACTAGGGACAATTTACGATTTTTAACGAAGCCAATTAACCTCCAAACCTGTAAACCTTTGGAGTGTGGGAGGAAACCGGAGCACCCGAGAAAACCCATGCGGTCACGGGGGAATGTACAAACTCCGTACAGACAGCAGCCGTAGTCAGGATTGAACCTAGGTCTCTGGCTCTGTAAGGCAGCAACTCTACCACTGTGTCACCGCGCCGCCCTAAATCTTAATATTTTACATGATGGATAGAAATAAATGATTTCACCTGCCAGAACCAACTTGTGGCCAAAAGGTGGTGAATGTCTCGATTTACTCCCATAGATCATCATTAGAGTTGTGGGTGGTTTGTCCACTCCAAAGTGTGAGGAAAATACTTGACAAAGTTGCTGGAAAAATACAATTAGGAGAGATAACATTTCAGAGGGAAAACCTTGATGTGCTGGCTGGGAGTTTGGGAATCACAGACTCATTGGTTGGACGTCTATGACCCAGAATGCAGAAGGCCAAATGTCAGACCATTATTAATCAACATCTGTTGAAAGAACATAAATACTGACAGACTATTATTAACAAGAGTGATCATGTTTTCGGATGCATTCCATGTCCATTAGATTTCAAGGTCAGGCAATGATACCCTGCCTTATTTTTGGTTACTTACAATAGGCAAGCCTCAAGCAGAAGTCGATAGCAGATGATGAACAAAAAGCACAGGGCGAGTTGACACCCACACACTTGTGTGACCTAGTTAACCAAGTGGTAGTAAAGATCACCGAGTGATTCAGCGCAGTAACAAGGCCCTTCAGCCCATCGTGTCCATGCTGACTCACCTGTACTGATCTTGTTTACTAACATTTGGCAATGCAAGTATTTGATTAGATACTTCTAATCTCTCATCAGGCAAAAGGTATAGAAGTGTGAAAACGCACACCAATAGATTCGGGGACAGTTTCTTCCCAGCAGCTATCAGGCAACTGGATCATCCTACCTCAACCAGAGAGCAGTGCTGAACTACTCTCTACCTCATTGATGACCCTCAGACTATCCTTGATTGGACTTTGCTGGCTTTACCTTGCACTAAACATTATTCCCTTATCATGTATCTATACACTGTAAATGGATCGAATGTAATTATGTGTTTTCTTTCTGCTGACTGGTTAGCATGTAACAAAAGCTTTTCACTGTACCTCTGTACACATGACCATAAACTAAACTGAACTGACTAAACTTATTAAATGTTGTGAGAGTTTCTGCTTCATCACCGCTTCAGGCAGTGTGTTCTGGAAAACCACATTAAAACGTACGTGATGTATGTTATTATTCTGGAATGAACTATTTGTTTTACATGATGTAATCTTTGGATTACGTTTTTCTGCATCTTGTACTGTCATGGACATGAAGTGCTGGAGTAACTCAGTGGGTCAGGCAGCATCTGTGAAGGACAAGGACCGGTGACATTTCGGGTCAGGATCCCCAGAGCTTTGTGTTCTACATAAGATTCCAGCAACTGTAGTTCCTTGTGTCTCCACTACTATGGATATGCTTATAAAATTATTTTTTAATTATATTTCTGCACTGAACACTAGATTTTTATGCACGGCCCTCACCCCATTACAATATTAGATGTAATTGATGCATAATTTAGACATAGTTTGTTTTCTTTGTGTGTCTGTCTATGTGCCCGTAATGCTGCTACAAGCGGGATGTTTCATGTACCTGTCCCTCATTGGACACATGCACATGACAATAAACCTGAACTCAAACTTGAGGTTCACACAAAAAAAAAAGATTAATTTCTACTGAGAAATAGGTGTCACAGACAAGGTTTGAATTGATTGAAAAGGCGGTGGTGAGCCACTGATCGAGGATAGTCTGGTCCATTAACAATGCTACTGGAGAGTAGACAGACGTCTGACCTCAAACATAGAGAACATACACATAGAAAATAGGTGGAGGAGGAGGTCATTCGGCCCTTCGAGCCAGCACCGTCATTCATTGTGATCATGGCTGATCGTCCCCAATCAATAACCCGTGCCTGCCTTCTCCCCATATCCCTTGATTCCACTAGCCCCTAGAGCTCTATCTAACTCTCTCTTAAATCCATCCAGTGATTTGGCCTCCACTGCCCTCTGTGGCAGGGAATTCCACAAAATCACAACTCTCTGGGTGAAAAAGTTTTTTCTCACCTCAGTCTTAAATGGCTTCCCCTTTAATCTAAGACTGTGGCCCCTGGTTCTGGACTCGCCCAACATTGGGAACATTTTTCCTGCATCTAGCTTGTCCAGTCCTTTTATAATTTTATATATTTCTATAAGATCCCCCTCATCCTTCTAAACTCCAGTGAATACAAACCTAGTCTTTTCAATCTTTCCTCGTATGACAGTCCCGCCATCCCAGGGATCAATCTCGTGAACCTACGCTGCACTCCCTCAATCACAAGGATGTCCTTCCTCAAATTAGGAGACCAAAACTGTACACAATACTCCAGATGTGGTCTCACCAGAGCCCTATACAACTGCAGAAGAACCTCTTTACTCCTATACTGAAATCCTTAATGCCAGGGTGACCTAAGCCATTCTCACATGAATGCTGGCCTGACAATGGGGATCGTGCTTTAATGGGAAGAGATGGTAAGGGAGAGGTAACCCATGACTTTGTGTTTCTTGCATTTGCTTTTTCAAGGATAATAAAGGCCATAGGAGCACAGAAGCTGCAAGGCCTACACCTTCTTGAATTGGAAATATATTGCCAGTTCTTCGTTGTTGCTGCTCCATCCACATTACAATGGTTGGGTGGGTGGGGGGAGGGGGGATAGAGGGGGCACATGAATGGCAAGAGTGTTTTATTAAAAGACAGGTGTGAACATTACTGACTATAACACTATTGAATGTATAAACAAGGAAATGTGGATGGTGGTTGACAAAAAAAGATGCTAAGTGCTGGAGAATCTCAGAGGGTCAGGCAGCATCTCAGCACTGACACTGCTTGACCTGTTGAGTTACTCCAGCGCTTTTTCAAAAGAGAGTTAGATAGATCTCTTAAAGATAGAGGACTGAAGGGATATGGGGAGAAGGCAGGAACGGGGTACTGATTGTGGATGATCAGCCATGATCACAGTGAAGGGCGGTGCTGGCACAAAGGGCCGAATGGCCTACTCATGCACCTATTGTCTATTGTCTATTTGTGTCTACTATTGAATGTTCAATCTGAGAATGTGTCAAGAGATTTTGCAAGGTTTTTTTGTATATTGTTGAATTTGAACAAAATTTAATTTTGAAATTGAAAAACAGATGCTTGCCTTCCCAGCAACATCTAGGTACCACAAATTTAATAAGGAAAATTTGGACAGAATTGGAATTCTAATGGCGCAGTGGTGCAATGGTAGAGCTGCTGCCTTATAGCATCAGAGACCCGTGTTTGATCTTAACTACAGGTGGTGTCTAGACGGAGTTTGTACGGAGTTTGTAAGTTCTCCCTGTGACCACGTGGGTTTTCTCCGGGAGCTCCGGTTATCTCCCACAGACGTGCAGGTTTGTAGGTTAATTGGCTACAGTAAATTTCCCCTAGTGTGTAGGATGTGAAAGTGGGATAACATGGAACTCGTATGGATGGGTGATCAATGGTCGGTGCGGACACTGAGGGCCGAAAGGGCTGTTTCCATGCTGCATCTCTAAACTAAACTAAAACCAAGCATCGTAGATTTTGTCAATTTGGCTCCTGTTGCTCCTTTGGTTTACATATTGTTCCAAAGGGTGGGTAGAGACTAGGATTACAAAGTCTAGGTAAAAGTAGATGAAGGAAGGAAAAGTTGTCATGTTTCATACCAGAGAAGTTCCAAATGCGTGGCGGGCATCTCTGCAACAAAGTGGGAGGAGGCTGGTATGCACTTGAACCATAGGTAGTTCTGTTATAGATTTCAAAGAGAAATTAACTGAAAAATTGTAAACCAGCATCTGCAGTTCGTTGTGCCTAGAACTATGTCGCTCTGGTTGATGGAAGAATCTCCGATTTCTTCCAATTTGACCAGAGAGCTTGAGCAAAACACAAAGTGCTGGAGTAATTCAACGGGTCACGCCGCATCTGGAGGGAATGAACAGGTGTTATTTTGGGTCGGAACCCTTCCACAGGCTCAGGTATTCTCCAAATACCTCAATTCCATCTTGTTTTCCCTCATCCAGTCCTTTCTGATCTACATCCGAGACACCTCACATACACTTCAACACTTCAATACCTTTCCATTCCTGGAACCCCATTGCCTCAGCTTTACCATGGATGCTTCGTCCCTTAACATCCCCATTCCCCTCCAGGAAGGTCTTAGGGCCCTTTAGTTCTTGCCAGAACAGAGACCCAATTATTTTCCTCAACTAACACTCTCCTCTGCCTGGTGGAACTAACTTATCCTCACCCTCAACAACTTCTCTTTTGACTCCTCTCGTTTTCTTCAGGAGTTTCTAGGGCACTGTTGATTACAGGAATGTCCATCCTTGTGAATCTTCTCAATTATGCTTTTAAATGTCTTCTGGTATAGATTTCAAGGAAGACATTAGATACTTATTTTCCAACAACGACCATCCCAATGGTATGCCGCACAATTCAGCTTTGGGCCTGTGAGCAAGTTGAAAGCTCGCTGAATTTTGTTTACACGAATAATAGTTCTTTGTTCAACGGAGAAAAGAGAGGCATAAAAATGTAAGAAAAGATGAAAATAAGTAGGTGTGTTTCTGGAGCAACAAAATAGCCTTGCTAGTGATTCACGTTCCCCAGTCATTAATTTGTGGTTGAGCTACAACATATAATAACAGGCATGCTACAGCATATCTCAATGGGCTTAAAGGTCACTGCGCACATTCAGAGGTCTTTAGATGTGGCTGAAACTCTCCCACATCCAATATATGCCAGGCTGCAAAGCCTGATTGAGTCAATTTGGTTATCAGTTTGGGCGTTAGACTATGTTTAGAGCCTGAATTGTCCCCTATCAACGATTACAGGCTATGTGCGGTCAACTTACTTATTCCCCTATTCTTATCGTGGTTTTCAAATTAGTCTGTATTGAGGTGATAACACTCCAGCAGGAGTAAATGTCTATCAGAGTCTAAATCTGTAATGTCAATTACCAATTGTTATTTAGCTCTGTATGGTTTGATATCTCGTCAGTACTATGTTTCTGAGACTGGATTATATTTATCTATAAATTTACAGTTTTTCTTGCCTTCAGGCCAAGAATGGAATGAACGAGGATAACTCAGATCATAACGTGTATCTCCTTTAGTCACTGAACAATCCTCTTTATCATGGAATTTGTCCGTTCAATTTCTTCTTTCGGAATTCATTGGTTTACAAGTAGAAGTAAAACCATTTATTTCCTTTTGCTATAACCTTATTGAATCAGCAGGATTGCATGCCATCAGTTCTTTGCTTAGTTGCTCTAAATCAGAGTGTGTGCATTTCCAGGACACTTTGATCACAGGAATGTCTATCCTCATGAACATTCTCAATTATACTTTGAAGTGTCTTCTGGTGTGGTCTCACTTAAAATCTCACTTAAAGATTTGAGCACAAAACCTAGGCTGACCCAGTGAAGTACTAGAGAGTTATAGGGACACTTGTTTAGGTTTAGGTTTATTATTACCGAGGTACACTGAAACGTTTTGTTTTGCTTGCAATCCAATCAAATCAGATAATACTGTACATAACTACAACCAAGTCAAACTCAAGTACAATAGACACACAATGGGGATGATACAGAGTGCAGAATATAGTTCTCAGCAGAAACTGCAGATGGTGGAATCTAGAGGATATCACAAAATGCTGGGGGAACTCAAAGGTTCAGGCCACATCTGTTCCTCCAGCACTTTGTGGTTTACTGAAGAATGATGTTGTATCGGAGATATGGCTGCAATAGAAAGACTGCATTTGGCATCTTAGGAAATGTTGAAGATTCCACTGCATAATTTTAGCAGGAGCAGGAAAGTTACCTCTGTGTTCTACCCAAGACATCCATCCATCAACATAAAGTCGTGATCATACTGGAGACCTTGCAGTGGGCAAATCACCTTTAAAAATTGACCAGTCTTCAAAAATATTTAACAAGTGATAAAGTGTTTGGGGATGGTACACAAAAATGCTGGAGAAACTCAGCGGGTGCAGCAGCATCTATGGAGCGAAGGAAATAGGCAACGTTTCGGGCCGAAACCCTTCTTCAGACTGATAGGGGGTGGGGAGAAGAAAGG
The DNA here is from genome assembly GCA_038087875.1 of Malacoraja senta. Classification (NCBI taxonomy): domain Eukaryota; kingdom Metazoa; phylum Chordata; class Chondrichthyes; order Rajiformes; family Rajidae; genus Malacoraja; species Malacoraja senta. Next base: position 23,895 of record JAXLNO010003437.1, read on the forward strand.
AAAAAAGGAAAAAGGCGGAGGAGGAGCCCGAGGGCTGGGGGAGGGGAGGAGACAACCAGATGGCTGATGAAGGGGAGGGGACAGCAAGGGCTAGCAGAATTGGGAGAATTCAATGTTCAAGCCCCCAGGATGTAGACTGCCCAAGCGGAATATGAGGTGCATTTCCTCCAATTTACGGTGTTGCTCGCTGTGGCCATGGAGGAGACCCAGGACAGAGAGGTCAGATACGGAATGGGAGGGGGAGTTGAAGTGCTGAGCCACCGGGAGTTCAGGTTGGTTATTGCGGACCGACCGGAGGTGTTCGGCGAAACGATCGCCAAGCCTCCGCTTGGTCTCACCGATGTAGATCAGCTGGCATCTAGAGCAGCGAATGCAATAGATGAGGTTGGAGGAGATGCAGGTGAACCTCTGTCGCACCTGGAACGACTGCTTGGGTCCTTGAATGGAGTAGAGGGGGGAGGTGAAGGGACAAGTGTTGCATCTCTTGCGGTTGCAAGGGAAAGTACCAGGGGAGGGGGTGGTATGGGAGGGAAGGGAAGAATTGACAAGGGAGTTACGGAGGGAGTGGTCTTTGCGGAAGGCAGACATGGGGGGAGATGGGAAGATGTGGCGAGTGGTGGGGTCACGTTGGAGGTGGCAAAACTGACGGAGGATCACTTGTTGTATGTGACGGCTGATGGGGTGAAAGGTGAGGACTAGGGGGACTCTGCCCTTGTTGTGAGTGGGGGGATGGGGAGAGAGAGCAGTGTTGCGGGGTATGGCAGAGACCCTGGTGCGAGCCTCATCTATGGTGGAGGAGGGGAACCCCCGTTCCCTGAAGAATGAGGACATTTCAGATGCCCTGGTGTGGAACGCCTCATCCTGGGAGCAGATGCGGCGTAGACGGAGGAATTGGCCCGCTTTTACCTTCTCCCCAAACAGCCCGCTTTTACCTTCTCCCCAAAATCCACAAACCTGACTGTCCCGGTAGACTCATTGTCTCTGCCTGTTCGTGCCCCACCGAACTCATCTCCACCTACCTCGACTCCATCCTATCCCCCTTGGTTAAATCCCTCCCTACCTATGTTCAAGACACCTCAGACACTCTCCGTCATCTCCGCGCATTCCACTCTCTAGGCCCTCACCCCCTCATCTTCACCATGGACCTCCAGTCATTGTAACTTTGAAGAAGTGTTTGGGGATATTCTGGTGGTATAATACTATCGGCTGGACACCAGATAACAATTAGTGGCAGGAATCCTTGCTAATCTTTACCTTGCCTCCATGTTCAGCAGGGTGTATTCATCAATACTCAGTCAATGTTAAAGAATCATGGCTTTGCTCTCCACTGTCGCACTAACCCAGACATCAGGAGAGATTGAGCTAAAGTCCTCTCTATCCCTCCCGCTTGACGAAGAGCAACCAGGCGAGTTCAGAACCCGATGGATGCATTTAATTTATCAATCACGTGGGGTCAGTAGGGGAGGTTGCTCTTCTAAACCCCATAGTAAAAGTGGACCTTCCCCACTGTAAGAATCCCACCTCTGCTTCTTGAACAGGAGGCCTCTGCAATACCGTAATTTTACCGTAACTTAATGGGTCGACATGGGTTTTCTCTTTAGTTTAGTTTAGTTTAATGGTTCAATTGTACTTGAGTGTCACATGTGCGTAGGTACAGTGACATTTCTTTTTTGCATGCAGTTCAGTAAAAATCTTACTAAATGCAGGCACATTAGACATACAGCATGGAAACAGGCCCTTTGGCCTACTGACCATTGATCTCCCGTTCACACTCGTTCTGTATTATTCCACTTTTGCATCCACTCCCTACACTCTGGGGGCAATTGTACAGAGGCCAATTAACCTGCACGTCTTTCGGATGTAGGAGGAAACTGGAGCACCCAGAGGAAACCCACGCAGTCACAGGGAGAAGGTGCAAACTCCACACGGACAGCACCTGAGCATGGGTCTCTGGCGCTGTGAGGCAGCAACTCTACCGCTGCGCCACCGTGCTGCCAAGAAGTAGGATTGTAGAAACGAATCAGCTAAATTGGGTAAATTTAGTTAATTTCGTGTTATGGCTGGGATGCAAGCAGAAGCCTCCACGTGGCGCATCCCGGGCAATGCTGACGACAGAAACTGTACCACAGTGACTGACTGAAGCAGCCAATTCTGCAAACACCGACCGTCAACCGTCACTGACCGACCGGAAAGACGTGATATAGAAGATGGCCGGACACGTGGAAGAAGATGTGTTATGGCTATTGATTTTTAGAGTTATGCCTGTGATTATCAATGAATGGATTGAATGGCGTGGCAAGCCTGAGGGATTAATTAGTCTACTCGCATTCTGACATTCTAAGTTGATTACTTACTCAATCATTAGTTCTTTTAATAGTTTTTTATTGCCTTACTTCTTTTTTTCAATTTTTAATAAATATTTTCTCTTTACTTTAAGCAAGGTTATCAAAATGGACTTTAGCAGGGCCTTTGACAATATCCTGCATGGTAAACTAGTCCAGAAGATTAGATCACATGGGGCTGTTTCCATTCTGTGTTACTCTATGACTCTCTGGTACTTGTTTATCCGTGTATACTAGAAGTGGACTAGATGATGTATACAGCATGTAAACAGGTCCGAAGATAGACACAAAATGCTGGAGTAACTCAGCGGGACAGGCAGCATCTCTGGAAAGAGAGAATGGGTGACGTTTCGGGTTAAGACCCTTCTTCAGAACTGGACTGATTCTCAGTCTGAAGAAGGGTCTCGACCCGAAAAGTCATCTATTCACACTAACAGTGGCGCTACGCCACATTAGTTGTAGAAGGGAGTAGCTTGTGATACAACCACTTGATTGCTGCAAACCATTAGAGTCATAGAGTCATAGAGTCATACTGCATGTAAACAGGCCCCTTGGCCCAACTTGCCCACACCGACCAATATGTCCCATCAACACAAGTCACACCTGCCTGCATTTGGCATTATTTAACAAAGAATTCTCCAAGAAAATTAAACATTTATGATCTGAAATGTGAAATCCCAATTGCATTTCAGAGGGGGGTATTTTCTAACAAGAATTGACACTGTACAAGCTAAGTAGTATTAGGTCAGCTGATAAGAAAACCGATCAAATTTAAAAAAAAAAAGAATATTAAAAGCAAAGGCTTAAAGAGATTAGGAATTTTGGGAGTTTTCTTTAATGCATCCATTTTGCAAGTTCTGGCCATTGCTGGTGAGCCATGCTCTGATCATGTGTTCCGGTGAAGGCGCTGTGCACACGGCAGCCAGCCAACAGTCGCTTGTCTTTTTCTTTCTGTTTTCACTTTTAATTTCAAGTTTTTGTGTACCTTGTGTGTTGTGACTGTTGGCAGAACAATTTCCCTCTGGGGATAAATGAAGTTTTATCGTGTCGTATCCTATCGTATAAAGTTGAGGTGTTTAAGATGATGGAAGAACCTGATGAGGTCGAGAAATGTTATTTCTCCTGGTGGGAAATGGAGAACAATGAAGGAGAACCTTGAGGTTAGAACTTGGTTATTCGGTGGAGATATTACAACACTTTAATATTTTCAGAAATTAATGAAAATCTGCATATTGAGTCCCAATGTCTCTTCCCCTAAAAAGTAGACAATAGACAATAGACAATAGGTGCAGGAGTATGCCATTCGGCCCTTCGAGCCAGCACCGGCATTCAATGTGATCATGGCTGATCATCCCAATCAGTACCCCGTTCCTGCCTTCTCCCCATATCCCCTGACTCTGCTATTTTTAAGAGCCCTATCTAGCTCTCTCTTGAAAGCATCTAGAGAACCCGCCTCCACCGCCCTCTGAGGCAGAGAATTCCACAGACTCACCACTCTCTGTGAGAAAAAGTGTTTCCTCGTCTCCGTTCTAAATGGCTTACTCATTATTCTTAAACTGGCCCCTGGTTCTGGACTCCCCCAACATCGGGAACATGTTTCCTGCCTCTAGCGTGTCCAAACCCTTATATGTTTCAATGAGTTCCCCTCTCATCCTTCTAAACTCCAGAGTGTACAAGCCCAGCTGCTCCATTCTCTCAGCATATGACAGTTCCGCCATCCTGGGAATTAACCTTGTAAACCTACGCTGCACTCCCTCAATAGCAAGAATGTCCTTCCTCAAATTAGGGGACCAAAACTGTACACAATACTCCAGGTGTGGTCTCACTAGGGCTTTGTACAACTGCAGAAGGACCTATTTGCTCCTATATTCGATTCCTCTTGTTATAAAGACCAACATGCCATTCGCTTTCTTCACTGCCTGCTGTACCTGCATGCTTACTTTCATAGATTGATGTACAAGGACCCCCAGATCCCGTTGTACTTCCCCTTTTCCCAACTTGACGCCATTGTAGTAATTGTAGTTACAATCATTATAAATCAAAGCTCATATTAATAAATGATTGATTATGGTCAATACGATATTTGGAATCAAGGCAGGTAAAAAGTCAGTCAGTCAATTTTATTTATATAGCACATTTAAAAACAACTCACATTGACCAAAGTGCTGTACATCAGTGCTACATACAATGGTACACAGACCTAACAGGGCTTTAAATACAGAATAACCAAATGCTGTTAAATTGTAGAATTGGTTTTTTTTGTTTTGCAACTTCCACTATATTTTATTTTTGAACGCAGCTTTCATTGTCACCCTTGATGACTATATTGGAAGAGCTGATATCATTTTCACACCTTACACTTATTCACACTTTACAGCCCATGGAAACAAACCCATTGGCCGAACGAGACCACACCAACCATTGACCTACAGATGCTGGTTTACACCGAATATAAGACACACAATGCTGGAATAACTCGGGTCAGGCAGCATCTTTGGAGACAAGAAATGGGTGACGTTTCAGGTTGAGACCCGACTGAGAGTCCAGTCCATACACTTTAATATATAATATTTGTAAGTATTAGATATCAAATCCATCCATTAAAATGTGTTGGCACATATAAGCTCGACCCCAGTGTCTGGCTTGCACACAGCCTGCCATGCAGTTCCAACAGGTTTCCGTTTTCAAATGCTGTATTTATCCAATGGTTATTTGATATACCTGTTTTGTGGGGGTGGGCATGGTTGTTAAAGTCTCGCAGCGACTGGATTGGTTCTCACTGTGTAACATCTCAGGATTTCCCATTGGCTGCGGGCGTCTGCTCTCTGGGTTGGCTGCGTGTCATCTGTGTGTGAGTGCTTTGTAACTACCTGGTCAAAGGGAGGAAATGTGAGCAGATTCATTCGGCATCACACACGCAAGGAAAATATCTGCGACCTTTCTAAGCCTCAGCAGACCTTGAGGGATCACGAAAAAAAAAATGGAAACACTGTCAAATGTTTGTGTCTAGACTCCAGCAAGAGCGGCTAGAGGTGGTAGGTACAACAAACATTTCACCTTTCAATGCTTTGTGTTGTGTCTGTGTGTGGGAGGGGGAATTTGACTAATCTGCAAATATCTCAACCGGCTCAAATCGTACAAGTTATTTATAAAACACCAGACTTTTGAGGTCTCGGCTGTTGTGGAAATCGTGACATTTCCCCGATTCCCATCTTTTTCTCAACCACCAATATACAAACAAAGTTCCCATTCCGTTTAAAAGTTTTAAAGATGCAAATTACAACTTAACAAAAAAACTAATTTGGATTCGCATGGATCTGGAAAGCGAATGCGAACGAGGTGGGGACGAATTTCCCCCATGAACATTATTTTAAAATCTGTTAAACCGTAGTTTAAAAAGACCGTCGCTGACAACGTGGTGAGAGGAGTATCACGAAAACACTGCACCTCATTGTGACCGAATCGATATTTCATCACAATTAAGCCCATTCAATTGCGTTTGCGAGGACGTATTAAACGTTAAATCAACCTTTAAATGATACAGTGCAAATATTAAGCGAAGGGCGTTTGTGATTTTACACCTTGGTTAACATTAAATGTCGATTTTAATCGGAATTGCAATTACAATGGGACCAAGTGTCTCTAGGCTACCAAACATATTTGAGTGCAGTTTTGAACTTTTTTTCCGTGACATTCACTGTATCCATGAGAAATTAGAACAGCACGGACAAGAACAGGCCCTTCGGACCACAATGTCGGTGCCGAATATAATCCCCAAATAAACTAATCTCTCCCTGCACATATTCCACATCTCTCCATTCCCTCCATATCAACATGTCTATCTAAAAGCCACTTAAACACTATAATCGTGTCTGCCTTCACCACTAACACTGTCAGCAGGTCCCGCGTACCCCACCTTCTGTGTACATTTTTTTTGGAAAAAAGTACAACTATAATTAACTTTTCCCCATCTTAAAGCTACGCCGTATCGTCTTTGACATTTCCACCCTGGGTAAAAAGCCTGACTGTCTGTTCTGTCTATCAATTGCCTGGTTAAAGATGCTGATTCCCAGAATGAAAGGGTCAAATTCAAACTCTATTCCAGGCTGCCCCTGTCTTACTGCTATATTAAGACAGCAAATGGGAGTATAAGCCCACATTCATAAATCCCTGAACCTCGATGAAATGATTTTAAGTGCACCTTAATTGCAAATTAATGCATTCAATTAACATCTTGCAAAGGTGTAAAATGAGCACAGCATGGTTTATTATTGTTCAAAACTGCGCATTGAGTAATTTAAATGCACAGGGCATCCTTGCAGCGCTTTCCCAGGTCTATTTCGGGAGAAGCAAGTGCCCGCCCCCCGGGTCGCTATCCACCCGTGATTGGGTGAGGTCGCTGTCAAACTACTCTATAGGTCCCGCCCCCGGGCCAATATGCGCCTGTGATTGGGTGGAACCGGTGTCAATCTGCAGCCCAGAAAGCCACACCCCCTCAATCTGACATTGGATGAGCCCGCTGTCAGTCCGTGCCCATGTCCCGCCCCAGACCCCATACCCGCCTCTGATTGGGTAATGTTGCTGTCAGTCTGCAGCCCAGGAAGTCCCGCCCCCGGAGCAGCGGGCCGCTATTGGCTGTTCACAGGGGGCGCCCCGTCAATCAGAGGGGAGGGGGCGGGTCCGGTTCGTGTGCGTGCGTCACGTCCGTTGCCAGGCCGGGGGCTTTGCTCGGGAGCAGCGGGCGAAGCCGAGGGGATGGCGTCCGCCGCCGACATCAACACCGCCTCTCCCTCCGCGCCGCCTCCGCACGGATCCGCACTCCCTCTGCCCGCCGATCACCTCTAGTCGCTGGAGCGTTCGGTAAACGAGGGCCCGGCGGACGGATCGGATTAGACCGGACTGGTAGAGGGAGCCGCGGGCCTGGAATGAGTGGCGAGGAGCGGCGGTAGGGGGCAGGGGGAGCCGAGGTGAGGCGGAGGGAGAGGGCGGTCTGGGGAAGGAGGGGGGTGCGTGTCACCGCCGCTGCAGCTGACTCCCCCCCCCCCCACCCCCACCCTTGCAGCAGACTGCCCCCCCTTACAGCAGACTGCCCCCCCTTACAGCAGACTGCCCCCCCTTACAGCAGACTGCCCCCCCTTACAGCAGACTGCCCCCCCTTACAGCAGACTGCCCCCCCTTACAGCAGACTGCCCCCCCTTACAGCAGACTGCCCCCCCTTACAGCAGACTGCCCCCCCTTACAGCAGACTGCCCCCCCTTACAGGAGACTGCCCCCCCTTACAGCAGACTCCCCCCCCCCTTGCAGCTGACTCCCCCCCCCCCTTGCAGCTGACTCCCCCCCCCCCCTTGCAGCTGACTCCCCCCCCCCCCTTGCAGCTGACTCCCCCCCCCCTTGCAGCTGACTCCCCCCCCCCTTGCAGCTGACTCCCCCCCCACCCTTGCAGCAGACTCCCCACCCCCACCCTTGCAGCAGACTCCCCACCCCCACCCTTGCAGCTGACTCGCCCCCCACCCTTGCAGCTGACTCCCCCCCGCTTGCAGTTGACCCCCCCCACCCTTGCAGCTGACTCCCCCCCCACCCTTGCAGCTGACTCCCCCCCCCCCCCACCCTTGCAGCTGACTGCCTCCCCACCGTTGCAGCTGACTGCCCCCCCACCCTTGTGGATGTCTGCCCCCTCCCTCCCTCCCCACCTTGCGGCTGACTACCCCTCCTCCCCACCCGTGGCTGGTTGAGCCCCCCCCCACCCTTACTGCTGACGCCCCCCCTTTCCCTACCCTTGCCACTGACTGACCCCCTCTGGTGTGTCCCCCTCCCCCAGTGCCCTAGGCTGGCCAGCATTCAAACCCCCCATCCCATGTCTCCTTTTTTGTCATTGACAGCTCTTCTGGCTCACTCCCTGGGCATGTTTCTCACTGTGACAAAACATACCATTGCCATACGAAACAGGAAGGGTTTCGGCCCGAAACGTTGCCTGTTTCCTTCGCTCCATAGATGCTGCTGCACCCGCTGAGTTTCTCCAGCATTTTTGTGTACCTTCGATTTTCCAGCATCTGCAGTTCCTTCTTTAATACCATTGCCAGTCCCTGCCTCCTTGTTCTTCTGCCAGCTCCAGCTCATCTTTCATTATGATTTGCTGTGACCTCTCCTAATTAATATGTGCTTTGAAATTGAATAATTTTGTATGTTGAATATAATTGAAAGCGGAGAAGAATTAATGCAAGGCCAACATCATTAAAGCAGGTACATAAAAATGCTGAAGAAGGGTTTCGGCCCGAAACGTTACCTATTTCCTTCGCTCCATAGATGCGGCTGCACCCGCTGAGTTTCTCCAGCATTTTTGTGTACCTTCGATTTTCCAGCATCTGCAGTTCCTTCTTTAACACAACATCATTAAAGCAAGTCTGCATTGAACCTTTCTTTGGTCTATAAATCCTGAGGGACAATCTTTGGAGTGAGGGTGGTTCTTGTATCCGATGAATTAAAGTCAAATTTATCACACACGCATGTACGGTGATTCAAAGGTGTGATGAAAAATCTTTCTTGCAGCAGCATCACGGGCACCTAGTTTCAGACAAAGGTGTAGAAACAAATTATACATTAGTGTGAAACACTATTAGAAAAAATGTTCATGATAGTGCAAGATATGGGCCATTGCGGTGGAAGGAATAGGGGTTGTGAAGGTCGGTTCAAGAACCCTAATCCTACCTCAACAATGGAACATTACGGACCATGACTGGTGCCACCATGGATAAACATGGAACTACAAAATCTGGTTAATACAGAGAAAGGCACAGTACTGGAGTAACTCAGCTGGTCAGGCAGCATATCTGGAGAGCACAAAGTGACATTTCGGATCAGGACTCTTCAGTCTAAAGAAGGGAGCTGACCCGCAACGTCACTTATAGACTCTTCTCAGTGTTTTGCAATAAAGTCTAGTTTTTTTTTTGGGTACAATCTTTTAGAAACTTTGTTTTTGGGTACCAGTCTATATAAAACAGCTGCAAACACAATTTTCCAAGAACCTGATGGTGTAGCATAATAGCTGTTCCTGAACCTGGTGGTATGGGACACCAGGCTCCTGTACCTCCTGCTGGATGGTAGCAGTGAGATTTATGGTATGGAAGGGAGAGCTGTAACTACATTTATTAGGGCATTACCATTTATCAGCTATTATGGATATGTATCTGGCTATTGGCTCTCAGTCCTCTCAAATTGGATGGTCTCTTATTTTGTGGCGATGTCAGACGGAAGAGGAGCTTGCATGTATTTGTATGATCTCCTGATAGTCTCAGATGAAGGTATTATTTGCTCACAGAGACAGCGTTAATGGTGCGATAAAGAGGGTGAACTTTTTCAGAGGACTACCATGTTTCCCGGCAGAGAAGACGCTATTTTTTACCCGAAAATAAGGCCCTGCGTCTTGGAGGCCGAAGGTTAGATTGTTAGCCAAGAAAGATAGACTTGGTTATCCCTCAGTACAGCGGCTGTAAAAGGACAGCGCTGCTGGGAGAGGGGGGGGGGGGGGGGGGAGAGTTCCTTCCACAGCGTGTGGGGAGTCTGGCCCGGGTCAGCATGGCAAAGTAGCAAACTTGGCCGGGCTGCCAGGGCTAAAGTTGCGTGGGAGGGCAACGGGGAACGTTGAGAAGGAGGGGGTCGGGGATCATGCCAGCAACTCACTCAGTAGCTCGGGTGGCTGCGAGCGGCCGCCGGGACCGGGCAGCGGAACCGGCCACCACCTCAGCGCCTTCTGCTAGCCAGCCACGGTGTCCATCGGCACAGGTGCAACCGGTGGAGGAGGTGGTTGGCGGGTAGCTACTAGGCAGAAGACTGGCTGCTCCATCCCGGGCTCTCTATCTCTCTCTCTCACTCTCTCTCTCTCTCTCTCTCTCTCTTTAGCAACTCAAAATGGGGTTGCGTCTTCGACTCAGGTGCGTCTTCATTGCCGGTAAATATAGGTAGTTGAATCGAGGCTGGTTTGCACTTACAAATGAACATAAAATTGCAGGCTTCTAAAGATGAGCAGGGAGTTATCCCCCGTTTCCTGCATTCCACTTTTCCATTTATTCATTAACTTCATGAAAATGTTATTTGGTCATTATGGTTTGCATGAGCTTGCTTTGTGCTAAATGGCTGCCATGTTACAACAGTGACAACTGTTAAATACATTTCATTCACAATAAAGTGCTTTGGGGCACCTTGAAGGGAAGATGAATACATTTCAAAACACTTGCAGATGAAGGGCATTGACGTGGGCCTATTTCAGATCACTGAAGTCTGGTCTATATCTGCTGTCCCATTTGTAGTTGAAAGCAGTGAATGACATAGAGTGACAGGTGCAATCTGAGTCCAACCTCAAAATAACATTGGAATATCAGGGCTTAATGATGGACTCCATAATTTGTCTTTTAGGAGCCCTTAAAATGAAATTTGTTTATTACGATTTTTCCCGATCCGGGTATAAAATTTGTTATTTGATGTTTTATAGAACCATGGGCATTTTATTGATAGGGTATTATGGTTTGTGTCCGGATAAACATTTTTCACAAATGTACATAGTGGTATTTGGATTATCTACTGAGTGTTATGCCATTGCAAATACTATCTTATTTACATTGGCATTAGCTTCTATCTCTGGATTTGATGAGGGAGTTTTATTTGGAAGAATAAAGAAGGAATGTCTGTAATGCCTTTATAAACTTGGGGCATTGACTGAGTGCATTGTATCCAGTTGTCATTTTTATGCAAACTGCAAATATCCTAAATAATGAGAAAGAAAATTAATTTTCACATGCACTGTAGTTTTCTTTATTTGTAATTCACCAGCTTTCTGGTGATGAAAACTATATCTTTAGGTTTCATCTGATTCATTTTTAGAGATTAACGTGGATATTAAATTTAGAATTTACATCAAGTGTAAAATCCAATGTGTTTTATGCTTGTGAATCTCTTTTTTTACTTAATCTTATCTATACTTCACCATGGTTGTAAATGGTATCTATAGTATTAGGCTCAATTTGTATGTGGTAGCAGGTACCATATCTCTTACATGCTAGGAAAATATTAAGTTGGTCTTCTGACAGGGAGAGTTAATACGTTCCCATGATTTGACTGCTTCCAGTTAGCAAGAGGGATTATTAATGTAATGTAATGTACCAGCAAATGAATCTTTCCAGCTCAATGTATTGGTTTCAGGGAACTCAAAAGGAGGTGGAAATTAGAGATTCTGTACAAACAGGACCATAAAAGGAAGAGTGTTGTAGGATGATACCAGTAGTCTACAATCTTTCTTCCTTGCATGTGAAGCAGCAATTAACGTAAATCTTAAAGTTTAGTATATTGTTCGCTATGTGCTCTCCACTTATTTGGAGAAACCCAAAAATGGATTGGATTGGGTGATTGGTTTGCTGAATACCTCTGTTCAGTTCACCTGTGACTTTTATCTCACTCACATTCTGACCCCTAACTGGCCTTTTCCATTTCTTCAGCGATGACCAATGTAAACTCAAGCAGTATTTCATTTTCCATCAGGGCATCTCACAGCCCTTGTGTCTCAATTTCAGGTAAACACTTTTTCCCCCTTTCTCTCTCCAAAGATGTGTCTGGCTGTATCTTTCTGTTTTAATTTGATATTTTTCTCGTGTCTCTTTACTATTTTTGGGATAAATGTTACCTTGATGACTTTAGTCTACATCAGGGGCGGCAACCTCGTTCTGCATAGGGGCCAGGACGCATGTCTGTGAGCGGATGGCGGGCCACATCTATCACGTGTACACATGGATCCCGCCCCGGATGGCAGGCATCAAATCGCGTGTTCGCATAGATCCCGCCCCTTCGAGGACGGCACTGGCGCTCCTGCGGACCATTGCCTTGGTTCTGTCCTGAAGGCGGTGGATCAAATACACTCACTCATCCCCGGCCTATTGACAACCCCAATTCTGACAGTGAAGCCTAGACACATAAGGTGCGTGGCCCTGCTGGCGGCTTTGCGCAGGATGCGGTACAGCCAGAGCTCGGCGCTGCTCGGCGGCTCCGCCATTGCGGCCGCTAGTGCAGGCCTCCTTGCATCACCGCGGCCTCGGGCCCGGGAGGTACCGGAGATGAAAGAATTCTGTGGGCCGGATAATTACGGGGGGAAAAATACACCTGTGGGCCGGATGATTTCGGGTTATGGGCCGCATGCGGCCCGGGGGCCGAAGGTTGCTGACTCCTGGTCTATATCATATCACTGGCATAATCTCTGTTCTGTTGAAATTCATTCCTAATCCTTTTTCACTTTTCCAATAACGACAGATGCTTGACCTGAAATATTAATTCTGCTTTTCTCCCAATGGATACAGCTGACTTTATCTGTTTTATTTACAATCTTTTTTCATTTGGCTTGGAGTAGAACTTTCACATGAAGAGCTCCTTTCAAACTGCCTTTCATAACTCCGTGCAAGGATCTCTGCGCTCTCTTTACATTGTCCTTATGAAATTTTTAATTTTATACTGCTTTCTACAATGTAGTTGAAGTCAATTTGGTGACTTACAGCAGTTGGCACGGTGCTTATTGCCTAATGTAATGCCTAATTATACCAGCTATTATATATTTTATGTACAGATAATCAGACTGGAAATTTATAACATCCATCCCCCTGCTTTTGTAAGATCATAATTCAAAGAATGGGAAGCTTCCTCCAGTCCCGACGGATCAGAGACTTAAAAATAGCATTATATTAAAGTGAGCCAAGTCTGAGGAATTTACCTTGCTTTGTCATTTCTTGGAGATTGCCGTCATATTTAAATGGGTGGGACCCTAACTGCCATTGCAATGATGCGATTTAAAATAATTACTTGGTGTTTTGCAGCATAATTTTTGTCTGATTCCAAGGAGAGATGACAATGTAAATGTCTAGATATCTTCACTGGTGGAGAATCTTGAGAGAACATACCTGCAAGATAGGGGGCTGAGGTACATAGATGTTCCTTTTCGGATAGAGTGGTGAATCTCTGGGATTCCCTGCCCCTGTTAAATGTGGGGGCTTGCTTATGATCACATTTAATGGTGGGGTAGGTCTGAGGGGCCAGTTGACTTCTTGTTTGTTCCTATTTCCCAATGAAAGTTTCTTGCATTTTACAAGTCACTAGTAAGCATGTTTTTTGTTTTGTTTTAGCATTTGGTAACTTCTGCCTTCAATTACTTTTATAAAGCACTTTTC
>JAXLNO010003438.1:0-163809 GCA_038087875.1 Malacoraja senta
TGGAGCTGACGACCGTCTCCCACACGGGCAGCTTGAACTTCTTGCCGATGATCAGCTCCATGGGTTTGCCGTAGGTCCGGCTGTCGTCGATGAGCGTCCGCTCTGGGTCACAGCGCAGGGTCTTGTAGTGAAACGTGACCTGTGTGGGGGGGTGAGAGGTCACAGGTCAGTGGTCACTGCGTCCTCAAATCAGGGCGGTCGGGAGCGGCATATCCCTTTAAAACATAGACAATAGGTGCAGGAGGAGGCCATTCATAATGATCATGGTTGATCATCCCCAATCAATAACCCGTGCCTGCCTTCTCCCCATATCCTTTGACTCCACTAGCACCTAGAGCTCTATCTAACTCTCTCTTAAATCCATCCAGTGATTTGGCCTCCACTGCCCTCTGTGGCAGGGAATACCACACATTCACAACTCTCTGGGTGAAAAGTTTATTTCACACCTCATTCTTAAATGACCTCCCCTTTATTCTAAGACTGTGGCCCTGGTTCTGGACTCCCCCAACATTGGGAACATTTTTCCTGCATTTAGCTTGTCCAGTCCTTTTATAATTTTATATGTTTCTATAAGAATCCCCCCCTCATCCTTCTAAACTCCAGTGAATGCAAGCCTAGTCTTTTCAATCTTTCCTCATATGACAGTCCCGCCATCCCAGGGATCAATCTCTTTGCTCACTGCATTTCATCAACTAAGGAATTATTTGGGGGTTTTTCTTGATTCCTTTGGCATCTAAAAAGTTTCAGAAGGGATAAATCTGGCTGTAAAAGTTTAAAACCACCCATGGTTCTCAAGTGGGTTTTTACATACAAAAAGAAAACGCCTCTGAAGCAAAATTTACAGCCAGATTTATCACTTCTGAGACTTTTTAGATACCAAAGGAATCAAGAAAAAACTCAAATAATGCCCAAAGTTTTCAATCTCGATATCTGCAAGGCCAATGTTCGCCAAGTACTTTAGCTGTTGTTGTCCATTCAGCTCTCGCTTCTCTTTACCTTCATCTCGCTTCACTTTTGGAATTCTGAAGTTGGCTACATGTCTCTCACACTTACCCCGACTTCCACAATTATTTACAGCGCAAAAAAACACAATTTTGGCGGTTTTTAACAGGTAGGAAAGTACACGTTTCGTGTATTAATAACATATACCGGAAGCTGCGATGTCCTCCAGATGGATTAGAAACATAGAAAATAAGTGCAGGAGTAGGCTATTCGGCCCTTCGCGCCTGCACCGCCATTCAATATGATCATTGCTGATCATCCAACTCAGTATCCAGTACCTGCTTTCTCTCCATACCCCCTAATCCCTTTAGCCACAAGGGCCACATCTAACTCCCTCTTAAATATATCCAATGAACTGGCCTCAACTACCTTCTGTGGCAGAGAATTCCACAGATTCACCACCCTCTCTGTGAAAAATGTTTTTCTCATCTCGGTCCTAAAAGACTTCCCCCTTATCCTTAAACTGTGACCCCGTGTTCTGGACTTCCCCAACATCGGGAACAATCTTCCAGCATCTCGCCTGTCCAACCCCTTTAGAATTTTGTAAGTTTCTATGAGATCCCCCCTCAATCTTCTAAATTCTAGCGAGTACAAGCCGAGTCTATCCATTCTTTCTTCATATGAAAGTCCTGCCATCCCAGGAATCAGTCTGGTGAACCTTCTCTGTACTCCCTCTATGGCAAGAATGTCTTTCCTCAGGTTAGGAGACCGAAACTGTAGGCAATACTCCAGGTGTGGTCTCACCAAGACCCTGTACAACTGCAGTAGAACCTCCCTGCTCCTATACTCAAGTCCTTTTGGTATGAATGCTAAAATACCATTCGCTTTCTTCACTGCCTGCTGCACCTGCATGCCTACTTTCAATGACTGGTGTACCATGACACCCAGGTCTCGTTGCATCTCCCCTTTTCCTAATTGGCCACCATTCAGATAATAGTCTACTTTCCTGTTTTTGCCACCAAAGTGGATAACCTCACATTTATCCACATTATACTGCATCCGCCAAACATTTGCCCACTCACCCAGCCTATCCAAGTCATCTTGCAGCCTCCTAGCACCCTCCTCACAGCTAACACTGCCCCCCAGCTTCGTGTCATCCGCAAACGGAGATGTTGCATTCAATTCCCTCGTCCAAATCATTAATATATATTGTAAATAGCTGGGGTCCCAGCACTGAGCCTTGAGGTACCCCACTAGTCACTGCCTGCCATTCTGAAAAGGACCCGTTTACTCCTACTCTTTGCTTCCTGTCTGCCAGCCAGTTCTCTATCCACATCAATACTGAACCCCCAATACCATGTGCTTTAAGTTTGTATACTAATCTCTTGTTTTTGAGTAATATAATCTATGTAAAATTTTAAATTGGATTAGATTATGTCTTGCGTTAATCGAACACTTGTGAATGTATGACAAATACTTTTCCCATGTAGCCTTCGTAATTTTTATCAATAATTCCCGTTCCCACTCTTCTCTAATTACCTCGGTCACAGGTAAATCTATATTTATGATACTATTATATAAATATGATATTAATTTTTGTGTATCAGCTTTTATATTCATTACTTCTTCTAGTAAATCAGGAGTTATTTTTTGATATCCCTGTATGTATGTCTTCAAAAAATTACAAATCTGAAAATATTTAAAATAATGAGTGTTTTTCAGTTTAAATTTTAATTGTAATTGTTGAAATGATAATAAATCTCCCATTTCAAACATGTCCCCGATCCTTTTAATTCCTAAACTTTCCCATTGATTATATATTTTATCCATCATAGATGGTTTAAATAAAGGATTATTCGCTATCGGTGTTAACAATGATAGGTTTCTTAATTTTAAGGATAATTTTATTTGTTTCCATATTCTTATTGTATCTTGTATAATTGGGTTTTTCTTATATATTGTATTGTTCATTTTTTTCGGGGAGAAGAGGATTGTTCCTATATTACAAGGATAACAATCCTCTTTCTCCATTTTTATCCATTCTGTCTGTTGAGTTGAACTATCCAACCAGTAAATTATATTCTTAATATGTATTGCCCAATAGTAATACAACAAATTTGGGAGTGAAAGTCCCCCGACATCTTTTGGTTTACATAAGTGTTCTTTTTTAATTCTATGTGATTTATAATCCCAAACAAAAGTAGTAATATTAGTATTCAGTTTAGAAAAAAAATATTTTGGTACATATACTGGTATAGATTGAAATAGGTATAATAACTGTGGTAGAAAGCTCATTTTAATAGCATTTATTCTGCCTATTAATGATAAAGGAAGTGTTTTCCAAAATATAATCATTATATTAAGTTTATTTATTAAGGGTATAAAATTGGCGTTGAATAAAGCTTTATGAAACACCCGAGCGGGCGGGGGGGCGATTGATCGAGGCGCCGCTGTCGGACATGGACGGGATGGTCAAACGCATCATCCACGGCGGCCATGACCCCGGCTGGTTGGATAGTTCAACCCAACAGACAGAATGGATAAAAATGGAGAAAGAGGATTGTTATCCTTGTAATATAGGAACAATCCTCTTCTCCCCGAAAAAAATGAACAATACAATATATAAGAAAAACCCAATTATACAAGATACAATAAGAATATGGAAACAAATAAAATTATCCTTAAAATTAAGAAACCTATCATTGTTAACACCGATAGCGAATAATCCTTTATTTAAACCATCTATGATGGATAAAATATATAATCAATGGGAAAGTTTAGGAATTAAAAGGATCGGGGACATGTTTGAAATGGGAGATTTATTATCATTTCAACAATTACAATTAAAATTTAAACTGAAAAACACTCATTATTTTAAATATTTTCAGATTTGTAATTTTTTGAAGACATACATACAGGGATATCAAAAAATAACTCCTGATTTACTAGAAGAAGTAATGAATATAAAAGCTGATACACAAAAATTAATATCATATTTATATAATAGTATCATAAATATAGATTTACCTGTGACCGAGGTAATTAGAGAAGAGTGGGAACGGGAATTATTGATAAAAATTACGAAGGCTACATGGGAAAAGTATTTGTCATACATTCACAAGTGTTCGATTAACGCAAGACATAATCTAATCCAATTTAAAATTTTACATAGATTATATTACTCAAAAACAAGAGATTAGTATACAAACTTAAAGCACATGGTATTGGGGGTTCAGTATTGATGTGGATAGAGAACTGGCTGGCAGACAGGAAGCAAAGAGTAGGAGTAAACGGGTCCTTTTCAGAATGGCAGGCAGTGACTAGTGGGGTACCTCAAGGCTCAGTGCTGGGACCCCAGCTATTTACAATATATATTAATGATTTGGACGAGGGAATTGAATGCAACATCTCCGTTTGCGGATGACACGAAGCTGGGGGGCAGTGTTAGCTGTGAGGAGGGTGCTAGGAGGCTGCAAGATGACTTGGATAGGCTGGGTGAGTGGGCAAATGTTTGGCGGATGCAGTATAATGTGGATAAATGTGAGGTTATCCACTTTGGTGGCAAAAACAGGAAAGTAGACTATTATCTGAATGGTGGCCAATTAGGAAAAGGGGAGATGCAACGAGACCTGGGTGTCATGGTACACCAGTCATTGAAAGTAGGCATGCAGGTGCAGCAGGCAGT
This sequence comes from Malacoraja senta, assembly GCA_038087875.1. NCBI lineage: Eukaryota > Metazoa > Chordata > Chondrichthyes > Rajiformes > Rajidae > Malacoraja > Malacoraja senta. The sequence continues at coordinate 4,628 of JAXLNO010003438.1, forward strand.
GAAGAAAGCGAATGGTATTTTAGCATTCATACCAAAAGGACTTGAGTATAGGAGCAGGGAGGTTCTACTGCAGTTGTACAGGGTCTTGGTGAGACCACACCTGGAGTATTGCGTACAGTTTTGGTCTCCTAATCTGAGGAAAGGACATTCTTGCCGTAGATGGGATAGCAGCACATTTGGAAAATGGTGAAATCATTGGACAAAGTCAGCATGGATTTATGAAAGGTAAATCATGTCTGACGAATTTTAAAGAATTTTTCGAGGATGTAACTAGTAGAGTGGATAAGGGAGAACCAGTGGATGTGTTATAGGGAGGGTTCAGGGCAGTTGCTACGCTAACGCCAAATGGATTACACGCGATGAACTGCAGGTAAGCACTGACCATTGTTTCCAGCGTAGCGGGCCCGTTAAAACCCGCCGAAATTGTCAATTTCTGCGCTGTAAATAATTATGGAAATCGGGAAAAGCGTGAGAGACATTTATCCTACTTCAGAATTCCAAAAGCGAGGAGAAATGACGGTAGATAGAAGCGAGAGCTGAAGGGACAACAACAGCTAAAGTGCTTGGCGAACATTGGCCGTTTGCTCACTGCATTTCATCAACTAAGGAATTATTTGTGTTTTTTCTTGATTCCTTTGGCATCTAAAAAGTTTCACAAGTGATAAATCTGGCTGTAAAAGTTTAAAATCGCCCATGGTTCTCAAGTGGGTTTTTACATACAAAATGAAAACGCCTCTGAAGCAAAATTTACAACCAGATTTATCACTTCTGAGACTTTTTAGATACCAAAGGAATCAAGAAAAAACACAAATAATGCCTTACTGTTGATGAAATGCAGTGAGCAAATGCGATAATTCCCAATATTTTAAATTCCGATATCTGCACGGCCAATGTTTGCCAAGCACTTTAGCTGTTGTTGTCCCTTCAGCACTCGCTTCTCTTTACCTTCATTTCGCTTCACTTTTGGAATTCTGAAGTTGGGTAAACGTCTCTCACACTTACCCCGACAATTCCACAATTTTTTACAGCGCAATAATTCAACATCTTGGCGGTTTTTAACAGGTAGGAAAGTACGCATTTCTTGCATTAATAACATATACCGGAAGTTACGGATGTCCTCCAGATAGATTGAGCGGCTCCGTGCGGCAAGCCCTATGACCCAGTGACCTTACGTGGAACCCCCCCCTATATCTGGACTTTCAGAAGGCTTTCAACATGGTCCCACATAAGAGATTAGTATGCAAACTTGAAGCACATGGCATTGGGGGTTCAGTATTGATGTTGATAGAGAACTGGCTGGCAGACAGGAAGCAAAGAGTAGGAGTAAACGGGTCCTTTTCAGATCGGCAGGCAGTGACTAGTGGGGTACCGCAAGACTCAGTGCTGGGACCCCAGCTATTTACAATATATATTAATGATTTGGACGAGGGAATTTAATGCAACATCTCCAGGTTTGCGGATGACACGAAGCTGGGGGGCAGTGTTAGCTGTGAGGAAGATGCAAGGAGGCTGCAAGGTGACTTGGATAGGTTGGGTGAGTGGGCAACTGCATAGCAGATGCAGTATAATGTGGATAAATGTGAGGTTATCCACTTTCGTGGCAAAAACAGGAAAGTAGACTATTATCTGAATGGTGGCCGATTAGGAAAGGGGGAGATGCAACGAAACCTGGGTGTCATGGTACACCAGTCATTGAAAGTAGGCATGCAGGTGCAGCAGGCAGTGAAGAAAGCGAATGGTATGTTAGCATTCATAGCAAAAGGACTTGAGTATAGGAGCAGGGAGGTTCTACTGCAGTTGTACAGGGTCTTGGTGAGACAACACCTGGAGTATTGCGTATAGTTTTGGTCTCCTTATCGGAGGAAAGACATTCTTGCCATTGAGGGAGTATATAGAAGGTTCACCAGACTGATTCCTGGGATGGCAGGACTTTCATATGAAGAATGACTCGGCTTGCACTCGCTAGAATTTAGAAGATTGAGGGGGGATCTTACAGAAACTTACAAAATTGTTAAGGGGTTGGACAGGCTAGATGCAGGAAGATTGTTCCCAATGTTGGGAAAGTCCAGAACACGGGGTCACAGTTTAAGGATAAGGGGGAAGTCTTTTAGGACCGAGATGAGAAAAACATTTTTCACACAGAGAGTGGTGAATCTGTGGAATTCTCTGCGATAGAAAGTAGTTGAGACCAGTTCATTGGCTATATTTAAGAGGGAGTTAGATATGGCCCTTGTGGCTAAAGGGATCAGGGGGTATGGAGAGAAGGCAGGTACAGGATACTGAGTTGGATGATCAGCAATGATCATATTGAATGGCGGTACAGGCTTGAAGGGCCGAATGGCCTACTCCTGCACCTATTTTCTATGTTTCTATGTTAAGGGGGACTTGATAGAGGTCTTTAAAATGATGAGTTGACGTGGTTACGCTTTTTCCATTGAGAGTAGTAGGGAAGATTCAAACAAGAGGACATGATTTGAGAATGAAGGGACAGAAGTTTAGGGGTAACATGAGGGGGAACTTCTTTACTCAGAGAGTGGTAGCTGTGTGGAATGAGCTTCCAGTGGAAGTGGTGGGTGCAGGTTCGATTTTATCATTTAAAAATAAATTGGATAGGTATATGGACGGGAAAGGAATGGAGGGTTATGGTCTAAGTGCAGGTAGATGGGACTAGGGAAGAATAAGTGTTCGGCGCGGACTAGAAGGGCCGAGATGGCCTGTTTCCGTGCTGTAATTGTTATATGGTTATATGGAGGCGTTTGCCTGACCATAGCAGCTGGAACAGTCCGTTGCAGGGGTGGAAGGTGTCTCCCATGATCTTCTTGGTTCTGGAGTTGAACCTCCTGATGTATAGTTCCTGCAGGGGGGCGAGTGTAGTTCCCATAGTGCGTTCGGCCGAACGCACTACTCTCTGCAGAGCCTTCTTGTCCTGGGCAGAGCAGTTCCCAAACCAAATCGTGATATTTCCGGACAAGATGCTTTCCACAGCCGCTGAGTAGAAGCACTGGAGGATCCTCAGAGACACTCTGAATTTCCTCAATTGCCTGAGGTGGTAAAGGCGCTGCCTTGCCTTACTCACCAGTGCTGCAGCGTGTGATGTCCATGTCATATCCTCAGATATGTGGACTCCCAGGTATTGAAAACAGCTCACCCTATCCACAGTGTCCCCATTTATCCTCAATGGTGTGTACGTCCTCGGATGATGTGCCCTCCTAAAGTCCACGATCAGCTCCTTAGTTTTTTTGATATTCAAGAAGAGGCTGTTGTCCTGACACCATAGTGCCAGATCAGCCACCTCCTCCCGGTAGGCCTTCTCATCGTTATCGGAGATCAGGCCCACCACCACAGTGTCATCAGCAAACTTGATTATAGAGTTGGAGCTGAACCTGGCCACACAGTCATGTGTGTACAGGGAGTACAGTAGGGGGCTGAGGACGTAACCCTAGGGGGATCCTGTGCTAAGGATGAGGGACCTTGATGTATTACCTCCCATCTTGACTACCTGGGGCCTGGCAGTGAGAAAGTCCAGGACCCAGGCACACAGGGGGGTGTTGAGCCCTAATTCCAGCAGCTTCACGGTGGGGACTATCGTGTTGAAGGCTGAACTGAAGTCTATGAACAGGTAGATAGATAGATATATTCCTTTATTGTCATTCAGACCTTTTGGTCTGAACGAAACTTCGTTGCCTGCAGTCATACATATAATAAATAACAAAACACACAATAAACACAATTTACATCCACCACGGTGAGTTCACCAGGCACCTCCTCACTGTGATGGAGGCAAAAGTCTTAAAGTCTCTGTCTCTTCCCTCTCTGTTCTCCCTCTGCACTGAGGCGATCCAGGCTTCTGACGTTGTGACCCCACCGGGTGATGGTAAGTCAGTCCCGCGGCTGAATCCGTGCTCCGTCCGCGACGGGCCGGTTCAAACTCCGCGGCCCGGGGTGGCCGAAGCTGCCGCCCTCCAGTCCAGCGGACGCAGCTGTAGTTGCGGGAGCCCTAGAAAAACAGGTCACCCACCTGTGACCTGCGAGCTCCCGACGATGTCATCCACCGGGCCCGCATCCTCACATAGCCCCCCTTCTGGCTGTCAAGATGAGAGAGCGGTGTGCAGAACATGGGAGACCGCATCGTCTGTGGATCTGTTCGGACGGTATGCAAATTGTAACGGGTCCATGTGAGGGAGGAAGGCGCAGATGTGTTTCTTGACCAGCTTCTCAAAGCATTTCATGACTACCGAGTTGAGTGCCACCGGACGGTAGTCATTCAGACAGGCTGGGGAGGCATTTTTAGGTACAGGTACAATGATGGATCTTTTGAAACAGGCAGGGACCACGGACTTGTCCAGGGAGAGGTTGAATATTGTAGTGAGCACCGGAGCTAGCTGCGTAGCACAGGACTTAAGTACTCGCCCCGAGATGCCATCTGGGCCTACAGCTTTCCCTGTGTTCACCCGTGTCAGAGCCCTCCTCACATCGTGCTCGGACATCAAGAATGGTGCACATTCCTCCCTTCAGCTTCGTTAGCCAGCACGCTGGCGGTGTTGTCGATAGTCGGCAAACCTGGGGTGATGTTGCCCGACTCGAAACGAGCGTAGAAGGAGCTCAGGTCATCAGCTAGGGAGGTGCCGGCACTTCCGGTTGAGGGGGTAGTTGGTTACAGTCCGTAGCCCCTGCCACAGGTGTCTGGTGTCCTGCTGCTCCATCTGATGACCATGACTACCCGACAGTGACAGTGTGACACTTTTAGATCCTACAGTATGTTGTCATTAAACAGTTGGTTTTAATATACATATTGGATTCATCGCGTAGCGGGTGATGCCTTACCTGGATCGCCGTTTGAAGCTCTGGAGTGTTGGGCCTGCTGCTTCAACATCATGGAGCTGTGGTTTGCAGAGCTCCCAGCCTCGTGCCGCGCTGATTTCAACATTGCGGAGCCCTGGGGTCCCTTTGCCGAGGGCCGCCAGCGTGAATCTCCACCCAGCTCAGCCTGTGAATTTCGGGAGCCGTGGTCTCTGGTAGGAAGTGGCCGATTCGGAAGTCCAAGCCGCTGAGAATGTTCTCCTGTTCCGATGTCGGTTGGTGACCCCCAAATTTCATTGTACCAATGGCCATGGGGGAGGGGGTCCAAGAGGAGAGGGTCCATTGGAGACGGGTAAAGGGATCATCAATGGGGGCGGGGACTCCTTCCCATGGAACAACGGTGTGGGGCTGAGGCGATGGAAGAAGAGCTCCACATCGTGGCGGGCGCGGAACTCATTGAGGTGGGGACAGAGGATTGGGAAACTTTTATAGGAAACAGAACGGGCAATACGGGCTGAAAAGATGAAGTACGAAGGGAAGCTGGCCAGGAATATAAAGAAGGACAGTAAAAGCTTCTTTAGATATGTTAAGGGAAAAAGAGAGAGAGAGAGAGAGAGAGGGGACAGAGATAGAGAGAGAGAGAGAGGGGGGGGCAGAGAGACAGGGAGAGAGGGACAGAGAGGGGGGGACAGAGATTGAGAGGGGGACAGAGAGAGAGAGGGACAGAGAGAGAGAGTGAGACGGGATAGAGAGCGAGTGATTGAGAGAGGGACAGTGAGAGAGGGATAGAGAGAGAGAGGGGGACTGAGAGGGTCAGAGAGGGAGAGAGACAGAGGGGGAGAGAGAGAGGGACAGAGAGAGAGAGTGAGATGGGGACAGAGAGAGAGAGAGAGGAAGGGACAGAGAGAGAGGGAGGGGGGCAGAGAAAGAAAGGGGGGACAGAGAGAGAGAGAAAGACAGGGACAGAGAGAGAGAGACAGACCGAGAGAAAGCGAGAGACAGACAGAGAGAGGGACACAGAGAGATGGAGAAGGGGACAGAGAGAGAGAGAGGGGGGGACAGAGAATGAGAGAAGGACAGAGAGGGAGAGAGAGGAAAAGAGTGAGACCGAAAGAGAGTGAGGGACAGAGAGAGAGAGAGAGAGAGAGGACAGAGAGAATGTGCTGGAGTGACATTTTGGGTCGAGACCCTTTGGTTTAGTTTAGTTCAGAGATGCAGCGCGGAAACAGGTCTTTCGGCCCACGGAGCCCGCGCCGACCAGCGATCACCCCGTACACTAGCACTATCCTACACACATTAGGGACAATTTAACAATTTTGCGGAGGCCGATTAATCTGCAGCCCTGAACGTCTTTGAAATGTTGGAGGAACCGGAGCACCCGGAGTAAAAACCCACGCAGGTCAAGGGGAGAACGTACAGACTCCGCACAGACAGCACCCGTAGTCAGGATCGAAACCGGGTCTCTGGCGGTGAGGCTGCAACTGTACCGCTGCGCCACTGTGCCGCGCAGAATTATATAACGGTTTCCTCCACCATAAACGCACCCAATATGTGCTCGTAATGTCCTGTTTACCAGCTTGTTGACCCTTTGTGTTCCCCTCCTGCAGGGTTTAGGAGCCGTTGCTGTGGACAGAGAGACGGGGACGTGAGCAGCCATTGAGGGCGGCCAGGGTGCCGGTGAGCCCCCCCCCCCCCATCTGCTCGGCGTGCGGCTGAGCTTCGAGGGGCTGCGCTTCGATGGAGGACCACATGACGGGGCACAACAAGGAGAAGCGTTATGAGTGCGACGTGTGTGGCAAGGCCTGGCAGTGCCCGAGCAAGCTGGAGATCCACCGGCGGGTTCACACTGGAGAACGCCCCTTCGACTGCTCTGAGTGCGGCAAGAGCTTCAAGGCGGCGGCTGTGCTGAAGATCCACCGGCAGGTGCACACGGGCGAGAAGCCCTATGGCTGCTCTACCTGCGACATAAGCTTTGCCCAGTCGTCGGGGCTACGGCAGCACCGGCGGGTGCACAGCAGTGAGCGGCCCTTCACCTGCACTGACTGCGGCAAAGGCTTCAAGTCGTCGCCAGAGCTGAAGCAGCACAGGCGCGTGCACACCGGGGAGCGCCCCTACACCTGCAACGACTGCGGCAAGGGCTTCACCTGCTCCGACAAACTGCTGGTGCACCAGCGCACCCACACCGGAGAGCGACCCTACACCTGCGCCCAGTGCGGCAAGGACTTCACCAGCTCCGGCACCCTGCTGGTGCACGAGCGCACCCACACCGGCGAGCGCCCCTACACCTGCACCCAGTGCGGCAAGGACTTCACCTGCTCCGACAGCCTGCTGAAGCACCAGCGCACCCACACCGGCGAGCGCCCCTACACCTGCTCCCAGTGCGGCAAGGGCTTCACCCGCTCCGACAGCCTGCTGAAGCACCAGCGCACCCACACCGGTGAGCGTCCCTACACCTGCGCCCAGTGCGGCAAGGGCTTCACTCGCTCCTCCAAGCTGCTGTCCCACCAGCGGGTTCATGCCGGCGACCATCCCTTCCCCAGCCCGGTGTGTAGAGAGTGAATTGCCATGGCCTCCCAAGCCCTGTCTCACCAGCGCATGCACACCAGTGGCCAGCCCTATGACTGCCCGTACTGCGGTGAGGAGTTTGACAGCTCGCGGGGGTTGCGGCAGCACCGGCGGACCCACGCAGGCGAGCAGCTGCTCCCACTGTGACAAGAGAGCACGGGGGCTGCGGGAGCACCAGCAGTTACACACCGGAGAGAGACCCTTTGTGTGCGCTGAGTGTGGCAAGGGTTTCACCCGCCTTGACCACCTGCTGGAGCACCGACGAGTCCACACCAGCCAGCGCCACTTCATCTGCCTGCTCTGCAGCAAGACCTTTGGCCGCTCCTCCAGCCTGCTGGCGCACCGCCACGTGGATAGATAGGGGCTGTTTAGGTAGACACAAAATGCTGGAAGGCATTGGTAATGTTTCAGGGTCGAGGCCCTTCTTCAGTGTCGACCCGAAACGTCACCCATTCCTTGTCTCCAGAAATGCTGCCTGACTCGCTGAGTTACTCCAGCACTTTGTGTTAGTCATAGAGTGATACAGTGTGGAAACAGGCCCTTCGGCCCAACTTGCCCACACCGACCAACAAGTCCCAGCTACACTAGTCCCACCTGCCTGTGTTTGGTCCATATCCCTCCAAACATGTCCTATCCATGTAACTGTCTAACTGTTTCTTAAACGTTGGGATAGTCGGACTTCCGGTGGCTGCTATGAAGCAGTAAGACAGCTGCACAGAGCTGTGCTCCCGACAAATCGTGTATAAACTCGGTTCCTACGCCAGGATCGATTTAAAAACTCTTACCGGGATTGCTGAACCTCGTGGGTACTAATGTCATCAGTCGGTGCCGGTGGAATCGGGATTTAAAACGATTTTACCGGTAAAAATCGGATGAAAAAGGGAATAGGTCTGAGAGGACCCAAGAGGACTACAATCAGTCTCCAGCTCCAGCTCCAAAAAGCTCTGGATGAGCTTGAAACCACTCCTGAATCTACTTTTGAAAGTTTGGAAGAGGAGCTGGAATCTCAACAACCAACAGTCGAAATGGCTGCAAGAGCTGAAACAAAAGAGTTAAAAGAAAGGGAGAAAGAAATGAAAAGCTGGGAAGAATCGGTAAGAGTTAATATTACTAAAGACATTACTAAAGATCTTCAGAAGCAATTTGCTAAAATGAATTCTACAATGCAGAACAATTTTTCTTCAATGGAGGATAATCTCTCTAAGAAAATTGACACTAGCTGTGGAGAATTAAAGGAACTTTACGTATCCCTGAACCAGCAGTTCAAAGATTTGGAGTCGAGGTCTGCTAAGGAATTGGAAAGAATGCAGAGAGATTATAACAATAAACATGACTCCCTGCTGAAGCAATTAACAAAGACGGAAAAATTGATGTAAGAGATGGAGGGTGAAATGCAGTAGATGGGCCAGGAAATAAGAGTTTTGAAAAAAGAACACGACGCGAATTGGGAGCTGACGAATAAACTGAACGAGAAATGTCAAGATTTGGAAGCCAGGTCAAGGAGGCAGAATTTTAGAATAATAGGAGTTAAAGAGGGGGCAGAGCACGGCTCTGAAACGGGTGATTTTATCACTAATTTACTTAAAGATGTTTTCAAACTGCCAGAAAAACCAAAGATAGATGTGGCTCATCGTGTTGGTCGCTTCCAAAGAGGAGCGAATGCTCCACCACGTTAAATTATCGTAAAGTTCTTAGACATTTCGACTTTGGAAAATTTATTAAAGAAGATATCTTATGGAGAAAATCTTACATTCGCTGATAATATTGTTAGATTTTACAGAGACTACCCTCGGGAAATACTGGCAAAAAGACGCCAGTTTAAAAGTGCAAGCAGTATCTTACAAGGACATTCTGAAGTTCGTTACGGCGTTATCTACCCTGCTAAAATGTTAATTACGTACAATGCTAAGCAACATTCATTCACGGATCCGGATTCAGCTTGCAAATATGCCCAGGAGATTTTAAATAAAATTCAAGGAAAAGAATAACGAGACACTACGCCGGCTGAACTTGTTTTTTACTTTGTTTAGACGGTTTTCAGACATACTTATTTGGCCAGAATGTGTTTTTTAATAACAGAGTCCTAACTTTATCTTGAATTGAAAAACTGAGGCTCAACAGATGGATTGTTCAAGGTCGCAGGCTCTGCGCCAAGTTTTTCAGCCCTGAGTATTATTGACTGTTCTTTTTTGAATTTATAACAGTCTTGTTGGTCTGCCTTTGTCTTAGTACTATATGATCTATTATTTAGATATACAGCATATAACTAACTAACTAATTAATTATATATACGCAATAAACTCAATTAACCCTAAAGGTTTAATGTATTATACTAACATGACTAACTATATAGTAGGAAGGATGGGGGAGGTTAGACAGATATTCTAAATACTAATTACGAATCAACTAACATACAGGCTAATGAAAAGTCTGATTAATGACGATAATAATTCTATTTTATTTTATTGTAAATCTAGCTTTTCTTCTATTTTATTTTAAATTTTTTGGCTATTAATCGACCTGACATGATAATTTTGGTTATAAGTGGAGGAAACCAACTAATGTTGGATGATATTTTACCAGGGGGACAAAGCCCAGTGCATAATTCCATCGACGGAGGTCAATTTAAAACAAATCTTAGCCACCATAGGTGGCTTTTTTGTAAGATATCGCTTTTTTGATAACTTACATTCACTTTTTTTGTTTATTCACTATTATGCGTTGTATGATTTAACAATCTTTATGAACACTTCATTTTATGTTTTTCTTTTTCCCTTAATTATGTTTAATAGTGTCAGGAGATGTAAAACTAGTGCAGAAATTATGAAGGACAACCCTGGACTCGGGATTTCGAGGTACTTGGCTGCATCACATGAATTATACATTCTGGTAATAATAGCCAATGCAAGATAATAGTCGAATAAACACCGGAGGTCTCACTTTTTGTAGTTGGAACATTAGAGATGCGAATGAGCCAATTAAGAGGTAAAATTCTGGCACAATTAAAATCATTAAACATTGATATTGCTTTCCTACAAGAAACGCATTTGAAACAACAAACGCAGATCAGATTAAGGGCAAACTGGATAGGTCAAACCTACTACTCCTCATTCACTTCTAAAGCAAGAGGCACGGTCATTATAATTCGGAAAGGTATACCTTTTAAATTAAAGAAGTCTATATCTGATAAAGAGGGAAGATACGTTATAGTCATGGGAGAAATTTACAATACACCATTAACTATGATAAATATTTATGCGCCTAATTTTGATAATCCCCAATTGTTTAAGAAAATACTAGATATAATTGCAGAGCATAATTATCAAAATATTATAATGGGGGGAGATTTTAATTGTGTTATAGACCCATACTTAGATAAATCAATAAAGGTAGGGAAGCGTCTAGTTAAAACTAAGACCTGTGAATTTTTAAATACTTATATAAAAAATAATAACATAACTGATGTTTGGAGAATAGCAAACCCAATTGGAAGGGAATATTCGTTTTACTCGTCGCCTCATAAAACTTATTCACGAATTGACTATTTCTTAGTGGATACAAAATTAATCCCGTATACAATTAAACCATCATATCATAATAGTATTATTTCCGATCATTCACCACTGACTTTTATACTTAAAATCGAGGGAATGCTGGGTATAAAACCTTTTTGGAAATTCAACGCACAAATATTAAATAACCCGCAGGGTTATGAGTATATAAAAGAACAAACAAAAAATTTTTTCGAGACAAATGATACGCCGGGTATTTCTGTATCGCTATTATGGGAAACCTTTAAGGCATACATTCGCGGTGTTATAATCTCTCATCAAAGTTATCAAAATAAAGAAAATAAAAGAGAACTTCAGAGGATAGAACAGGAAATAAAATTACTAGAACTGGACAATGCAAGTGACCCAACTATAGATAAACATAATAAGATAACCTTAATGAAATATAAACTCAATAGAATATTATCGGGTAGAGTAATAAGACTATTCCAAATTACAAAACAGGCACACTTCGAATTTGGGGATAAGCCACATAAATTATTAGCGAGGCAACTGAAGCAACAAGAAAAGGAAAATACTATCACTAAAATTAAATCTGATAAGGGTGAGCTTCTAACATTACCAAAGGATATTAATAAAAGGTTTGCCCAATTTTATCATAATTTATACACAACTAAAATAAATACAGATGATAGTAAAATTACAATTTTTTTAGATATTTGCAACCTCCCTAAATTGGATAGTTTAGACCAAGAGGAATTAGGAGCACGGATTACTAGTGAAGAAATAAAACAAATAATTAACTCATTGAAAATTGGGAAGACCCCAGGACCAGATGGTTTTAGTAATGAATTTTATAAACGCTTTCAGGAGTCACTTGTACCAAGATTACTCAACTTATACACGCAGGCTTATACCAAAAATAAACTACCAGAAACTTTAGCAGAATCAACAATAACGCTTATACCAAAAAAAGATAAAGATTTAGATCAACCGGGTTCTTACAGAGCTATATCACTTTTAATTACGGATCAGAAAATTTTAGCAAGGATTCTAGCAAGAAGACTGAATTATATTAATAAATTGGTAAACCCGGATCAAACGGGATTTATACCCAAAAGACAATCATTTAATAACTTGAGAAGGCTTTTCAATATAATGTACTCTCACAAAGAGGACATTGAAGATATTTCAGTCGTTACGCTGGATGCAGAGAAGGCATTTGATCAGGTAGAATGGCAGTATTTATATAAGGTACTCGAAAAATTTAATATGGGAGAGAATTTTATTAGATGGGTTAAACTACTTTATGATAAACCTACGGCAAGAATATTAACTAACAATATGTTATCTTCAAAATTTTATTTATCAAGGGGTAATAGGCAGGGTTGTGCCTTATCACCATTGCTATTTGCCCTTATGATAGAACCGCTGGCTGAAAGGATTAGAAATCATCCGAATATTCACCGATATAATACCAAGGACTCAAAGAATAAAATTTCATTATATGCTGATGATATTCTTTTATATATTACTAATACACAAACGAGTATTCCCACCTTATTAACACTAATTGAGGAATTTGGTTCTTTTTCAGGATATAGAATAAAAGCGAAATCATGTCTTTAAAACCACAGGATGCGAGACACTTATTAAAATTCCCTTTCAAAATTGCAACAGAAAAAATCAAGTATTTAGGTATTCAAATTACGGGAAGACACAAATCATTATTTAGCGCCAATTTTATGCCACTATTAAATAAATTGAATGTTATGATTAAATTTTGGAAAACGCTCCCACTCTCATTGATAGGTAGAATTAACGCTATAAAAATGACTTTCTTACCACAATTAATATATTTGTTTCAAGCGATCCCAATATATATTCCGAAATATTTTTTCAAAAAACTAGATTCTAATATCACTAATTTTATATGGGATTATAGAGCACACAGAATTCAACGAAAGCATTTGTGTAAACCTAAAGAAGCTGGGGGTTTATCACTACCTAACTTTACGTATTACTACTGGGCAGTGGATATTAAGAACATAATGTACTGGTTGGATAGTTCAACTCACCAGTCGGAGTGGATAAGAATGGAAAAAGAGGAGTGTTTCCCGTACGATATAGGAACGATCTTGTTCTCACCAATAAAATTGAGTAGTATAATATATAAGAAGAACCCAATTATTCACAATACAATAAGAATTTGGAAACAAATAAAATTATCCTTGAAATTAAATAATCTATCAGTATTAACCCCAATTCTGAATAATCCTGCATTCAAACCATCTCTTATCGACAAAACATAAACAATGGGATAGATTGGGGATTAGGAAAGTAGGAGATATGTATGAACTGGGCAAATTGTTATCATTTCAACAATTAAAATTAAAATTTAAACTGAATGATAATCAATATTTTAAATATATACAGATATGTGACTTTATGAAGAAATATATACATAGATTTCAAACTATATTTTTAGACCCTTTAGAAGAAGCAATATTAAGGCTGATTCACAAAAACTAATATCATATTTTTATAATAGTATATTAAATAGAGAATTACCCTCAACAGAGGCACTAAGAGAAGATTGGGAACATGAACTAATGATAAAGATCCCGAAAGATAGATGGGAAAAGTATCTGATGAATACACATAACTGTTCCATTAATGCAAGACATAATTTAATTCAATTTAAATTATTACATAGACTATATTATTCAAAAACGAGGTTGAATAAATTTTACCCAAATGTCTCTCCCAGATGCGATAAATGTTTGTTTCAAAATGCCAATATAACACATTCATTTGTAGGATGTACAAAGTTGAATACATTTTGGAGCGATATATTTGATATATTTACAAAGCTCTTCAAGTCAAGAATAGAACCTAATATGGAATGGATTATATTTGGAATAATATTAGAAGATATCAATTTAAACAAAGACCAAAAAGTATTCTTTAATTATGGGTTAATAATTGGAAAGAAATTGATACTTAAATTTTGGAAAAATACAGCTATACCAACTATTAAAATGTGGATTAGGAATATGACGGACATAGCACACCTTGAAGAAATGAGACTCCGCCTAATAGATAAATATGACCAATTCTTAAGGAGTTGGTCCGCTTTCATCGACTTTTTGGAATCATGTGATGCAGCAGTACCGTAAAGGTTACTGATTTCAGGTCAGGTCTACATCGGTGAGACCAAGCGGAGGCTTGGCGATCGTTTCGCCGAACACCTCCGGTCGGTCCGCAATAACCAACCTGAACTCCCGGTGGCTCAGCACTTCAACTCCCCCTCCCATTCCGTATCTGACCTCTCTGTCCTGGGTCTCCTCCATGGCCACAGCGAGCAACACCGTAAATTGGAGGAAATGCACCTCATATTCCGCTTGGGCAGTCTACATCCTGGTGGCCTGAACGTTGAATTCTCCCAATTCTGCTAGCCCTAGCTGTCCCCTCCCCTTCATCAGCCATCTGGTTGTCTCCGCCCCTCCCCCAGCCCTCGGGCTCCTCCTCCTCCTTTTCCTTTTTTCCTTTCTTCTCCCCACCCCCTATCAGTCTGAAGAAGGGTTTCGGCCCGAAACGTTACCTATTTCCTTCGCTCCATAGATGCTGCTGCACCCGCTGAGTTTCTCCAGCATTTTTGTGTACCTCAGGTCGTGGATAGATTTACATCTCCAAACAAAGATTTGAAAATTTCTATTTTAAGGGTCTTTTTCTACTATTTCTACTTTGTATTTTTTCTTTTCTTATATACACACTTCACGTTTTTCTATTTTATACTATTTATTTTTCCTCTTTTCTCTATTTTTTTTATTTTTATTTTTTATTTTTTACCTCCTTTTCAAAAACATAAAACTAGAGGTTGTACATAGAATGCATTACGTTATGACATAGTTGGCACCTAAAATTAGGTGCCACTGTATTGTTTTGTATTGTATTAACTTCTAATAAAACAAACAAACAAAACAAAAAATAATAATAATAAAAAATTTTAAAAAGCGAAAAGATGTTCCTTCCACAGCGTGCGGGGAGTCTGGCCCGGATCAGCACGGCCGAGACACCAGAGTGAAGTTGCGGGGAGGTTTACAATGTTTTTTTATTTAATGTTGTCCCTTGTCTAGTCTGAAACAAAGTTCATCATTGGATATAAAAATTGGAAGAAATGTAAATGTGTGTGTTATAAGATTATATACATCTATATCACATTAATATATGTGTGTTCTTTCCAGCACAATCTAATCAGTTGTATGCTGGCTGAATAAAACCATCCTTAAGTTATACATCATTTGTAAATCTTGCTCAAAACAAATTTAATTTTGTGAAATACTTAAATTAGATAACCCCACCATAACAGACATATCTCATTCCACTCTCTGGCTATTGGGAAGACCAGACCCATTTTATTGTTGAGAAACAACTCCATAGATACAAAAACATTAAGAAACATTCCAGGGCTAGAGCAACTGGAATCTTCATATTACTATTATTTTGCCAAATACTGCAGTTGTGAACAGTGTGATTAGATGAATGAATTACAGAGTGCAAGTGTAATACAAAATCAACTCAAACACAGCACATGAGCCATTTTAAAAGAAATGATTAAAAAAACATTAAACAAGAAAATTACCAGAGTCAAAATATATAAACATTTTATTCTTTAACAAGAATTAACAGAATTATGAACTAACAGAACTATGAATCTAACCCTATATCACACACAAACTGTTCCCCCGCAACGTTCATTAAACTGCGAGTCGGGTCGGGTAGGTTCCGGTTACAGAAATGGACGAACTAAATGCCCACGTTCCGCTCCATTGCGTACTACACGTCAGCCCATTGCATTTCGCAGGAGTGGCCTATCTATAGGATCTTTGGTAGGTATTACCTGAATTTGGAGAGGTCAATGTTCATACCGCTGGGTTGCAAACTGCCCAAGAGAAATATGAGGTGCTGCTCCTCCAATTTACGGTGGCCCTCACTCTGGCCATGGAGGAGGCCCAGGACAGAAAGGTAGGATTCAGAATGGGAGGGGGAGTTGAAGTGTTGAGCCACCGGGAGATCAGGTTGGTTATTGCGAACCAAGTGGAGATGTTTGGTGTGTGTGCGTGAGTGTGTGTGTGTGAGTGAGTGTGTGAGAAAGTGTGTGTGAGTGAGAGAGCAAGAGAGAGGGAGTGTGTGAGAGTGACGGAGTGTGTGAGAGAGACGGAGCGAGAGAGGGAGTGTGAGAGAGAGGAGGGGGCACGAGAGGGTGGAGTGGAGAGAATTTGTGTACGAGTGGGGGAAAGGGGAGAGAGAGGAATGTACATGTGCAGCTTTAAGGGACATTGGTCAGGTAGCATTTGCAGTATTGCATACAGTTCTGGTCACTCCATTACAGGACTGATGTGGAGGCTTTGGGAAAGGTGCAGAGATGGTTAACCAGAATGGATTAAAAACAAGGAACTGCAGCTACTGGTTTACAAAAAAGGACACAAAATGCTGGAGTAACTCAGCGGGACAGGCAGCATCTCTGGAGAGAATGGGTGATTGAAGAATTGACCCGAAACGTTACCCATTCCTTCCAGCATTTTGTGTCCACCTAAACAGTGCCTATCCATGTGACAGGCTGGAGGAGCGTGCAAAGGCCTTGCCACAGAGCGGGCAGGTGAAGGGGTGCTGCCCGATGTGGACTCGGCGGTGCTCCAGCAGGTGGTCAAGGCGGGTGAAGCCCTTACCACAGAACGGGCAGGGGAAGGGACGCTCACCGCTGTGGGTACGCCGGTGCTGCCACAGGCTGGACATGCAGGTGGAACCCTTGCCACACTCAGAGCACACAAAGGGTCTCTCTCCGGTGTGTAACCGCTGGTGCTCCCGCAGCCCCCATGCTCTCTTGTCACAGTGGGAGCAGCTGCTCGCCGGCGTGGGTCCGCCGGTGCTGCCGCAACTCCCGCGAGCTGTTAAACTCCTCACCGCAGTACGGGCAGTCGTAGGGCTGGCCACTGGTGTGCGCGTGCCGGTGAGACAGGGCATGGAAGGCCATGGCAAAGCGTTCCCCACACACCGGGCTGGGGACGGGACGGTCGCCGGTGTGCACCCGCTGGTGGGACAGCAGCTTGGAGGGGCGGGTGAAGCCCTTGCCGCACTGCGCGCAGGTGTAGGGTCGCTCGCCGGTGTGAGTGCGCTGGTGCTCCAGCAGGCTGCTGGACTGAGTGAAGCCCTTGCCGCACTGGGTGCAGGTGTAGGGTCGCTCTCCGGTGTGGGTGCGCTGGTGCCTCAGCAGGCTGCTGGACTGAGTGAAGCCCTTGCCGCACTGGGTGCAGGTGTAGGGGCGCTCCCCAGTGTGCAGGCGCCTGTGCTTCTTCAGCTCTGGCAACGACTTGAAGTCTTTGCCGCAGTCAGAGCAGGTGAAGGGCCGCTCACTGCTGTGCACCCGCCGGTGCTGCCGTAGCCCCATCAACTGGGCAAAGCTCATGTCGCAGGTAGAGCAGCCATAGGGCTTCTCGCCCGTGTGCACCTGCCGGTGGGTCTTCAGCACAGTCGCCGTCTTGAAGCTCTTGCCGCACTCCGAGCAGTCGAAGGGGCGTTCTCCAGTGTGAACCCGCCTGTGGATCTCCAGCTGGCTCGGGCACTGCCAGGCCTTGCCACACACGTCGCACTCATAACGCTTCTCCTTGTTGTGCCCCATCATGGGGTCCTTCATCGAAGCGCTGCCCCTCGAAGCTCAGTCGCACACCGAGCAGATTGGGGGGGTGGGGCTCACCGGCACCCTGGCCACCCTCAATGGCTGCTCACGTCCCCGTCTCTCCTTCCACAGCAACGGCTCCTAAACCCTGCAAGAGGGGAACACAGAGGGTCAACAAGCTGGCAAACAGGACATTACGAGCACATATTGGGTGCGTTTATGGAGGAGGAAACCGTTATACAAATTCTGCGCAGCACAGTGGTGCAGCGGTACAGTTGCAGCCTCACCACCAGAGACTCGGGTTCGATCCTGACTACGGGTGCTGTCTGTGCGGAGTCTGTGCGTTCTCCCCTTGACCTGCGTGGGTTTTTACTCCGGGAGCTCCGGGAAATGTTTCCTCCAACATTTCAAAGACATTCAGGGTTGTAGATTAATCGGCCTCCGCAAAATTGTTAAATTGTCCCTAATGTGCGTAGGAGAGTGCTAGTGTACGGGGTGATCGCTGGTCGGCGCGGACTCCGTGGGCCGAAAGACCTGTTTCCGCGCTGCATCGCTAAACTAAACTAAACCAAAGGGTCTCGACCCAAAATGTCACTCCAGCACATTCTCTCTGTCGCTCTTTCTCTCTCTGTCCCTCACTCTCTTTTCCTCTCTCTCTCCCTCTGTCCTTCTCTCATTCTCTGTCCCTCTCTCTCTCTTTGTCTCTCTCTGTCCCCCTATCTCTCTCTGTCCCCCCTCTCTCTCTCTGCCCCCTTTCTCCATCTCTCTCTGTGTCCGTCTCTCTCTGTCCCTCTCTTTCTCACTCCTCTCTCTCTGCCCCCCTCTCTCTCTCCCTTTCTCTATCTGTGGGTCTCTCTCTCTCTCTGTCCCTCTCTCTCTCCCTCTCTCTCTGACCTTCTCTCATTCTCTGTCCCCCTCTCCCTCTCTCTTTCTCTCTCTGTCCCCCTCTCTCTCTCTCTGTCCCTCTCTCTCTCTTTTTCCCTTAACATATCTAAAGAAGCTTTTACTGTCCTTCTTTATATTCCTAGCCAGCTTCCCTTCGTACTTCATCTTTTCAGCCCGTATTGCCCGTTCTGTTTACTATAAGTTTCCCAATCCTCTGTCCCCACCTCAATGAGTTCCGCGCCCGCCACAATGTTGAGCTCTTCTTCCATCTCACACCGCCTTCTTCTTCCGCCTCACATCGTTCTTCCATGGGAAGGAGTCCTCGCCCCCATTGATGATCCCTTTTCCCGTCTCCAACGGACCCTCTCCTCTTGGACCCCCCCATGGCCATTGGTAAAATGAAATTTGGGGGTCACCAACCGACGTCGGAACGGGAGTACATTCTCAGCAGCTTGGACTTCTGAATCGGCCACTTCCTACCGGAGACCGCGGCTCCCGAAGTCCACAGGCTGAGCTGGGTGGAGATTCACGCTGGCGGCCCTCGGCAAAGGGACTCCAGGGCTCCGCAATGTTGAAATCAGCGCGGCCCGAGGCAAGGAGATTTGCAAACCACAGCTCCATGATGTTGAAGCAGCAAGCCCAACACTCCAGAGCTTCAAATGGTGTTCCACGTAAGGCAGGGGCTACTGTGGCAGGGGCTACGGACTGTAACCCACAGCCGGAGCAGCCCCCCCTCAACCGGAAGTGCCGGCACCTCCCTAGCTGATGACATGAACTCCTACGCTCGTTTCGAGTCGGGCAACATCACCCCAGGTTTGCCGACTATCGACAACACCACCAGCGTGCTGGCTAACGAAGCTGAAGGGAGGAATGTGCACACATTCTTGTTGTCCGAGCACGATGTGAGGAGGGCTCCGACACGGGTTCTTAAGGGGTTGGACAGGCTAGATGCAGGAAGATTATTCCCGATGTTCGGGAAGTCCAGAACTAGGGGGCACAGTTTAAGGATAAGAGGGGTCTTTTAGGACCGAGATGAGAAATATTTTTTTACACAGAGAGTGGTGAATCTGTGGAATTCTCTGCCACAGAAGGTAGTTGAGGCCAGTTCATTGGCTCTATTTAAGAGGGAGTTAGATGTGGCCCTTGTGGGTAAAGGGATCAGGGGGTATGGAGAGAAGGCAGGGATGGGATACTGAGTTGGATGATCAGCCATGATCATATCGAATGGCGGTGCAGGCTCAAAGGGCCGAATGGCCTACTCCTGAACCTATTTTCTATGTTTCTATGAACGCGAGGAAAGCTGTAGGCCCAGATGGCATCTCGGGGTGAGTACTTAAGTCCTGTGCTACGCAGCTAGCTCCGATGCTCACTACAATATTCAACCTCTCCCTGGACAAGTCCGTGGTCCCTGCCTGTTTCAAAAGATCCATCATTGTACCTGTACCTAAAAATGTCTCCCCAGCTTGTCTGAATGACTACCGCCCGGTGGCACACACCTCGGTAGTCATGAAATGGTTTGAGAAGCTGGTCAAGAAACACATCTGCGCCTTCCTCCCTCACATGGACCGTTACAATTCGCATACCGTCCGAACAGATCCACGGACGATGCGGTCTCCCAGGTACTGCACCCCGCTCTCTCTCACCTTGACAGCCAGAAGGGGGGCTATGTGAAGATGCTGTTCAGAGACATCAGTTCAGCCTTCAACACGATTGGCCCAGGTAGTCAAGATGGGAGGAAATAAATCGAAGTCCCTCATCCTTAGCACAGGATCCCCCCAGGGTTGCGTCCTCAGCCCTACTGTACTCACTGTACACACATGACTGTGTGGCCAGGTTCAGCTCCAACTCTATAATCAAGTTTACTCATGACACTATGGTGGAGGGCCTGATCTACGATAACGACGAGAAGGCCTACCGGGAGGAGGTGGCTGATCTGGCACTCTGGTGTCAGGACAACAGCCTCCACTTGAATATCAAAAAACTAAGGAGCTGATCGTGGACTTTAGGAGGGCACATCATCTGAGGACGTACAGACCATTGAGGATAAATGGGGACACTGTAGATAGGGTGAGCTGTTTTAAATACCTGGGAGTCCACATCTCTGAGGATATGACATGGACATCACACGCTGCAGCACTGGTGAGTAAGGCAAGGCAGCACCTTTACCACCTCAGGCAATTGAGGATATTCAGAGTGTCTCTGAGGATCCTCCAGTGCTTCTACTCAGTGGCTGTGGAAAGCATCTTGTCCGGAAATATCACGATTTGGTTTGGGAACTGCTCTGCCCAGGACAAGAAGGCTCTGCAGAGAGTGGTGCGTTGGGAACTACACTCACCCCCCTGCAGGAACTATACATCAGGAGGTTCAACTACAGAGCCAACAAGATCATGGGAGACCCCTTCCACCCCTGCAACGGACTGTTCCAGCTGCTACGGTCAGGCAAACGCCTCCATATAACCATATAACAATTACAGCACGGAAACAGGCCATCTCGGCCCTTCTAGTCCATGCCGAAGACTTATTCTCCCCTTGTCCCATCTACCTGCAATCAGACCATAACCCTCCATTCCTTTCCGTCCATATACCTATCCAATTTATTTTTAAATGATAAAATCTAACCTGCACCCACCACTTCCACTGGGAACTCATTCCACACAGCTACCACTCTCTGAGTAAAGAAGTTCCCCCTCATGTTACCCCTAAACTTCTGTCCCTTAATTCTCAAATCATGTCCTCTTGTTTGAATCTTCCCTAATACTCTCAATGGAAAAAGCTTATCCACGTCAACTCTGTCTATCCCTCTCATCATTTTAAAGACCTCTATCAAGTCCCCCCTTAACATAGAAACATAGAAAACAGGTGCAGGAGTAGGCCATTCGGCCCTTCGAGCCTGTACCGTCATTCAATATGATCATCCAACTCAGTATCCTGTACCTGCCTTCTCTCCATACCCCCTGATCCCTTTAGCCACAAGGGCCACATCTAACTCCCTCTTAAATATAGCCAATGAACTGGTCTCAACTACTTTCTGTGGCAGAGAATTCCACAGATTCACCACTCTCTGTGTGAAAAATGTTTTTCTCATCTCGGTCCTAAAAGACTTCCCCCTTATCCTTAAACTGTGACCCCTTGTTCTGGACTTCCCCAACATCGGGAACAATCTTCCTGCATCTAGCCTGTCCAACCCCTTAAGAATTTAGGGTTGTCTGAAGAAGGGTTTCGGCCCGAAACGTTGCCTATTTCCTTCGCTCCATAGATCCTGCTGCACCCGCTGAGTTTCTCCAGCATTTTTGTGTACCTTAAGAATTTTGTAAGTTTCTATAAGATCCCCCCTCAATCTTCTAAATTCTAGCGAGTACAAGCCGAGTCTATCCAGTCTTTCTTCATATGAAAGTCCTGCCATCCCAGGCATCAGTCTGGTGAACCTTCTCTGCACTCCCTCTATGGCAAGAATGTCTTTCCTCAGATTAGGAGACCAAAACGGTATGCAATACTCCAGGTGTGGTCTCACCAAGACCCTGTACAACTGCAGGTACACGAAAATGCTGGCGAAACTCAGCGGGTGCAGCAGGATCTATGGAGCGAAGGAAATAGGCAACGTTTCGGGCCGAAACCCTTCTTCAGACTGATAGGGGGTGGGGAAAAGAAAGGAAAAAAGGCAGAGGAGGAGCCCGAGAGCTGGGGGAGGGGAGGAGAGAACCAGAGGGCTGATGAAGGGGAGGGGACAGCAAGGGCTAGCAGAATTGGGAGAATTCAATGTTCAAGCCCCCAGGATGTAGACTGCCCAAGCGGAATATGAGGTGCATTTCCTCCAATTTCCGGTGTTGCTCGCTGTGGCCATGGAGGAGACCCAGGACAGAGAGGTCAGATACAGAATGGGAGGGGGAGTTGAAGTGCTGAGCCACCGGGAGGTCAGGTTGGTTAATGCGGACCGACCGGAGGTGTTCGGCGGAACGATCGCCAAGCGACCACCGATGTAGATCAGCTGGCATCTAGAGCAGCGGATGCAATAGATGAGGTTGGAGGAGATGCAGGTGAACCTCTGTCGCACCTGGAACGACTGCTTGGGTCCTTGAATGGAGTCGAGGGGGGAGGTGAAGGGACAAGTGTTGCATCTCTTGCGGTTGCAAGGGAAAGTACCCGGGGAGGGGGTGGTATGGGAGGGAAGGGACATCCAATCAGCCACGTCTAGAGGCGGGACAACCTCATACTCCCCCGCCCATTGGATGATGTGGCCGCCCATCACACATCTCCATCCAATCAGCCACGTCTAGAGGCGGGACAACTTCATACACCCCCCGCCCATTGGATGATCTGGCCGCCCATCACACATCTCCATCCAATCAGCCACGTCTAGAGGCGGGAGAACCTCATACTCCCCCCGCCCATTGGATGATCTGGCCGCCCATCACACATCCCCATCGAATCAGCCACGTCTAGAGGCGGGACAACGTCATACTCTCCCGCCCATTGGATGATCTGTCCGCCCATCACACATCTCTATCCAATCAGCCACGTCTAGAGGCGGGACAACCTCATAGTCTCCCGCCCATTGGATGATCTGGCCGCCCATCAACCCGAACGCTGTCGGACATGGACGGGATGGTCAAACGCATCATCCACGGCGGCCATGACCCCGGCGGGCGGGCGGGCGGGCGGCAGCGCTTCACCCCCGGCACCAAGGTAGCGGGGCGGGGACGCTGGGGGACAGAGAGAGAGAGACTTACTGAGGGGAGACGGTGACGGCGCCGGCGATCAAGATGGCGGCGGCTCCGGGCACCAACCGTCGCCAGGTCCCGCCCACCGACCGCACTGATTGGATGAGGAGGCGGTGACGGACGGAGGCCCCGGCAAGGTTTCGAGGGACATCCCGCCTCTCGCAGGCGCTGATTGGATGGGTGATGGGCGGACGGATACTCCAATGGGGGAGGAGTTGGAGATTGTCCCGCGTCCTGTCGTTGCTGATTGGAGGATGAGGGAGACGGACAGACGGCCCGACCAATGGGCGGAGGGTTAGAGGGATATCTGGAGTATGTGTCCAGTATAGGAGTATAGAGGTCCTTCTGCAGTTGTACAGGAGGGCTCTGGTGAGACCACATCTGGAGTATGTGTCCAGTATAGGAGTATAGAGGTCCTTCTGCATTTGTACAGGAGGGCTCTGGTGAGACCACATCTGGAGTATGTGTCCACTATAGTAGTATAGAGGTCCTTCAGCAGTTGTACAGGAGGGCTCTGGTGAGACCACATCTGGATTATAGGGGGTGTGCACGTAAGGTCACCGGGTCAAAGGGTTGATGAAAGGAACCGCTCAATCTCCAGATGTGGTCTCACCAAGACCCTGTACAACTGCAGTAGAACCTCCCTGCTCCTGTACTCACAGGGAAAATAGATTATGAAAGAAAACTGGCAGGGAACATAAAAACTGACTGCAAACGTTTTAATAGATATGCGAAGAGAAAAAGATTAGTTAAAACAAATGTAGGTCCCTTGCAGTCAAAAACAGGTGAATTGGTCATGGGGAACAAGGACATGGCAGACCAATTGAATAACTACTTTGGTTCTGTCTTCCCTAAGGATGACTTAATTAATTGGCCGGTGTTAGGTAAATTGAATGGATTAAAGGCCGATAAATCCCCAGGGCCAGATAGGCTGCATCCTAGAGTACTTAAGGAAGTAGCCCCAGAAATAGTGGATGCATTAGTGATAATTTTTGAAAACTCTTTAGATTCTGGAGTAGTTCCTGAGGATTGGAGGGTAGCTAATGTAACCCCACTTTTTAAAAAGGGAGGGAGAGAGAAAACGGGGAATTACATACCAGTTAGTCTAACATCGGTAGTGGGGAAACTGCTAGAGTCATTTATTAAAGATGGGATAGCAACACATTTGGAAAATGGTGAAATCATTGGACAAAGTCAGCATGGATTTATGAAAGGTAAATCATGTCTGACGAATCTTATAGAATTTTTCGAGGATGTAACTAGTAGAGTGGATAAGGAAGAACTAGTGGATGTGTTATATCTGGACTTTCAGAAGGCTTTCGACAAGGTCCCACATAAGAGATTAGTGTGCAAACTTAAAGCACACGGTATTGGGGGTTCAGTATTGATGTGGATAGAGAACTGGCTGGCAGACAGGAAGCAAAGTGTAGGAGTAAACGGGTGCTTTTCAGAATGGCAGGCAGTGACTAGTGGGGTACCGCAAGGCTCAGTGCTGGGACCCCAGCTATTTACAATATATATTAATGATTTGGACGAGGGAATTGAATGCAACATCTCCAGGATTGCGGATGACACGAAGCTGGGGGGCAGTGTTACCTGTGAGGAGGGTGCTAGGAGGCTGCAAGATGACTTGGATAGGCTGGGTGAGTGGGCAAATGCATGGCAGATGCAGTATAATGCGGATAAATGTGAGGTTATCCACTTTGGTGGCAAAAACAGGAAAGTAGACTGGTGAATCTGTGGAATTCTCTGCCACAGAAGGTAGTTGAGGCCAGTCCATTGGCTATATTTAAGAGGAAGTTAGATGTGGCCCTTGTGGCTAAAGGGATCAGGGGGTATGGAGAGAAAGCAGGTACAGGATACTGAGTTGGATGATCAGCCATGATCATATTGAATGGCGGTGCAGGCTCGAAGGGCCGAATGGCCTACTCCTGCACATATTTTCTATGTTTCTAATCCATCTGGAGGACATCGCAGCTTCCGGTATATGTTATTAATACACGAAACGTGTACTTTCCTACCTGTTAAAAACCGCCAAAATGGTGAATTATTGCGCTGTAAATAATTGTGGAAGTCGGGGTAGGTGTGAGAGACATGTACCCAACTTCAGAATTGAAAAAGTGAAGCGAGATGAAGGTAAAGAGAAGCGAGAGCTGAAGGGACAACAACAGCTAAAGTACTTGGCGAACATTGGCTGTGCAGATATCGAGATTGAAAATATTGGGTATTATCGCGTTTGCTCACTGCATTTCATCAACAGTAAGGCATTATTTGTGTTTTTTCTTGATTCCTTTGGTATCTAAAAAGTCTCAGAAGTGATAAATCTGGCTGTAAATTTTGCTTCAGAGGCGTTTTCTTTTTGTATGTAAAAACCCACTTGAGAACCATGGGCGATTTTAAAATTTTACAGACAGATTTATGACTTGTGAAACTTTTTAGATGCCAAAGGAATCAAGAAAAAACACAAATAATTCCTTAGTTGATGAAATGCAGTGAGCAAACGGCCAATGTTCACCAAGCACTTTAGCTGTTGTTGTCCCTTCAGCTCTAGCCTCTATCTACCATCATTTCTCCTCACTTTTGGAATCCTGAAGTAGGATAAATGTCTCCCACACTTATCCCGATTTCCATAATTATTTACAGCGCAAAAATTGACAATTTCGGCGGATTTTAACGGGCCCGCTACGCTGGAAACAATGGTCAGTGCTTACCTGCGGTTCATCGCGTGTACTCCACTTGGCATAGCGTAGCAACAGTATGGGTCATGGGTCGTGACCCGACTGCCGTGCAACCTCCCTATAGTGTACAGTTTTGGTCTCCTAATTTGAGGAAGGACATCCTTGTGATTGAGGCAGTGCAGCGTAGGTTCACGAGATTGATCCCTGGGATGGCGAGACTGTCATATGAGGAAAGATTGAAACGACTAGGCTTGCATTCTCTGGAGTTTAGAAGGATGAGGGGGGGGTCTTATAGAAACATATAAAATTATAAAAGGACTGGACAAGCTAAATGCAGGAAAAAATGTTCCCAATGTTGGGCGAGTCCGGAACCAGGGGCCACAGTCTTAGAATAAAGGGGAGGTCATTTAAGACTGAGGTGAGAAAAAAACTTTTCACCCAGAGAGTTGTGAATTTGTGGAATTCCCTGCCACAGGGAGGCGCCTTAGGTCACTTGCTACAAAATCCACCCGTTTTAAAAACAGTTTCTTCCCCTCAGCAATAAGAACACTTAATTCCCTCCAATAACTTTTTGACTTTGATGTATACAGTGTCTTGTCTATGGTTTTTGTCTGTTCTTTTGCACTA
The DNA here is from genome assembly GCA_038087875.1 of Malacoraja senta. NCBI lineage: Eukaryota > Metazoa > Chordata > Chondrichthyes > Rajiformes > Rajidae > Malacoraja > Malacoraja senta. The sequence goes on from JAXLNO010003438.1 coordinate 31,092, forward strand.
TGTATTGTTGGTGAGATTTGTGATCTGTGATGTGCTTTATTATTATTGTTGTTTGTGTTAATGTGCTAAAGCAGTACCATCATGTACCGAACCCAATTACCACCAACCCTGGTCATGTGGCAAATAAAGTTTCTATTCTATTCTATTCTATTCTAAGTGGAGGCCAAATCACTGGATGGATTTAAGAGAGTTAGATAGAGCTCTAGGGGCTAGTGGAGTCAAGGGATATGGGGAGAAGGCAGGCACGGGTTGATCAGCCATGATCATAATTAATGGCCTCCTCCTGCATCTATTGTCTGTTTTAGAGGGACATCCCGCTCCCGACCGCCCTGATTTGACGAGGACGCAGTGACCACTGACCTGTCACCTCTCATCCCCCCCACACAGGCCACGTTCCACTACAAGACCCTGCGCTGTGACCCAGAGCGGACGCTCTTCGACGACAGCCGGACCAACGGCAAACCCATGGAGCTGATCATCGGCAAGAAGTTCAAGCTGCCCGTGTGGGAGACGGTCGTCAGCTCCATGTGTGAGGGCGAGGTGGCCGAGTTCACCTGTGACACGCGGGTAGGGAATCCCCCCATACCCCCCCCCCTACACCCACATACACCTCCTGGGGCTACCATTGTGTTACATACGTTGAATTGTACATCACTTTCACTGGTTAGCAGATATACTGAACACTGCAACCCTGTATATCCCGCACACAGAATAATGTGAGTTCTGTAAATCTTACTATGCATGTCAGAAATAAAGTGGTAACCATGTTAATGGATTGCTATCATGAATTATTTAAAATTGAGTGGGTTGGTGCAACATTGGTGTCATATGCTGCTAACGTGTCGTTATCAGATATTCAGTGTTAAAAAGAGAAATAAATCACAATAAAACCAGAAACTTTAGCAGAATCAACAATAACGCTTATACAAAAAAGATAAAGATTTAGATGAACCGGGTTCTTACAGAGCTATATCACTTTTAAATACGGATCAGAAAATTTTAGCAAAGATTCTAGCAAGAAGACTGAATAATTATATTAATAAACTGGTAAACCCGGATCAAACGGGATTTATACCCAAAAGACAATCATTTAATAACTTGAGAAGGCTTTTCAATATAATGTACTCTCACAAAGAGGACATTGAAGATATTTCAGTCGTTACGCTGGATGCAGAGAAGGCATTTGATCAGGTAGAATGGCAGTATTTATATAAGGTACTCGAAAAATTTAATATGGGAGAGAATTTTATTAGATGGGTTAAACTACTTTATGATAAACCTACGGCAAGAATATTAACTAACAATATGTTATCTTCAAAATTTTATTTATCAAGGGGTAATAGGCAGGGTTGTGCCTTATCACCATTGCTATTTGCCCTTATGATAGAACCGCTGGCTGAAAGGATTAGAAATCATCCGAATATTCACGGATATAATACCAAGGACTCAAAGAATAAAATTTCATTATATGCTGATGATATTCTTTTATATATTACTAATACACAAACGAGTATTCCCACCTTATTAACACTAATTGAGGAATTTGGTTCTTTTTCAGGATATAGAATAAATTGGAATAAAAGCGAAATCATGTCTTTAAAACCACAGGATGCGAGACACTTATTAAAATTCCCTTTCAAAATTGCAACAGAAAAATTCAAGTATTTAGGTATTCAAATTACGAGAAGACACAAATCATTATTTAGTGCCAATTTTATGCCACTATTAAATAAATTGAATGTTATGATTAAATTTTGGAAAACGCTCCCACTCTCATTGATAGGTAGAATTAACGCTATAAAAATGACTTTCTTACCACAATTAATATATTTGTTTCAAGCTATCCCAATATATATTCCGAAATATTTTTTCAAAAAACTAGATTCTAATATCACTAATTTTATATGGGATTATAGAGCACACAGAATTCAATGAAAGCATTTGTGTAAACCTAAAGAAGCTGGGGGTTTATCACTACCTAACTTTACGTGTTACTACTGGGCAGTGCATATTAAGAACATAATGTACTGGTTGGATAGTTCAACTCACCAGTCGGAGTGGATAAGAATGGAAAAAGAGGAGTGTTTCCCGTACGATATAGGAACGATCTTGTTCTCACCAATAAAATTGAGTAGTATATATAAGAAGAACCCAATTATTCACAATACAATAAGAATTTGGAAACAAATAAAATTATCCTTGAAATTAAATAATCTATCAATATTAACCCCAATTCTGAATAATCCTGCATTCAAACCATCTCTTATCGACAAAACATAAACAATGGGATAGATTGGGGATTAGGAAAGTAGGAGATATGTATGAACTGGGCAAATTGTTATCATTTCAACAATTAAAATTAAAATTTAAACTGAATGATAATCAATATTTTAAATATATACAGATATGTGACTTTATGAAGAAATATATACATAGATTGCAAGACATAATTTAATTCAATTTAAATTATTACATAGACTATATTATTCAAAAACGAGGTTGAATAAATTTTACCCAAATGTCTCTCCCAGATGCGATAAATGTTTGTTTCAAAATGCCAATATAACACATTCATTTGTAGGATGTACAAAGTTGAATACATTTTGGAGCGATATATTTGATATATTTACAAAGCTCTTCAAGTCAAGAATAGAACCTAATATGGAATGGATTATATTTGGAATAATATTAGAAGATATCAATTTAAACAAAGACCAAAAAGTATTCTTTAATTATGGGTTAATAATTGGAAAGAAATTGATACATTTTGGAAAAATACAGCTATACCAACTATTAAAATGTGGATTAGGAATATGACGGACATAGCACACCTTGAAGAAATGAGACTCCGCCTAATAGATAAATATGACCAATTCTTAAGGAGTTGGTCCCCTTTCATCGACTTTTTGGAATCATGTGATGCAGCAGTACCGTAAAGATCACTGATTTCAGGTCAGGTCGTGGATAGATTTACATCTACAAACAAAGATTTGAAAATTTCTTTTTTAAGGGTCTTTTTCTACTATTTCTACTTTCTATTTTTTCTTTTCTTATATACACACTTCACGTTTTTCTATTTTCTACTATTTATTTTTCCTCTTTCTTTTCTCTATTTTTTTATTTTTTATTTTTTACTTTTTACCTCCTTTTCAAAAACATAAAACTAGAGGTTGTACATAGAATGCATTACGTTATGACATAGTTCGCACCTAAAATTAGGTGCCACTGTTTTGTATTGTATTAACTCCTAATAAAATAAACAAACAAAACAAACAAAACAAAAAAACGTTGGGATAGTCACAGCCTCAACTACCTCCTGTGACAGTTCCATATACCCACCACCCTCTGTGTGAAAATGTTACCCCTCAGTTTCCTATTAAATCTTTTCCCCTTCACCTTGAACCCATATCCTCTGGTCCGCGATTCCGCGGGGTATGAGGAGAAGGCAGGAACGGGGTACTGATTGTGGATGATCAGCCATGATCACATTGAATGGTGGTGCTTGTTCGAAGGGCCGAATGGCCTACTCCTGCACCTATTGTCTCTTGTCTAATGTCTAATGTATCAGGACTAGGTGTGCATTTCACCCTACACTTGCGCTTGGTGCTCCAAGGCCAGCTGGATCTCCCGGTTCCCAACCATTTTAACTCCCCATCCTACTCCCACACTGATGTTTCTGTCCTGGGCCTCCTCCATTGCCAGAGTGAGGTGATACGCAAACTGGAGGAACAGCACCTCATAGATTACAGCCCCATGACATGAACATTGAATTCTCCAAATTAAGGAGACTCCCCCCTCCTAATCAAGTCCTGGAGTCTGTCCCGACCCCATCTCTTTTTTCCAGCTTTCTCCCCAGACTCCATCAGTCCAAAGAAGGGTCCAGACCCGACCCGTTGCCTGTCCATTCCCCTCCAAATTGCCGGTAAAACTCAGCAGGTCAGCCATCCGTGGTGAGAAACGGATGGAGAAGTGTTCCTATTACAAGCTCTCCTTGGCCCTGTCGAGAATGTGGTGTCCATTCTTAGGATGGTATACAAGGTCCGAGCTGACCAGTCATCGACAGCCCCCCCCCCCCCCGCCCTCCCTCGTGGGCCATCTCTTTGTCATTCCTCTGTCTTCTCGCTGGATGACAAGCAGAACCATCTTGGCTTAACAGTAGATGTATCTTCTTCCTTTTGGCCTTTTGTTTCTGCAGGTATTTACAGCGGAATCAAAACTACTTCCCTTAGGTCCTGATCTTCCTTTTGTTTTAGTAAAGGTAGAACCTTTAACGGTTGCGATTGGTTTAGGATCTTGAATACTCCCATAGCGTACATTTGACATGAACCGTACTTCCTTTTCTATGAAGTTCCCCAGATCAGGAAGCATGGCCTCTCCATTCTCATTTTCCTCTAACAGACCAGCTTTACCTTTTCTCTAAGTCTATAGGGAAGTTTTAGAGTGATCATTTTCATATTGCTGACAACATTCGTTTCTTGCATGAGGTCTAAGAGGGTAGTCATCTCTTTCATACTTCTAACAAATATCACAAACTCCCGCAATGCTTTTGCATCTTCTGGCTGGATAGCTGTCCAAGCTTAGGCCTTCTTCATGAGGATGTCTTTGGATCATGGAAGTTTAAAGGGACTTTTATGTAGTGTGTCGGCAGCGCGCGGCGACTGTGGAGGATTCAACAGCCCCGACCACGGGTGAACAAAAGGGGAAGATGATTGAACTTTATTACCTTCCATCACAGTGAGGAATGTGGATTCCATTGTGGTGGATGTTTATGTTAGATTTTATTTTATGTGGCGGTGTGTCTTGTTGCTTTTTACTCAGTATGGCTGTATGGTAACTCAAATATCACTGTACCTTAATTGGTGCATGTGACAATAAATACCAACTTGAACTTGATCAGCTTTCGTCTATATATTAAAAAAAAAGATAATGCTGCCTGATCGTGCACAATTGTGACGGCTTGATTTCAAAGACAGGACAGGACAGGGGCATTCGCTGAGGGATTCGGGTGGTTGGAAGAGGTTTCGTCTGTGTTTTTCCCCTCGGTTGTTGTCCAGGGAGGAAGGTGGCGGCACTCGGCCCGTCGGGGCTAGGATGCGCGAGAGGAAGGCTGAGCTTGGATTGAGGCTTGGAAGGCTGAGCTCGCCTCCCCTGCCCCGACCCGCACCCGGTCCACCACGGAGGGGGAAGCGAGCAAACTCCACACGGACAGCGTCGGTGGTCGCCCTGTCTGGAGACAGGCCCTTCGGCCCCTCGTTCGTGCTACCCCGGGCTTTCTGCAACACAATCTTGCACTGTTCTGCACTGGATGTTGCGTTTGTCATCACTGTATGTACACTGCTCTGGTGGCTGCGTGTGAACGGGAGATTTCATCGCCTCCCGGTCGATGTGCCGAACAACAAACTAATGAAGCATCTGGAACACAGTTCTCCTGGGTTGCTGCAGGCTGAAGCATCAAACTACTACCCTGTTGAGCCCCGTCAGTCCCACAGCACAGAAACACACAGCCATGCCTATCGAAGCTAGTCCCACATGCCCACGTCTGGCCCCTCACCCTCTCTGCCTTTTCCCACTCATGCCTTTAGAAAGGAGATGAGGAGGAATTTCTTTAGCCGGAGGGTGGTGAATCTGTGGAATTCATTGCCACAGAGGGCCATTGAGGCCAAGTCACCGGGTATTGTTTAGATTTTAGAGATACTGCGTGGAAACAGGCCCTTCGGCCCAACGAGTCATCGCCGACCAGTTATCGCCCCGTACACTTGCTCCATCCTACACACATTAGGGACAATATTACAGAAGCCAATTAACCTACAAACCAGCAGGTCTTTGGAATGCGGAAGGAAACCGGAGCACCCGGAGAAAACCCACACAGGTCAAGGGGAGAACGTGCAAACTCCGTACAGACAGCTCCCATATTCAGGATGGAACCCGGGTCTCTGGCGCTGTGAGGCAGCAACTCTACCGCTGCACCACTGTGTATTTTTGCTATCTATCATTTCATTTATTACTCACACCAGCGGAGTTGTGCACAAATGGTTCACATTAATAATGTCAATCTGAGGGGCAACGTTTCCACACAGAGGGTGGTGGGTGTATGGAAGGAGCTGCCGGAGGAGGTAGTTGAGGCAGGGACTATCACAACGTTTAAGAGACACTTGGATAGGACTGGTTTGGAGGGATATGGGCCAAACGCGGCAGGTGGGACTAGCGTAGATGGGGCATGTTGGTCGGGGTGGGACTAGTGTAGATGGGGCATGTTGGTCGGGGTGGGACTAGTGTAGATGGGGCATGTTGGTCGGGTGGGCCTAGTGTAGATGGGGCATGTTGGTCGGGGTGGGACTAGTGTAGATGGGGCATGTTGGTCGGGGTGGGACTAGTGTAGATGGGGCATGTTGGTCGGGGTGGGACTAGTGTAGATGGGGCATGTTGGTCGGGGTGGGACTAGTGTAGATGGGGCATGTTGGTCGGGGTGGGACTAGTGTAGATGGGGCATGTAGGTCGGGGTGGGACTAGTGTAGATGGGGCATGTTGGTCGGGGTGGGACTAGTTGTAGATGGGGCATGTTGGTCGGGGTGGGGACTAGTGTAGATGGGGCATGTTGGTCGGGGTGGGGCTTGTGTAGATGGGGCATGTTGGTCGGGGTGGGACTAGTGTAGATGGGGCATGTTGGTCGGGGTGGGACTAGTGTAGATGGGGCATGTTGGTCGGGGTGGGACTAGTGTAGATGGGGCATGTGGTCGGGGTGGGACTAGTGTAGATGGGGCATGTAGGTCGGGGTGGGACTAGTGTAGATGGGGCATGTTGGTCGGGGTGGGACTAGTGTAGATGGGGCATGTTGGTCGGGGGGGACTGGTGTAGATGGGGCATGTTGGTCGGGGTGGGACTAGTTGTAGATGGGGCATGTTGGTCGGGGTGGGACTAGTGTAGATGGGGCATGTTGGTCGGGGTGGAACTAGTGTAGATGGGGCATGTTGGTCGGGGTGGGACTAGTGTAGATGGGGCATGTTGGTCGGGGTGGGACTAGTGTAGATGGGGCATGTTGGTAGGGGTGGGACTAGTGTAGATGGGGCATGTTGGTCGGGGTGGGACTAGTGTAGATGGGGCATGTTGGTCGGGGTGGGACTAGTGTAGATGGGGCATGTTGGTCGGGGTGGGACTAGTGTAGATGGGGCATGTAGGTCGGGGTGGGACTGGTGTAGATGGGGCATGTTGGTCGGGGTGGGACTGGTGTAGATGGGGCATGTTGGTCGGGGTGGGACTAGTGTAGATGGGGCATGTAGGTCGGGGTGGGACTAGTGTAGATGGGGCATGTTGGTCGGGGTGGGACTAGTGTAGATGGGGCATGTTGGTCGGGGTGGGACTACTGTAGATGGGGCATGTTGGTCGGGGTGGGACTAGTGTAGATGGGGCATGTTGGTCGGTGTGGACAAGTTTGGCCGAAGGAAGGGCCTGTTTCTATGCAAGGTCATGACCCCGAGGGACATTGGTGTCAAGGGTCACGGTGGAGGGAATGTTCTGACCAATTCTAACATCTGAGAAGTGAATAGTGATGATTTGTTAATTCATCATGGCTGAAGCAGGTGGGCTCACTTCTGACTAGACTTTACTGTGGACATTTAAACAGGAAAAGTAAACTTTCTTTGTTAACAATGAATGACCCAGAGAAAGGTGAATGTTACTCTTGGAAGTTCATAGAGTCTTCTTAGAGTTCCTAGAGTTCTACGAACTTCCAAGAGTAACATACTCCTTTCTCTGAGTCATTCATTGTTAATAAAGAAAGTTTACTTTTCCTGTTTAAATGTCCACAGTAAAGTCTAGTCAGAAGTGAGTTTAGAAGATTGGGTGGGTGGGGGGGGGGGTAGGGGGTGGGGGGGACCTCATTGAAACTTCACCGAACAGTGAATGGCCCGCATAGAGTGGATGTGGAGAGGATGTTTCCACTAATGGGAGAGTCTTGGACCAGAGGGCACAGCATCAGAATTAAAGGACGTTCCTTTAGGAAGGAGACGAGGAGGAATTTCTTTAGCCAGAGGGTGGTGAATCTGTGGGATTCGTTGCCACAGATGGCAGTGGAGGCCACAAGCCAGTGGAAAGATTTAAGGCAGAGATAGATAGATTGTTGATTAGTGTGGGTGTCAGGGGGTATGGCGAGAAGGCAGGAGAATGGGGTTAGGAGGGAGAGATAGATCAGCCATGATTGAATGGTGGGGTAGACTCGATGGGCTGAATGGCCTAATTCTGATTCTGTGTGTTATGGTCGTCTCTGACTTAAGGAAATGCAAGCAGCCACTTTATTTAAAGAGCAACAAGTCGGAAGGCAATAATTGTCCCGCAGACAACTACTGCCCCAGGTGGATATCATGATGTGTGCAACAAATATTGATTGGCCACTGGTGGGCGAAGGGTTAATGTGATAATTGGCTTGATTGAAGCTGATTAGAAAATCGTCAGCTGCTGTGTATAAAAGGGGGAGTTGTGGGAGTGTCTGAGTGCAGTGGTCCTGGGCTGTGGATGGGAGCAGTGGTCATGGGTTGTGGATGGGGGCAGTGGTCCTGGGCTGTGGATGGGAGCAGTTGTCCTGGGCTGTGGATGGGTGCAGTGGTCCTGGGTTGTGGATGGGTGCAGTGGTCCTGGGTTGTGGATGGGAGCAGTGGTCCTGGGCAGTGGATGGGAGCAGTGGTCCTGGGCAGTGGATGGGAGCAGTGGCCCTGGGCTGTGGATGGGAGCAGTGGCCCTGGGCTGTGGATGGGAGCAGTGGTCCTGGGCTGTGGATGGGAGCAGTGGTCCTGGGCAGTGGATGGGAGCAGTGGTCCTGGGCAGTGGATGGGAGCAGTGGTTCTGGGCTGTGGATGGGAGCAGTGGCCCTGGGCTGTGGATGGGAGCAGTGGTCCTGGGCTGTGGATGGGAGCAGTGGTCCTGGGCTGTGGATAGAAGCAGTGGTCCAGGGCTGTGGATGGGAGCAGTGGTCCTGGGCTGTGGATGGGTGCAGTGGTCCTGGGCTGTGGATGGGAGCAGTGGTCCTGGGCTGTGGATGGGAGCAGTGGTCCTGGGCTGTGGATGGGAGCAGTGGTCCTGGGCTGTGGATGGGAGCAGTGGTTCTGGGCTGTGGATGGGAGCAGAGCTCAGGGTAGAGACAGCGAGTCTCCCCTTGTGTCTGGTGTGGATCATGAGGTCGGTGAGAACACTACAGCTTTCTCCTGAATTGTGTTTGCTTCTTTGATTAATTCTGCTGATTTTTCCTTTCAATTGTTGTCATTTGAAGTGTCCAGGGTCTGAATTTTTTTTTTGCTAGTTTGAATTATGCTGTTTCTGTGCAGTATCTCCGAACTAAAAGGATGTTTCCATTAGTGGGAGAGTCTTGGAAATTTTCCCAAATGTATCATCTATTTGTGATAAATGTCAATCCCAAGAAGCTACTATAGCGCACTCATTCGTTTTCTGTACAAAAAATCAAAAATTTTGGAATGAAACTTTCGAAATCTTTACAAAATTATTTAAAATAAGACTGATACCCAAAGCAGAATGGATTATCTTCGGAATAACGGAAGATGGTCCAGAACTAAATGTGTTTCAAAAGAAACTAATAGACTATGGGTTAATAACTGGAAAAAAGCTAATTCTAAAATTTTGGTAGAAGGCTCCAATACCAACTATAAACACGTGGATTTCAAATATGTTTGAAACATTACACCTAGAAGAGATAAGACTCCTCCTAGCAGGTAAACCAGATCACTTCCACCTGACGTGGTCTGCATTTATAGAATTATTACAAATATAGGGTGCAAAGGTACCTTTTAAAAAAAAAAAATTTGAGGTCAGGTAAGGGGGGATGCTAGTTGAAGAGTTGGTATGTCCCATTTACGTAATGCTCATAAAAATATTTGTTTCTCTCTTTTTCCTCTTTCTCTTTCTCTTTCTTTTCTAGGGTCTATTTCTTAACTCTTTTTCTTTTGTTGTTAATTTTGTTGTTATCACCCCGTGCACTAGCTCCATCCTACACACATTAGGGACAATTTTACAGAAGCCAATTAACCTACAAACCAGCAGGTCTTTGGAATGCGGAAGGAAACCGGAGCACCTGGAGAAACCCCACACGGGTCACGGGGAGAACGTGCAAACTCCGTACAGACAGCTCCCGTATTCAGGATGGAACCCGGGTCTCTGGCGCTGTGAGGCAGCAACTCTACCGCTGCACCACTGTGTATTTTTGCTATCTATCATTTCATTTATTACTCACACCAGCAGAGTTGTGCACAAATGGTTCACATTAATAATGTCAATCTGAGGGGCAACGTTTCCACACAGATGGTGGTGGATGTATGGAATGAGCTGCCGGAGGAGGTAGTTGAGGCAGGGACTATCACAACGTTTAACAGACACTTGGATATGACTGGTTTGGAGGGATATGGGCCAAAAGCGGGCAGGTGGGACTAGCGTAGATGGGGCATGTTGGTCGGGGTGGGACTAGTGTAGAAGGGGCATGTTGGTCGGGGTAGGACTAGTGTAGATGGGGCATGTTGGTCGGGGTGGGACTAGTGTAGATGGGGCATGTTGGTCGGGGTGGGACTAGTGTAGATGGGGCATGTTGGTCGGGGTGGGACTAGTGTAGATGGGGCATGTTGGTCGGGGTGGGACTAGTGTAGATGGGGCATGTTGGTCGGGTGGGACTAGTGTAGATGGGGCATGTTGGTCGGGGTGGGACTAGTGTAGATGGGGCATGTTGGTCGGGGTGGGACTAGTGTAGATGGGGCATGTTGGTCGGGGTGGGACTAGGTAGATGGGGCAGGTTGGTCGGGGTGGGACTAGTGTAGATGGGGCATGTTGGTCGGGGTGGGACTAGTGTAGATGGGGCAGTTGGTCGGGGTGAGACTAGTGTAGATTGGGCACGTTGGTCGGGGTGGGACTAGTGTAGATGGGGCATGTTGGTCGGGGTGGGACTAGTGTAGATGGGGCATGTTGGTCGGGGTGGGACTAGTGTAGATGGGGCATTTGGTCGGGGTGGGACTAGTGTAGATGGGGCATGTTGGTCGGGGTGGGACTAGTGTGGATGGGGCATGTTGGTCGGGGTGGGACTAGTGTAGATGGGGCATGTTGTTCGGGGTGGGACTAGTGTAGATGGGGCATGTTGGTCGGGGTGGGACTAGTGTAGATGGGGCATGTTGGTCGGCGTGGGACTACTGTAGATGGGGCATGTTGGTCGGGGTGGGACTAGTGTAGATGGGGCATGTTGGTCGGGGTGGGACTAGTGTAGATGGGGCATGTTGGTCGGGGTGGGACTAGTGTAGATGGGGCATGTTGGTCGGGGTGGGACTAGTGTAGATGGGGCATGTTGGTCGGGGAGGGACTGATGTAGATGGGGCATGTTGGTCGGGGTGGGACTGGTGTAGATGGGTCATGTTGGTCGGGGTGGGGCTTGTGTAGATGGGGCATGTTGGTCGGGGTGGGACTAGTGTAGATGGGGCATGTTGGTCGGGGTGGGACTAGTGTAGATGGGCATGTTGGTCGAGGTGGGACTAGTGTAGATGGGGCATGTTGGTCGGGCTGGGACTAGTGTAGATGGGGCATGTTGGTCGGGGTGGGACTAGTGTAGATGGGGCATGTTGGTCGGGGTGTGACTAGTGTAGATGGGGCATGTTGGTCGGGGTGGGACTAGTGCAGATGGGGCATGTTGGTCGGGGTGGGACTGGTGTAGATGGGGCATGTTGGTCGGGGTGGGGCTTGTGTAGATGGGGCATGTTGGTCGGGGTGGGACTAGTGTAGATGGGGCATGTTGGTCGGGGTGGGACTAGTGTAGATGGGCATGTTGGTCGAGGTGGGACTAGTGTAGATGGGGCATGTTGGTCGGGGTGGGACTAGTGTAGATGGGGCATGTTGGTCGGGGTGGGACAAGTGTAGATGGGGCATGTTGGTCGGGGTGTGACTAGTGTAGATGGGGCATGTTGGTCGGGGTGGGACTAGTGTAGATGGGGCATGTTGGTCGGGGTGGGACTAGTGCAGATGGGGCATGTTGGTTGGGGTGGGACTAGTGTAGATGGGGCATGTTGTCGGGGTGGGACTAGTGTAGATGGGGCATGTTGGTCGGGGTGGGACTAGTGTAGATGGGGCATGTTGGTTGGGGTGGGACTAGTGTAGATGGGGCATGTTGGTCGGGGTGGGACTAGTGTAGATGGGGCATGTTGGTCCGGTGTGGACAAGTTTGGCCGAAGGAAGGGCCTGTTTCTATGCAAGGTCATGACCCCCGAGGGACATTGGTGTCAAGGGTCACGGTGGAGGGAATGTTCTGACCAATTCTAATGTCTGAGAAGTGAATAGTGATGATTTGTTAATTCATCATGGCAGAAGCAGGTGGGCTCACTTCTGACTAGACTTTACTGTGGACATTTAAACAGGAAAAGTAAACTTTCTTTGTTAACAATGATTGACCCAGAGAAAGGTGAATGTTACTCTTGGAAGTTCATAGAGTCTTCTTAGAGTTCCTAGAGTTCTATGAACTTCCAAGAGTAACATTCTCCTTTCTCTGAGTCATTCATTGTTAATAAAGAAAGTTTACTTTTCCTGTTTAAATGTCCACAGTAAAGTCTAGTCAGAAGTGAGTTTAGCAGAATGGGGTGGGTGGGGGGGCCTCATTGAAACTTCACCGAACAGTGAATGGCCCGCATAGAGTGGATGTGGAGAGGATGTTTCCACTAATGGGAGAGTCTTGGACCCGAGGGCACAGCATCAGAATTAAAGGACGTTCCTTTAGGAAGGAGACGAGGAGGAATTTCTTTAGCCAGAGGGTGGTGAATCTGTGGGATTCGTTGCCACAGATGGCAGTGGAGGCCACAAGCCAGTGGAAAGATTTAAGGCAGAGATAGATAGATTGTTGATTAGTGTGGGTGTCAGGGGTTATGGCGAGAAGGCAGGAGAATGGGGTTAGGAGGGAGAGATAGATCAGCCATGATTGAATGGTGGGGGTAGACTCGATGGGCTGAATGGCCTAATTCTGATTCTGTGTGTTATGGTCGTCTCTGACTTAAGGAAATACAAGCAGCCACTTTATGCAAAGAGCAACAAGTCGGAGGGCAATAATTGTCCCACAGACAACTACTGCCCCAGGTGGATATCATGATGCGTGCAACAAACATTGATTGGCCACTGGTGGGCGAAAGGTTAATGTGATAATTGGCTTGATTGAAGCTGATTAGAAAATCGCCAGCTGCTGTGTATAAAAGGGGGAGTTGTGGGAGTACCTGAGTGCAGTTGTCCTGGGCTGTGGATGGGAGCAGTGGTCCTGGGCTGTGGATGGGAGCAGTGGTCCTGGGCTGTGGATGGGAGCAGTGGTCCTGGGCTGTGGATGGGAGCAGTGGTCCTGGGCTGTGGATGGGAGCAGTGGTCCTGGGCTGTGGATGGGAGCAGTGGTCCTGGGCTGTGGATGGGAGCAGTGGTCCTGGGCTGTGGATGGGAGCAGTGGTCCTGGGCTGTGGATGGGAGCAGTGGTCCTGGGCTGTGGATGGAAGCAGTGGTCCTGGGCTGTGGATGGGAGCAGTGGCCCTGGGCTGTGGATGGGAGCAGAGGTCCTGGGCTGTGGATGGGAGCAGTGGCCCTGGGCTGTGGATGGAAGCAGTGGTCCTGGGCTGTGGATGGGAGCAGTGGTCCTGGGCTGTGGATGGGAGCAGTGGTTCTGGGCTGTGGATGGGAGCAGAGCTCAGGGTAGAGACAGCGAGTCTCCCCTTGTGTCTGGTGTGGATCATGAGGTCGGTGAAAACACTACAGCTTTCTCCTGAATTGTGTTTGCTTCTTTGATTAATTCTGCTGATTTTTCCTTTCAATTGTTGTCATTTGAAGTGTCCAGGGTCTGAATTTTTTTTTTGCTAGTTTGAATTATGCTGTTTCTGTGCAGTATCTCCGAACTAAAAGGATGTTTCCATTAGTGGGAGAGTCTTGGAAATTTTCTCAAATGTATCATCTATTTGTGATAAATGTCAATCCCAAGAAGCTACTATAGCGCACTCATTCGTTTTCTGTACAAAAAATCAAAAATTTTGGAATGAAACTTTCGAAATCTTTACAAAATTATTTAAAATAAGACTGATACCCAAAGCAGAATGGATTATCTTCGGAATAACGGAAGATGATCCAGAACTAAATGTGTTTCAAAAGAAACTAATAGACTATGGGTTAATAACTGGAAAAAAGGTAATTCTAAAATTTTGGTAGAAGGCTCCAATACCAACTATAAACATGTGGATTTCAAATATGTTCGAAACATTACACCTAGAAGAGATAAGACTCCTCCTAGCAGGTAAACCAGATCACTTCCACCTGACGTGGTCTGCATTTATAGAATTATTACAAATATAGGGTGCAAAGGTACCTTTTAAAAAAAAAAAAAAAATTGAGGTCAGGTAAGGGGGGATGCTAGTTGAAGAGTTGGTATGTCCCATTTACGTAATGCTCATAAAAAATATTTGTTTCTATCTTTTTCCTCTTTCTCATTCTCTTTCTTTTCTAGGGTCTATTTCTTAACTCTTTTTCTTTTGTTGTTAATTTTGTTCCTATAGGGTCTTCGTCCTTGTTTGTTGTCACATTTTCTACACTCTCACTTTTTCCTTCGCTTTCTTCTTTCTTTCAATCTTATCTTTTCCTTTTACTAGTGTAAAAAACAAATGGAGTACATTAATTGTAAGAAGACATAAGTGACGAGTACTAATGTATGTGGTTGTAATGTAATGTAGTTCTAATAAATAAAAAAAATAACAAAAATAAAAAATAAAAAAAATAAAAAAAAAGATTTTAGAGATACTGCGCGGAAACAGGCCCTTCGGCCCAACGAGTCATCGCCGACCAGTTATCACCCCGTGCACTAGCTCCATCCTACACACATTAGGGACAATATTACAGAAGCCAATTAACCTACAAACCAGCAGGTCTTTGGAATGCGGAAGGAAACCGGAACACCAGGAGAAAACCCACACAGGTCACGGGGAGAACGTGCAAACTCCGTACAGACAGCACCCGTATTCAGGATGGAACCCGGGTCTCTGGCGCTGTGAGGCAGCAACTCTACCGCTGCACCACTGTGTATTTTTGCTATCTATCATTTCATTTATTACTCACACCAGCAGAGTTGTGCACAAATGGTTCACATTAATAATGTCAATCTGAGGGACAACTTTTCCACACAGAGGGTGGTGGGTGTATGGAATGAGATGCCGGAGGAGGTAGTTGAGGCAGGGACTATCACAACGTTTAACAGACACTTGGATAGGACAGGTTTGGAGGGATATGGGCCAAACGCGGGCAGGTGGGACTAGCGTAGATGGGGCATGTTGGTCGGGGTGGGACTAGTGTAGAAGGGGCATGTTGGTCGGGGTGGGACTAGTGTAGATGGGGCATGTTGGTCGGGGTGGGACTAGTGTAGATGGGGCATGTTGGTCGGGGTGGGACTAGTGTAGATGAGGCATGTTGGTCGGGGTGGGACTAGTGTAGATGGGGCATGTTGGTCGGGGTGGGACTAGTGTAGATGGGGCATGTTGGTCGGGGTGGGACTAGTGCAGATGGGGCATGTTGGTCGGGGTGGGACTAGTGTAGATGGGGCATGTTGGTCGGGGTGGGACTAGTGTAGATGGGGCATGTTGGTCGGGGTGGGACTAGTGTAGATGGGGCATGTTGGTCGGGTGGGACTAGTGTAGAAGGGGCATGTTGGTCGGGGTGGGACTAGTGTAGACGGGGCATGTTGGTCGGGTGGGACTAGTGTAGATGGGGCATGTTGGTCGGGGTGGGACTAGTGTAGATGGGGCATGTTGGTCAGGGTGGGACTAGTGTAGATGGGGCATGTTGGTCGGGGTGGGACTAGTGTAGATGAGGCATGTTGGTCGGGGTGGGACTAGTGTAGATGGGGCATGTTGGTCGGGGTGGGACTAGTGTAGATGGGGCATGTTGGTCGGGGTGGGACTAGTGTAGCTGGGGCATGTTGGTCGGGGTGGGAGTAGTGTAGATGGGGCATGTTGGTCGGCGTGGGACTAGTGTAGATGGGGCATGTTGGTCGGGGTGGGACTAGTGCAGATGGGGCATGTTGGTCGGGGTGGGACTAGTGTAGATGGGGCATGTTGGTCGGGGTGGGACTAGTGTAGATGGGGCATGTTGGTCGGTGTGGACAAGTTTGGCCGAAGGAAGGGCCTGTTTCTATGCAAGGTCATGACCCCGAGGGACATTGGTGTCAAGGGTCACGGTGGAGGGAATGTTCTGCCCAATTCTAACGTCTGAGAAGTGAATAGTGATGATTTGTTAATTCATCATGGCTGAAGCAGGTGGGCTCACTTCTGACTAGACTTTACTGTGGACATTTAAACAGGAAAAGTAAACTTTCTTTGTTAACAATGATTGACCCAGAGAAAGGTGAATGTTACTCTTGGAAGTTCATAGAGTCTTCTTAGAGTTCATAGAGTTCTATGAACTTCCAAGAGTAACATTCTCCTTTCTCTGAGTCATTCATTGTTAATAAAGAAAGTTTACTTTTCCTGTTTAAATGTCCACAGTAAAGTCTAGCCAGAAGTGAGTTTAGAAGATTGGGTGGGTGGGGGGGACCTCATTGAAACTTCACCGAACAGTGAATGGCCCGCATAGAGTGGATGTGGAGAGGATGTTTCCACTAATGGGAGAGTCTAGGACCAGAGGGCACAGCCTCAGAATTAAAGGACGTTCTTTTAGGAAGGAGACGAGGAGGAATTTCTTTAGCCAGAGGGTGGTGAATCTGTGGGATTCATTGCCACAGATGGCAGTGGAGGCCACAAGCCAGTGGAAAGATTTAAGGCAGAGATAAATAGATTGTTGATTAGTGTGGGTGTCAGGGGTTATGGCGAGAAGGCAGGAGAATGGGGTTAGGAGGGAGAGATAGATCAGCCATGATTGAATGGTGGGGTAGACTCGATGGGCTGAATGGCCTAATTCTGATTCTGTGTGTTATGGTCGTCTCTGACTTAAGGAAATGCAAGCAGCCACTTTATTTAAAGAGCAACAAGTCGGAAGGCAATAATTGTCCCGCAGACAACTACTGCCCCAGGTGGATATCATGATGTGTGCAACAAATATTGATTGGCCACTGGTGGGCGAAGGGTTAATGTGATAATTGGCTTGATTGAAGCTGATTAGAAAATCGTCAGCTGCTGTGTATAAAAGGGGGAGTTGTGGGAGTGTCTGAGTGCAGTTGTCCTGGGCTGTGGATGGGAGCAGTGGCCCTGGGCTGTGGATGGGAGCAGTTGTCCTGGGCTGTGGATGGGTGCAGTGGTCCTGGGTTGTGGATGGGAGCAGTGGTCCTGGGCAGTGGATGGGAGCAGTGGTCCTGGGCAGTGGATGGGAGCAGTGGCCCTGGGCTGTGCATGGGAGCAGTGGTCCTGGGCTGTGGATGGGAGCAGTGGTCCTGGGCTGTGGATAGAAGCAGTGGTCCAGGGCTGTGGATGGGAGCAGTGGTCCTGGGCTGTGGATGGGAGCAGTGGTCCTGGGCTGTGGATGGGAGCAGTGGTTCTGGGCTGTGGATGGGAGCAGAGCTCAGGGTAGAGACAGCGAGTCTCCCCTTGTGTCTGGTGTGGATCATGAGGTCGGTGAGAACACTACAGCTTTCTCCTGAATTGTGTTTGCTTCTTTGATTAATTCTGCTGATTTTTCCTTTCAATTGTTGTCATTTGAAGTGTCCAGGGTCTGAATTTTTTTTTTGCTAGTTTGAATTATGCTGTTTCTGTGCAGTATCTCCGAACTAAAAGGATGTTTCCATTAGTGGGAGAGTCTTGGACATTTTCCCAAATGTATCATCTATTTGTGATAAATGTCAATCCCAAGAAGCTACTATAGCGCACTCATTCGTTTTCTGTACAAAAAATCAAAAATTTTGGAATGAAACTTTCGAAATCTTTACAAAATTATTTAAAATAAGACTGATACCCAAAGCAGAATGGATTATCTTCGGAATAACGGAAGATGGTCCAGAACTAAATGTGTTTCAAAAGAAACTAATAGACTATGGGTTAATAACTGGAAAAAAGCTAATTCTAAAATTTTGGTAGAAGGCTCCAATACCAACTATAAACATGTGGATTTCAAATATGTTCGAAACATTACACCTAGAAGAGATAAGACTCCTCCTAGCAGGTAAACCAGATCACTGCCACCTGACGTGGTCTGCATTTATAGAATTATTACAAATATAGGGTGCAAAGGTACCTTTTAAAAAAAAAAAATTGAGGTCAGGTAAGGGGGGATGCTAGTTGAAGAGTTGGTATGTCCCATTTACGTAATGCTCCTAAAAAATATTTGTTTCTCTCTTTTTCCTCTTTCTCTTTCTCTTTCTTTTCTAGGGTCTATTTCTTAACTCTTTTTCTTTTGTTGTTAATTTTGTTCCTATAGGGTCTTCGTCCTTTTTTGTTGTCACATTTTCTACACTCTCACTTTTTCCTTCACTTTCTTCTTTCTTTCAATCTTATCTTTTCCTTTTACTAGTGTAAAAAACAAATGGAGTACATTAATTGTAAGAAGACATAAGTGACGAGTACTAATGTATGTGGTTGTAATGTAATGTACTTCTAATAAATAAAAAAAATAACAAAAATAAAAAATAAAAAAAATAAAAAAAAGATTTTAGAGATACTGCGCGGAAACAGGCCCTTCGGCCCAACGAGTCATCGCCGACCAGTTATCACCCCGTGCACTAGCTCCATCCTACACACATTAGGGACAATTTTACAGAAGCCAATTAACCTACAAACCAGCAGGTCTTTGGAATGCGGAAGGAAACCGGAGCACCCGGAGAAACCCCACATAGGTCACGGGGAGAACGTGCAAACTCCGTACAGACAGCTCCCGTATTCAGTATGGAGCCCGGGTCTCTGGCGCTGTGAGGCAGCAACTCTACCGCTGCACCACTGTGTATTTTTGCTATCTATCATTTCATTTATTACTCACACCAGCAGAGTTGTGCACAAATGGTTCACATTAATAATGTCAATCTGAGGGGCAACTTTTCCACACAGATGGTGGTGGGTGTATGGAATGAGCTGCCGGAGGAGGAAGTTGAGGCAGGGACTATCACAACGTTTAAGAGACACTTGGATAGGACAGGTTTGGAGGGATATGGGCCAAACGTGGGCAGGTGGGACTAGTGTAGAGGGGCATGTTGGTCGGGGTGGGACTAGTGTAGATGAGGCATGTTGGTCGGGGTGGGACTAGTGTAGATGGGGCATGTTGGTCGGGGTGGGACTAGTGTAGATGAGGCATGTTGGTCGGGGTGGGACTAGTGTAGATGGGGCATGTTGGTCGGGGTGGGACTAGTGTAGATGGGGCATGTTGGTCGGGGTGGGAATAGTGTAGATGGTGCATGTTGTTCCGGGTGGGACTAGTGTAGATGGGGCATGTTGGTCGGGGTGGGACTAGTGTAGATGGGGCATGTTGGTCGGGGTGGGAGTAGTGTAGATGGGGCATGTTGGTCGGGGTGGGACTAGTGTAGATGGGGCATGTTGGTCGGGGTGGGACTAGTGTAGATGGGGCATGTTGGTCGGGGTGGGAGTAGTGTAGATGCTGCATGTTGTTCCGTGTGGGACTAGTGTAGATGGGGCATGTTGGTCGAGGTGGGACTAGTGTAGATGGGGCATGTTGGTCGGGGTGGGACTAGTGTAGATGGGGCATATTGGTCGGGGTGGGACTAGTGTAGATGGGGCATGTTGGTCGGGGTGGGACTAGTGTAGATGGGGCATGTTGGTCAGGGTGGGACTAGTGTAGATGGGGCATGTTGGTCGGGGTGGGACTAGTGTAGATGGGGCATGTTGGTCGGGGTGGGACTAGTGTAGATGGGGCATGTTGGTCGGGGTGGGACTAGTGTAGATGGGGCATGTTGGTCGGGGTGGGGCTTGTGTAGATGGGGCATGTTGGTCGGGGTGGGACTAGTGTAGATGGGGCATGTTGGTCGGGGTGGGACTAGTGTAGATGGGGCATGTTGGTCGGGTGGGACTAGTGTAGATGGGGCATGTTGGTCGGGGTGGGCAAGTTTGGCCGAAGGAAGGGCCTGTTTCCATGCAAGGTCATGGCGCCGAGGGACATTGGTGTCAAGGGTCACGGTGGAGGGAATGTTCTGCCCAATTCTAACGTCTGAGAAGTGAATAGTGATGATTTGTTAATTCATCATGGCTGAAGCAGGTGGGCTCACTTCTGACTAGACTTTACTGTGGACATTTAAACAGGAATAGTAAACTTTCTTTATTAACAATGAATGACCCAGAGAAAGGAGAATGTTACTCTTGGAAGTTCATAGAGTCTTCTTAGAGTTCCTAGAGTTCTATGAACTTCCAAGAGTAACATTCTCCTTTCTCTGGGTCATTCATTGTTAATAAAGAAAGTTTACTTTTCCTGTTTAAATGTCCACAGTAAAGTCTAGTCAGAAGTGAGCCCACCTGCTTCAGTCATGATGAATTAACAAATCATCAGTATTCACTTCTCAGACGTTAGAATTGGGCAGAACATTCCCACCACCGTGACCCTTGACACCAATGTCCCTCGGGGTCATGACCTTGCCACCCACAACTTGTGGCCAGGTCTCAGGCCAATGGGATCCAGACGTCCGTCCACTGGTCAGAACAGTATTTCAGCCACATGAGCAGCAAAGATGAGATAGAATATGGGAAAGACATTGAGAACCTTCTGCCCTGAAGGGCCGAATGGCCCACTCCTGCACCTATGGTCAGGATAACAATCCATCCCTCAACATCAGCAAGACAAAAGTGTTAGCATTTACAAGAACGATCCCAGGAACGAGTGGGTTTACGTACGATGAGCATTTGTCGGCGCTGGGTCTGTACTCGCTGGAGTTTAGAAGATTGGGTGGGTGGGGAGTACCTCATTGAAACTCCACCGAACAGTGAAAGGCCCGGATAGAGTAGATGTGGAGAGGATGTTTCCACTAGTGGGAGAGTCTAGGACCAGAGGGCACAGCATCAGAATTAAAGGACGTTCCTTTAGGAAGAAGACGCGGAGGAATTTCTTTAGCCAGAGGGTGGTGAATCTGTGGGATTCGTTGCCACAGATGGCGGCGGAGGCCACAAGCCAGTGGAAAGATTTAAGGCAGAGATAGATAGATTGTTGATTAGTGTGGGTGTCAGGGGTTATGGCGAGAAGGCAGGAGAATGGGGTTAGGAGGGAGAGATAGATCAGCCATGATTGAATGGTGGGGTAGACTCGATGGGCTGAATGGCCTAATTCAGATTCTGTGTGTTATGGTCGTCTCTGACTTCAGGAAATGCAAGCAGCCACTTTATGCAAAGAGCAACAAGTCGGAGGGCAATAATTGTCCCGCAGACAACTACTGCCCCAGGTGGATATCATGCTGTGTGCAACAAACATTGATTGGCCACTGGTGGGCGAAGGGTTAATGTGATAATTGACTTGATTGAAGCTGATTAGAAAATCGTCAGCTGCTGTGTATAAAAGGGGGAGTTGTGGGAGTGTCTGAGTGCAGTGGTCCTGGGCTGTGGATGGGAGCAGTGGTCCGGGGCTGTGGATGGGAGCAGTGGTCCTGGGCTGTGAATGGGAGCAGTGGTCCTGGGCTGTGGATGGGAGCAGTGGTCCTGGGTTGTCGGCGGGAGCAGTGGTCCTGGGCTGTGAATGGGAGCAGTGGTCCTGGGTTGTGGATGGGAGCAGTGGTCCTGGGCTGTGGATGGGAGCAGTGGTCCTGGGCTGTGGATGGGAGCAGTGGTCCTGGGCTGTGGATGGGAGCAGTGGTCCTGGGCTGTGGATGGGAGCAGTGGCCCTGGGCTGTGGATGGGAGCAGAGGTCCTGGGCTGTGGATGGGAGCAGAGGTCCTGGGCTGTTGATGGGAGCAGTGGTCCTGGGCTGTGGATGGGAGCAGTGGTCCTGGGCTGTGGATGGGAGCAGTGGTCCTGGGCTGTGGAGGGGAGCAGAGGTCCTGGGCTGTGGATGGGATCAGTGGTCCTGGGCTGTGGATGGGAGCAGTGGTCCTGGGCTGGAAATGGGAGCAGAGCTCAGGGTAGAGACAGGGAGTCTCCCCTTGTGTCTGCTGTGGATCTACATCTCCAGGGCATGAGGTCGGTGAGAACACTACGGCTTTCTCCTGAATTGTGTTTACTTCTTTGATTACTTCTGCTGACTTTTCCTTTCAATTGTTGTCATTTGAAGTGTCCAGGGTTTTAATTGTTTTTCTAGTCTGAATTGTGCTGTTTCTGTGCTGTATCTGCGAACTAAAAGGATGTTTCCATTAGTGGGAGAGTCTCGGACCAGAGGGTACAGTGTCAGAAATAAAAGGATGTACCTTTACTAAAGTGATGATACCCTAACCTTATCACAACTGAAATTGAATCTGGCTGAGATGAATGTAGAAACAAAGACCTGTAGATGCTGGTTTATACCAAAGATAGACACATTGCTGGAGTGACTGATTAGGTCAGGTAGCATCTCTGGAGAAACAAATGATTTAGGGATGGAATAGAAGAAGGGTTCTTAC
Source organism: Malacoraja senta (assembly GCA_038087875.1). Taxonomy (NCBI): domain Eukaryota; kingdom Metazoa; phylum Chordata; class Chondrichthyes; order Rajiformes; family Rajidae; genus Malacoraja; species Malacoraja senta. The sequence continues at coordinate 53,569 of JAXLNO010003438.1, forward strand.
CCACAATATCACCCATCCTTTTCCTCCCGAGATGGTGCCTGACCTGCTGAGTTTCTCCAGCTCTTATCATGGTCTCCTCTATATCCCACAGCTCCGCCCTTACTCCCCATCCCCCTACTCGTAACAAGGACAGAGTCCACATGTCCTCACCTTCCACCCTACCAGCCGTCACATACAACAGATAATCCTCCAGCATTTTCGCCACCTCCAACGGGATCCCACCACTGGCCTCATCTTCCCATTCTCCAATTTCAGTTAGTCCTTGCTTTCTCCCTCCTTCCCCTTCCCAGTTCTGCCCCAAGCCTAGTCTCTGTCTTATCCTTTATTTTTCCTGCACCCCACGCCAACTTCAGTTTGAAGAAGGGTCTCGACCTGAAACGTCACCTGTCCCTTCTCTCCATAGATGCTGCCTCACCTGCTGAGTTACTCCAGCATTTTTGTCTACCATCGATTTTTCCAGCATCTGCAATTCTTTCTTAATCCACGGTGGGAGTGTTGACCACAAATTGGACGGGCCTGCAGTGCGGCGGGTCACCACACGGTGGGAGTGTTGACCACAAATTGGATGGCCCTGCAGTGCAGCAGATCACCACACGGTGGGAGTGTTGACCACAAATTGGAGCGACCTGTTATGTGAATTCACTGCACATTGGGAGCGCTGTCTACAAATTAGATATTGTGCTCTTTACTGCAAAATGGTTCTTTATTGCTCTGTGACCCTTTACCTTTCCCCGTAATGCACCCATTGCACAGATGCCAAAGTTTGTAAAAGCCCTGAAACCGTGATTCAGACTGTGGCCCCTGGTCCTGGACTCGCCCAACATTGGGAACATTTTTCCTGCATCTAGCTTGTCCAGTCCTTTTATTATTTTATAAGTTTCTATAAGATATACCCTTCATCCTTCTAAACTCCAGTGAATACAAGCCTAGTCTTTTCAATCTTTCCTCATATGACAGTCCCGCCATCCCAGGGTTCAATCTCGTGAACCTACGCTGCACTGCCTCAATCACAAGGATGTCCTTCCTCAAATTAGGAGACCAAAACTGTACACAATACTCCAGATGTGGTCTCACCAGAGCCCTATACAACTGCAGAAGAACCTCTTTACTCCTATACTGAAATGCTCTTGTTATGAAGGCGAACATTCCATGAGCTTTCTTCACTGCCTGCTGTACCTGCACGCCAACTTTCAGTGACCGGTGTACAAGGACACCCAGGTCTCGCTGTACCTCCCCCTTACCTAACCTAATCCCATTGATATAATAATCTGCCCTCTTGTTTTTGCCACCAAAGTGGATAACCTCACATTTATTTATATTATACTGCATCTGCCACGAATCTGCCCACTCACTCAACCTGTCCAGGTCACCCTGCAACCTCCTAACATCCTCTTCACAGTTCACACTGCCACCCAGCGATGTGTCATCCGCAAACTTGCTAGTGTTGCTCCTAATTCCCTCTTCCAAATCATTAATATATATGGTAAACAGTTGCGGCCCAAACACCGAGCCTTGCGGCACTCCACTCGCCACTGCCTGCCATTCTGAAAAGGACCCGTTCACTCCTACACTTTGCTTCCAGTCTGCCAACCAATTTTCTATCCATGTCAACACCCTACCCCCAATACCATGTGCTCTAATTTTAGTCACCAGTCTCCCGTGCGGGACCTTATCAAAAGCTTTCTGAAAGTCTAGATACACCACATCCACTAGCACCCCTTCATCCATCTTACTTGTCACATCCTCAAACAATTCCAGAAGATTAGTCAAGCATGATTTACCTTTCATAAATCCATGTTGACTTGGACTAATCATTTTACTGCTATCCAAATGCCCCATTATTACCTCTTTAATAATTGACTCCAGCATCTTTCCCACCACCAAAGTCAGGCTAACTGGTCTGTAATTCCCCGTTTTCTCTCTCGCTCCTTTCTTGAAAAGTGGGATAACGTTAGCTATCCTCCAATCCCCAGGAACTGATCCCGAATCTATTGAACATTGGAAAATGATCACAAATGCGTCCACTATTTCTAGAGCTACATCCCTGAGGACCCTGGGATGCAGACCATCAGGCCCAGGGGATTTTTCCTTCAGTCCCATTAGCCTACCCAATACTATTTCTCGCCATGAAATTTTTTTTCAGTTCCTCTACCCCCTTAGATCCTCTGTCCTCCAGTACATCTGGGAGATTGTTTGTGTCTTCCTTAGTGAAGACAGATCCGAAGTACCTGTTCAACTCTTCTACCATTTCCTTGTTGGCCATAATAATTTCACCCGTGTCTGCCTTCAAGGGACCCACATTTGACTTTGCTACTCTTTTTCCCTAAACATATCTAAAGAAGCTTTTACTGTCCTTCTTTATATTCCTGGCCAGCTTCCCCTTCGTACTTCATCTTTTCAGCCCGTTTTGTTTCCCTCTCTTCTCCTATGAAAGTTTCCCAATCCTCTGGCTTCCGGCTACTCTTTGCTGTGTTGTACATCTTTTCATGTAGTTTTATTCTATCCCTAACTTCTCTTGTCAGCCACGGTTGCCTCCTACTCCCCTGAGAATCTTTCTTCCTTTTTGGAATGAAATGATCCTGCGTCTCCCGGATTATGCCCAGAAATTCCTGCCATTGCTGTTCCACCATCATCCCTGCTAGGATCCCTTTCCAGTCTACCTTGGCCAGCTCCCCTCTCATGCCTTCATAGTCCCCTTTGTTCAACTGCATCACTGACACTTCCGATTTAACGTTTTCCTCAAATTGCAGATTAAAACTAATCATATTATGATCACTACCTCCAAGCCATTCCTTTACCTCGAGTTCTCTTATCAAATCTGGTTCATTGGACAACACCAAATCCAGAATTGCCTTTTTCTCTGGTCGGCTCCATTACAAGCTGCTCTAAGAATCCATCTCGGAGGCATTCTACAAACTCTCTTTCCTGGGGTCCTGAACCAACCTGATTTTCCCAGTCTACCTGCATATTGAAATCCCCCATCACCACAGTGGCATTACCTTTGTTACATGCCAGTTTTAACTCCTGCTGCAACTTACACCCTACATCCGGCTACTATTTGGGGTTCTGTAGATAATACCAATTAGTGTCTTCTTGCCTTTACAATTCCTCAACTCAATCCACAGTGAACCGTCCTCGTCAGTCCCTATGTCTTCCCTCGCAAGGGACTGAATTCCATCCCTCACCAGCAGAGATACCCACCCCCCTCCTCTGCCCACCTGCCTGTCCTTTCTATAGGATGTATAATCCTGAATATTAAGTTCCCAGGCCCGATCCTCCTGCAGCCACGTCTCAGTAATCCCCACAATCTCATATCTACCACCCTCTAATTGAGCCTCAAGCTCATCTACTTTACTTCTTATACTTTGCGCATTCATATACAATACTTTTAATTCCTTATGCATCTCACCTTTCACATCGATCCCTATTACACATGGCCATGCTGTCCTATCCCTTTGTGAGCTTCCTTTCCCGTTAATTCTGGGGTAATTAACCCTCCCTTTACTCTCTTTCCCTTAAACTCCATCCTCGACCATCCCAATGGCCATGAGGAGGGGGGTCCAAGAGGATGGTGTCAGTTGGAGACGGGAAAAGGGATCATCAATGAGGGCGAGGATTCCTTACCATGGAAGAATGCTGTGAGGCGGAGGCGACGGTAGAAGAGCTCCAAATCGAGGCGGGCGCGGAACTCATTGAGGTGGGGACGGAGGGGGACAAAGGTGAGGCCTCTGCTGAGGACAGACCGTTCGGTATCTGAGAGGGGGGGTCAGGGGCGATGGTGAACACACGACAGGGATGGGGGTTGGGGCCGGAGGTAGGCAGGTGAGTGGACTGAGGCGATGGTGGCCGATTAGGAAAAGGGGAGATGCAACGAGACCTGGGTGTCATGGCACACCAGTCATTGAAAGTAGGCATGCAGGTGCAGCAGGCAGTGAAGAAAGCGAATGGTATGTTAGCATTCATAGGAAAAGGATTTGAGTATAGGAGCAGGGAGGTTCTACTGCAGTTGTACAGGGTCTTGGTGAGACCACACCTGGAGTATTGCGTACAGTTTTGGTCTCCAAATCTGAGGAAAGACATTCTTGCCATAGAGGAAGTACAGAGAAGGTTCACCAGACTGATTCATGGGATGTCAGGACTTTCATATGAAGAAAGACTGGATAGACTCGGCTTGTACTCTCTAGAATTTAGAAGATTGAGGGGGGATCTTATAGAAACTTACAAAATTCTTAAGGGGTTGGACAGGCTAGATGCAGGAAGATTGTTCCCGATGTTGGGGAAGTCCAGAACAAGGGGGTCACAGTTTAAGGATAAGGGGGAAATCTTTTTTAACCGAGATGAGAAAAACATTTTTCACACAGAGCGTGGTGAATCTGTGGAATTCTCTGCCACAGAAGGTATTTGAGGCCAGTTCATTGGCTATATTTAAGAGGGAGTTAGATGTGACCCTTGTGGCTAAAGGGATCAGGGGGTATGGAGAGCAGGCAGGTACAGGATACTGAGTTGGATGATCAGCCATGATCATATTGAATGGCGGTGCAGGCTCGAAGGGCCGAATGGCCTACTCCTGCAACTATTTTCTATGTTTCTATGTTTCTATGTTACATACCAGTTTATAGGTTGAGTACAAAGATACAAATTTATTTATTAAGGATTCAAAGATGCTAAAGTAGAAATAAGTAACTTGTTTAGTATCTTGTTTACCTGATAAATGATTTAATTAAGTGCCGCTAAATGACTAACAATCACGTGAGTTTAAGTAAAATAAGCTGATGTCTGATTAAGTAAAATAGTATTTATTAATTTTTTATTTTATATTTATTCGAAGGAAATGTACAAAAATAGAACCAATGGCATATAAAATAACAGTTATTGTACAGTTTCAATTTTAACCTTTTAGCTTTAGTTGAAGAAAAGAAAGGAGAAAAAGCAGGAAAGAGAAAAAGTGAAGGTACACAAAAATGCTGGAGAAACTCAGCGGGTGCAGCAGCAACTGTGGAGCGAAGGAAATAGGCAACGTTTCGGGCCGAAACCCTTCTTCAGACTGATAGGGGGTGGGGAGAAGAAAGGAAAAAAGGAAAAAGGCGGAGGAGGAGCCCGAGGGCTGGGGGAGGGGAGGAGACCACCAGATGGCTGATGAAGGGGAGGGGACAGCAAGGGTTAGCAGAATTGGGAGAATTCAATGTTCAAGCCCCCAGGATGTAGACTGCCCAAGCGGAATATGAGGTGCATTTCCTCCAATTTACGGTGTTGCTCGCTGTGGCCATGGAGGAGACCCAGGACAGAGAGGTCAGATACGGAATGGGAGGGGGAGTTGAAGTGCTGAGCCACCGGGAGGTCAGGTTGGTTATTGCAGACCGACCGGAGGTGTTCGGCGAAACGATCGCCAAGCGATCACCGATGTAGATCAGCTGGAATCTAGAGCAGCGGATGCAATAGATGAGGTTGGAGGAGATGCAGGTGAACCTCTGTCGCACCTGGAACGACTGCTTGGGTCCTTGAATGGAGTCGAGGGGGGAGGTGAAGGGACAAGTGTTGCATCTCTTGCGGTTGCAAGGGAAAGTACCAGGGGAGGGGGTGGTACGGGAGGGAAGAATTGACAAGGGAGTTACGGAGGGAGCGGTCTTTGCGGAAGGCAGACATGTGGGGAGATGGGAAGATGGGAAGATGTGGCGAGTGGTGGGGTCACGTTGGAGGTGGCGAAACTGACGGAGGATTACTTGTTGTATGTGACGGCTGGTGGGGTGAAAGGTGAGGACTAGGGGGACTCTGCCCTTGTTGTGAGTGGGGGGATGGGGAGAGAGAGCAGTGTTGCAGGGTATGGCAGAGACCCTGGTGCGAGCCTCATCTATGGTGGAGGAGGGGAACCCCCGTTCCCTGAAGAATGAGGACATTTCAGATGCCCTGGTGTGGAATGCCTCATCCTGGGAGCAGATGCGGCATAGACGGAGGAATTGGGAGTGGGGGATGGAGTCCTTACAGGAAGCAGGGTGGGAAGAAGCGTAGTCCAGATAGCCATGGGAGTCGGTGGGTTTGTAGTGGATGTTGATAAGGAGTCTATCACCTGCGATGGAGATAGTGAGGTCAAGGAATGGTAGGGAAGTGTCGGAAATGGTCCAGGTGTATTTGAGTGCCGGATGGAAGTTGGTGGTGAAACGCATGAAGTCAGTCAGTTGTGTGTGGGTGCAGGATGTGGCACCAGAACAATCATCGATGTAGCGGAGGTAGAGGTCGGGGATGGGGCCCTGGTACGCATTGAAGAAGGATTGTTCTACATACCCGACAAAGAGGCAGGCGTAGCTGGGGCCCATGCATGTGCCCATAGCTACGCCTTGTATTTGGAGGAAATGGGAGGAGTCAAATGAAAAGTTATTAAGTGTAAGGACCAGGTCCGCTAGGCGGAGGAGGGTGTCAGTGGCCGGGTATAGGTTGCTTCTACGGTCGAGGAAAAAGCGGAGGGCTTCGAGACCATCCTGGTGGGGGATGGAGGTGTACAATGACTGGACGTCCATGGTAAAGATGAGGGGGTGAGGGCCTAGAGAGTGGAATACGCGGAGAGGTGTCTGAGGTGTCTTGAACATAGGTAGGGAGGGATTTAACCAAGGGGGATAGGATGGAGTCGAGGTAGGTGGAGATGAGTTTGGTGGGGCACGAACAGGCAGAGACAATGGGTCTACCGGGACAGTCAGGTTTGTGGATTTTGGGGAGAAGGTAAAAGCGGGCTGTGCAGGGCTGGGGAACGATGAGGTTGGAGGCTCGGTTGGGCAGGGCGTGGGAGTGGATGAAGTCGGTGATGGTGCTGGAGATGGTGGCCTGGTGCTCGTCAGTGGGGTCATGGTCCAGGGGTAAGTAGGAGGAGGTGTCCGAGAGTTGGCGCGTGGCCTCAGCTTTGTAGTGATCGACGCGCCAGACTACCACGGCACCTCCCTTGTCGGCGGGTTTGATAACCCAATCTAGGTTGTTGCGGAGTGAGTCGATGGCAGTGCGTTCAGGGGGGGAGAGATTGGAGTGAGACAGGGGAGTGGAGAAGTTGAGGCGGTTGATGTCACGGCGGCAGTTTTGAATGAAGAGTTCTAAAGCCGGAAGGCTACGAGGGGGGTTCCATGAAGAGGGGGTGCGTTGGAGACGGGAAAAGGGTTCATCAGTGGGGAGCAAGGACTCCTTCCCATGGAAGTGAGCTGTGAGGCGGAGGCGACGGTAGAAGCGTTCCAAGTCATGGAGGGCACGGAACTCATTGAGGTGGGGACGGAGGGGGACAAAGGTAAGACCTCTGCTGAGGACAGACCGTTCGATGTCGGAGAGGGGGAGGTCGGGGGGGTGGTGAACACCCGGCAGGGATGGGGGTTGGGGCCGGAGGACGGCAGGTGGGTGGAATGGGGACGAGGCAATGTGTGGTCAGGGGGTGGGGGGGGGGGGTTCAGGGGGTGGGGGGGGTGAGAGGGCTGTGGTGTGGGTGTGGAAGAGAAGTGGTCCCATAGTTGGAGAGGGATGGGGAAGAATCAGTGGAACTAACACTGAGGTAACCAGGGCTAGGCAGACTAGTGCTAGAACCCAGTCGAGTCAAACCCAGGAGAGGGAGTGAGCAGCGTGGAGGCTTCAGGCCCAGTAGAGAGATCAGTCTGCAGGTGAGGCGACGGCTGCGGGCTGCTGGAGGGCGGTGCAGTGGCGAGGGTCGGCGGACCCGACGGTAGGAGTCCTCGGGCAGTGGAGTCGGGGTCGGGGTAAGTGGGGCTGGAGGGCGGTGTGGTGGCGAGGGTCGGCGGACCCGATGGTCGGGGTCCGTGGGCAGTAGAGTTGGGGTCCACGGGCAATGCTTGGGAGGTCCCGGTCGGTGGGGCGACGCAGTTCGACCAGCCCGGTGGGGCGATGGGGTGAGTAGGATGCGGTGCGGCGGCCATGTTCGGGGAGCCCCGGTCCGGTGGTCGTGTAGAGTAGGCCCGGTCCGGCGGCGATGCTGGATGGGCCCGGTCCAGCTGCGATGTTCAGTAGGCCCGGTAAGAATAGATACTGTTCAACGAGTTGGACGTGTCTCAAGAGGCATAAATGCTGCTCCAAGACAGATAATTGTGAAATTTCTTGATATCTCTTCAGTGGCATCTATATTGAAGAAGATTGTTCATGGTGAAAATTTGATATATTGTGGGGAAAAGATCCGATTTTTCTGTGATTATCCTCCGGAGATTGTCCAGAGAATGAACATGTTTACACCAACAAGAAACATACTGAGGGGTATATCTAACGTCAGATATGGAGTTGTTTTCCCAGCAAAAATGAAAATTACTTAAGGGAACGGAGCGCTCATTTATGGACCCAGAAAAAGCATTTAAATATGCAGAAGATATCGTGAGAAAAGCATCGGAAACATCGGAAGAAAACGACTAAAGGGAGGAACAGTGAACTTTTAAACTTTTAAGATGGAGCTGGAACTGGCTAAGATGGTGGACTTTCCAGACAGTTACTGAGCTTATCTGTCTGGAATGTGTATTTGAGAACATTGTTTCACCTTGAATGGAAAGCTCAAAGATAAACAAAAAAAAGGATGCCGAAGATACTGTACAAGGAACATGGACGAGATAATATTAACATCTAACTATTATATGTTAATTATAATTAACCAACTAACTTAACAAATTTAACAATACTAATGATTTGTAAGTGTTTGTAGTAAATATGAATAATTATGAATAAACCATTACTTATAAATTGTAATTAACCAAAATGTCTATACACTACTAACGGTTTTTTTCTTTTTGGGTGGGAACGCAACATAAACTTGGAAAAAATCCAGGAATGAGGTTAACCCCTCGGTACCTGCTTGTAGGGTAGCTTTATTTTTTACTTTTTAATATTTTATCTCTGCGTCTTTTTGCTTTTTACTAATGCTAGTTTGATAAAGTTAAACAAGAATAAACAAGATATGAGACGGTCTGTAGTTTTTTTACGAGGTGTTAATAAGGGATTGGGGCTCAATGTAAAACAACATCAACGGAAGTCTATACATTTTTCGCCTCCTTAGGTGGCTATCTGTCTTTAAGGTACCTGTTCTTAGATACCTTAATTTCACTTTTTTTTTAAGGACTATACAAATTTGTATTTACTTAGTTTGTGTTTAATTAATTGTAAATCACAATTTTTCTTGCTTTATCTAAGGTACTTTTGGAGAAGGAGATGTAATGTAAACTTAAAAACTTGGAATGACCACCCAACGTCCAGAACACGGAGGTATTTGTCAGCACCATATGATTCAAGAATATTACTTTGATATACAATGCAAGACGATAGACAAATAAAGAATGGAGGAATCACATTCTGTAGTTGGAATATAAGGGGTGCCAACGAACCAATAAAGAGGGGTAAAATTTTTGCTCACTTAAAATCTTTGAAAAGCGACATAATTTACTTGCAAGAAACTCACATGAAACAGGAAACACAAATGAGATTAAAGGCAAAGTGGATAGGCCAAACATATTATTCATCATTTACTTCTAAATCTAGAGGTACGGCTATTCTTATTCGGAAAGGTATACCGTTCAAATTAAAGAATACTATATCAGATAAAGAGGGAAGGTATATCATAGTTTCGGGAGAAATTTATGCTACCCCAATAACTATGGTAAATATTTACGCTCCGAATTTTGATAACCCTCAATTTTGTGAGAAAATTATAGATATATAATACTGGAGTTTAATTATCAAAATGTGATAATAGGAGGGGATTTCAACTGTTTTAGATCCATACTTAGACAAATCAGCAAAACAAAGGAGTAATATAAAATCTAAGACTAGTGCACTTCTAAATACATATATAAAAAATACTAACATAACAGATGTATGGAGATCTGCTAATCCAGCAGGAAGGGAATATTCGTTTTACTCTTCGGTACATAAAACATATTCAAGAATTGATTATTTTTTAGAGGATAGGAAATAATGCCATATACAATTAATCCAACATACCATATAGTAGTATTTCTGATCACTCTCCGTTGACTTTTTCAGTAAAATTTGAGGGAATGCCGGGTAAAAAAATTTTTGGGAGGTTTAATACACATATATTAAATGACTTACAGGGTTATCAATACTTGAAACAACAAATGAAACTATTTTTTGAGATAAATGATACAACAGGTACTTCACCTTCTTTACTATGGGAAACTTTTAAAGCATTTATTAGAGGAATTATAATTTCATATGAAATTCTTCAAAATAAGAAGAATAAAACAGAACAAATGTGGTTAGAAGAAGAAATAAGACAGTTAGAGATAGACAATGCTAAAGATCTCACTATAGATAAACATAATAAGATAATACTACTGAAATTTAAACTTAACTGAATTCTCTCGGCAAGAGTAATAAGATTATTCCAAATTACAAAACGGGAACATTTTGAGTTTGGTAACAAACCACATAAGCTGTTGGCGCGTCAACTGAAAAAACAAGAAAAGGAAAATACTATAAATAAAATTAAATCCGATAATGGTGAATTACTAACACTACCTAAAGTTATTAATAAAAGATTTGTTCAATTTTATCAAAATTTATACACATCAAAAACCAAAACAGAAGATAGTAAAATTAAAAAAAATTTAGATAACTGTAATCTACCAAAACTTGACCTTTTGGAACAAGAAGTAGGAGCGCAAATTACAATCGAAGAAATAGGTGAAACAATAAAATCGTTGAAAAATGGTAAGACACCGGGACCAGATGGTTTTAGTAATGAATTTTATAAAAAGTTTCATGAGATAACGACCCCTTATCTATTTAATTTATATACTTACGTTTTTAAAGAAAATAAATTACCTGAAACATTAGCAGAATCAACTATTACGCTTATTCCAAAGAAAGATAAAGATCTAGAGGAACCGGGCTCATATAGAGCTATATCACTTTTAAATACAGATCAGAAAATCCTAGCAAAGACTTTAGCCAGAAGACTAAGCAAATATATTAGTAAATTGATAAACCCTGATCAAACGGGGTTTATACCCAAAAGATATTCATTTAATAATTTGAGACGCCTGTTTAATATAATGTACTCGCATAAAGTGGAGGAAGAAGACTTATCAATTATTTCTTTGGACGCAGAGAAAGCATTTGATCAGGTAGAATGGCAGTATTTATACAAAGTATTACAAAAATTTAATATGGGAGAGAACTTTATTACATGGGTGAAATTATTATATGATAAACCGATGGCAAGAATATTAACTAACAGCATGTTATCTCAAAAATTTCAATTATCAAGGGGTAATAGGCAGGATGTGCTTTATCACCCCTGGTATTTGCCCTTATGATAGAACCTCTGGCTGAAAGTATAAGAAGCCATCCGAATATTCAGGGTTATATTACTAGGGACTCAAATAATAAAATGTCATTGTATGCAGACGATATTCTGTTATATATAACAAATTCACAAACGAGCATACCAAATTTATTAAATTTAATAGAGGAATTTGGGTCCTTTTCTGCATATAGAATAAATTGGAACAGAAGTGAAATTATGACGTTAAAGCCTCAAGAATCTACACACTTATTGAAATTCCCCTTTAAAATAGCAACAGAAAAATTAAATATCTGGGTATTCAGATTACTAGAAAACATAAAGCTTTATTCAACGCCAATTTTATACCCTTAATAAATAAACTTAATATAATGATTATATTTTGGAAAACACTTCCTTTATCATTAATAGGCAGAATAAATGCTATTAAAATGAGCTTTCTACCACAGTTATTATACCTATTTCAATCTATACCAGTATATGTACCAAAATATTTTTTTTCTAAACTGAATGCTAACATTACTAATTTTGTTTGGGACTATAAATCACATAGAATTAAAAAGAACACTTATGTAAACCAAAAGATGTCGGGGGACTTTCACTCCCAAATTTGTTGTATTACTATTGGGCAATACATATTAAGAATATAGTTTACTGGTTGGATAGTTCAACCCAACAGACAGAATGGATAAAAATGGAGAAAGAGGATTGTTATCCTTGTAATATAGGAACAATCCTCTTCTCCCCGAAAAAAATGAACAATACAATATATAAGAAAAACCCAATTATACAAGATACAATAAGAATATGGAAACAAATAAAATTATCCTTAAAACTAAGAAACCTATCACTGTTAACACCGATAATGAATAATCGTTTATTTAAACCATCTATGATGGGTAAAATATATAATCAATGGGAAAGTTTAGGAATTAAAAGGATCGGGGATATGTATGAAATGGGAGATTTACTATCATTTCAACAATTACAATTAAAATTTAAATTGAAAAACACTCATTATTTTAAATATTTTCAGATTTGTAATTTGTTGAAGGCATACATACAGGGATATCAAAAAATAACTCCTGATTTACTAGAAGAAGTAATGAATATTAAAGCTGATACACAAAAATTAATATCATATTTATATAATAGTATCTTAAATATAGATTTACCTGCGACCGAGGTAATTAGAGAAGAGTGGGAATGGGAATTATTGATAAAAATTACGAAGGCTACATGGGAAAAGTATTTGACATACATTCACAAATGTTCGATTAACGCAAAACATAATCTAATTCAATTCAAAATTTTACATAGATTATATTACTCATAAACAAGATTAAATAAATTTTATCCAAATATATCCCCCATTTGTGATAAATGTTTAACCCAAGACGCAACTATAACACACTCTTTTGTTTCTTGTATAAAACTTCATGGATTTTGGAGAGATATTTTCGAAATATTCACAAAATTATTTAAGACAAAAATGGAACCCAATAATGAATTGATTATATTTGGGGTAATGGAAGATGGGAACAATTTGAACCCATCTCAAAAATTATTTTTTAATTATGGTTTAATAATAGCTAAAAAATTAATATTTAAATTTTGGAAAAATACACCAATACCAACGCTCAAAATGTGGATTGCAAGTATGTTGGATACCGCACATTTTGAGGAAATGCGATTCCCCCTAATAGATAAATTTGACCAATTCATAACGAGTTGGTCTCCATTTGTCGTCTTTTTGGAAACATATGGTGCAACACAAGTGTAAAAGCTAACCCGTGACTGGGTGAGGAATGGTCAAGATTATAAATACGATCTCCTTACTTCTCTTTTATTTTTCTTCTCTTTTCTTCTTTTACTCTTTTTCTTCTATTTTCTATTTCTTAACTTTCTTTTTTCACTCTCTACTTTTCTTTTTCACACACTATATATCTCACATTTTTCTATTCTTCATTATCTAACTTATTTTTCTTTTTCTTCTTTATTACAAAATTAAAAAAAATAAAAAGCTGTACATAAAATGTATTATGAAAATATGATTGTATACAATTGTACTTACTTCTAATAAAAATTAAAAAAAAGGAGGGCTGGTCCCCCAATACAATATTCCACCTCTGCACCAATTCTAATATTGGCGGCCAGTGGGGGGGGAGGGCGGCTTTCTGGAGCGCTAATATGGGTGTGGGCTGAAGGGACTGGTTTCCAGAGGGCTAGTATGGACATTGTGGGCCAAATGGATTCTTGGGCTGGCGGCTCAGTCACTCAAGCCTGTTGTGCTGGCAGCTCACTCACTCACGGCTGGTGGGCTGGCAGTTGACATGGCTATTCCTTGAAATTCCATTTCAGGCAGGGTGCAAGTCCACCAAATTCAAGTGCAGTTTCTTACCACTTCAAGCAGGGTGCAAGGCCACCAAATTCAAGTGCAATTTCATACCATTTCAAGCAGGGTGCAAGACCACTAAAGACAGCGAGTCGTGACCTCTCCCTCCTCCATCTTGCAGAGACCGAGCCACGCCCACACTTTTGGGTTTGATAGTACCCCCCTCCCACCAGAATGGGCGTGGCCTTCATGGCATGATTGACAGGAGAGAGAATCTCAACATTTTTTAAACACTAATAACTCTTTTAGTTTTCATCGATGGGAAAAATCCTCGGCACCTGATGAGCGGAGGGGGACTCTGAGTAAGATGGCCAAAAATCACAGCCGTACGTGGTAGCATTTTTTTTCTAAAATCAATATGAAGCGCAAACAGGAAATGGTCAAGGATAGACTTTTAATTATATAGAAGGCAAGGCAACTTTAATTAGGCAAGGCAACTTTAATGAGGCAAGGCAACTTTAATTAGGCAAGGCAACTTTAGCATTTCCAAACCAAAGGCAACACAGCTTTAGCATTTCCAAACTATATTTTCAAACCATATTAAGGGCACTGACAGGTCAGTAAAACCACTCACAGTAGTAGACACGTGTTCAGTGTTATTCACAGCTCAGTCTGAGAGACGTGACCCTCTCGCTCCCCCATCTTGCAGAGACTGCCTGAGGCACTCAACACTTCCGGGTTTTATAGTCCCTCCGGAAGGGGCGTGGCCTTCAGGAGAGAGAATCTCAACATTTTTTTAAACACTAATAACTTTTGTTTTTCATCGATGGGAAAAATCCTCTTGTCCTGCGCAGCGGAGGGGGACTCTGAGTAAGATGGCCAAAGATCACTGCCGTAAGTGGCAGCGTTTTTTTCCAAAATCAATATACAGAACAGGAAGTGGTCAAGATCAGACTTTTAGTAAAAAAATAACCACTAACATATTCCCCAACCATTTATCATATTCTCTTTACTATATGTGTATCATGCAATTACTTTAGTTTCATTTGAAGTTAACACAACAGTTTTTGTGTGTGCTTTTGCTCCATTTGGTGCAAGCTGTCATCAGGATTCATTGTAAACATGATGTTCCAGCTCAAAATAACTACATTAATTTTGCTTTCAATAAACCTTACACAAAATAAAGTATTCAAAGATAAGCTCAATTATGTTATGACAATATTAAGAATAATCTGCTAAACACGATGAGGCTCCATGACTGTAACTGCATAGAAAATGTCTCATTAAAATTATATATAAAAATGACACTGCAGTATGATCAATAGGATGGACCTTGATTATGTTAGTATCACAGATAAATCATTTCTGAACACGAGTGAACAAGTAGGACTTTCTAAAACACAAGTTTAAACATATCTAAATTTAAAAAATGAAAGAAAATAGGCAATTATTTGTAATTTGTAATCTGAAATAAATCTGTTCTTGTTGCAAGACTCAGCCCCCTGGTGGTGATGTGCAAACACACGGCGGCCAGGTATAACAGATTCAAAACCGTTACGTCTCATCCGCTGCCTCCTTCACCTGAACACAGGTGCAAAGACTCATTGAAACCGCGTTCAGAGTTTCCAACATCTCACAGGCTTTTAAAAAAATAATCCGATTCTCTTATATAATTAACCTAGAAACTGCACTCCGTGTAGCAACATAAACCGGTGCTATCAATAGTCAGGAATGCACTGCTTTATTACATTCAACACTCATATTATTCACTGGCAGCCCATGTTGACCAGATTGTAATGGGTACACAACACAAGACCATTTAAGCATTGTATCATTATTAACCGACACACAAATAACAAAATAATTCCCTTGCGATCCCAGCACCCGGTTGCAATCCCAAGAGAAGGTTTCACTCAGCAGAACTCCGCAATGTTGGTTGCGTTCCCCTCCCTGTGTTTGCTTTCCCCTCTGTTCCCCTCTTCTCTGCCCGGTGCCTCTCCGCCCATTACCTGAGGTAAAGCTGAATTCAACTGGCGCTGCAGCAGATCCCTTTCGTGTGCTATCTCTTGCATCTTCTCCTGATTGACGGACAAAGTTTCCTGCGTTTCCCTCAGGTTCTCCATCAACTTGTCCCGCTCGTCCAGCATGTTGACCATCAGCTGCTCGAAATTGGCATCCTCCGAGCCCCTCTGGTTGAGGGTATCCTCGCTGATGGTCGGCTTCACATCACACATCATCCTCCACTCCCACCCTCGGAAAACCACCAAGGTGAGATCTTTATTTTTATTTTTCTGCCACCCCTCCCAAAAAGGGTAAGGAATGTACTCATTGACTTACCAATTGGAAGCAGGGGGGGGAGACAATCTCTGCCAGCGCCTGGGAAACACAACAATTCTCTCAGTCCCTTCTCCCTATGTCCTACAATTTATTTCCCATTTAAAGTATCTATCCAATGCTCCCTTAAAGTATCTATCAAATTTCCTCTTAAAGTATTTATCCAATCCCCCCCCTTAAAGTATTTATCCTATTACCCTTTAATCTATCCAATTCTTCCGTAAACTATCTATCCAATTCCCCTCTGAAGACACAAGAGGCAGCTCCCCTTTGAAGGCATTCATTTGGCTCTTTTGAAACTCAGCAACTACTTTCTATATATAACAAGGAACTGCAGATGCTGGTTTACACCAAAGAAAGACAAAATGCTGGAGTAGCTCAGCAGGTCAGGCAGCATCTCTGAAGCACATAGATAGGTGACATTTCGGGTTCGGACCCTACTTCAGACTACTTTCTATCCTTTACTCCAGATACTTAAGGAATTAAAAGTATTGTATTTGAATGCGCGAGATATAAGAAGTAAAGAAGATGAGTTTGAGGCTCAGTTAGAGGTTGGTAGATATGACATTGTGGGGATTACCGAGACGTGGCTGCAGGAGGATCGGGCCTGGACGCAGTGACCACTGACCGGTGACCTTTCACCCCTCCACACAGGCCACATTCCACAACAAGACCCTGCGCTGTGACCCAGAGCGGACGCTCATCGACGACAGCCGGACCAACGGCAAACCCATGGAGCTGATCATCGGCAAGAAGTTCAAGCTGCCCGTGTGGGAGACGGTCGTCAGCTCCATGTGTGAGGGCGAGGTGGCCGAGTTCACCTGTGACACGCGGGTAGGGAATCCCCCCGTACCCCCCCTACACCCACATACCCCTCCTGGGGCTACCATTGTGTTACATACGTTGAATTGTACATCACTTTCACTGGTTAGCTGATATACTGAACACTGCAACCCTGTATATCCCGCACACAGAATAATGTGAGTTCTGTAAATCTTACTATGCATGTCAGAAATAAAGTGTTAACCATGTTAATGGATTGCTATTATGAATTATTTAAAATTGAGTGGGTTGGTGCAACATTGGTGCCATATGCTGCTAATGTGTCGTTATCAGATATTCAGTGTTAAAAAGAGAAATAAATCACAATAATAGCGAAAAGATGTTCCTTCCACAGCGTGCGGGGAGTCTGGCCCGGATCAGCACGGCCGAGACACCAGAGTGAAGTTGCGGGGAGGTTTACAATGTTTTTTTAATTAATGTTGTCCCTTGTCTAGTCTGAAATAAGGTTCATCATTGGATATAAAAATTGGAAGAAATGTAAATGTGTGTGTTATATGATTATATACATCTATATCACATTCATATATGTGTGTTCTTTCCAGCACAATCTAATCAGTTGTATGCTCGCTGAATAAAACCATCCTTAAGTTATACATCATTTGTAAATCTTGCTCAAAACTAATTTAATTTGGTGAAATACTTAAATTAGATAACCCCGCCATAACAGACAGATCTCATTCCACTCTCTGGCTATTGGGAAGACCAGACCCATTTTATTGTTGAGAAACAACTCCATAGACACAAAAACATTAAGGAACATTCCAGGGCTAGAGCAAATGGAATCTTCATATTGCTATTATTTTGCCAAATACTGCAGTTGTGAACAGTGTGATTAGATGAATGAATTACAGAGTGCAAGTGTCATACAAAAGGATTTGAGTACAGGAGCAGGGAGGTTCTACTGCAGCTGTACAGGGTCTTGGTGAGACCACACCTGGAGTATTGCGTAAAGTTTTGGTCTCCAAATCTGAGGAAGGACATTATAGCCATAGAGGGAGTGCAGAGAAGGTTCACCAGACTGATTCCTGGGATGTCAGGACTTTCATATGAAGACTGGATAGACTCGGCTTATACTCGCTAGAATTTAGGAGATTGAGGGGGGATCTTATAGAAACTTACAAAATTCTTATGGGGTTGGACAGGCTAGATGCAGGAAGATTGTTCCCGATGTTGGGGAAGTCCAGGACAAGGGGTCACAGCTTAAGGATAAGGGGGAAATCCTTTAAGACCGAGATGAGAAAAAACGTTTTCACAGAGAGTGGTGAATCTCTGGAACTCTCTGCCACAGAGGGTAGTTGAGGCCAGTTCATTGGCTATAATTAAGAGGGAGTTAGATGTGGCCCTTGTGGCTAAAGGGATCAGGGGGTATGGAGAGAAGGCAGGTACGGGATAATGAGTTGGATGATCAGCCATGATCATATTGAATGGCGGTGCAGGCTCGAAGGGCCGAATGGCATTAAAAAAACATTTAAAAAGAAAATTACCAGAGTAAAAATTTATAAACATTTTATTCTTTAACAAGAATTAACAGCATTATGAACTAACAGAATTATGAATCTAACCCTATATCACACACACAAACTGTTCCCCCACAACATTGATTACACTACGAGTCGGGTCGGGTAGGTTCCGGTTACAGAAATGGACGAACAAAATGCCCACGTTCCGCTCCGTTGCGTACTACACGTCAGCCCATTGCATTTCGCAGGACTGGCCTATCTATAGGATCTTTGGTAGGTATTACCTGAATTTGGAGAGGTCAATGTTCATACTGCTGGATTGTAAACTGCCCAAGCGAAATATGAGGTGCTGCTCCTCCGATTTACGGTGGGCCCTCACTCTGGCCATGGAGGCCAAGGACAGAAAGGTAGGATTCAGAATGGGAGGGGGAGTTGAAGTGTTGAGCCACCGGGAGATCAGGTTGGTTATTGCGAACCGAGCAGAGGTGTTTGGTGTGTGTGTGTGTGTGTGTGTGAGTGAGTGTGTGAGAGAAAGTGTGTGTGTGGGAGAGCAAGAGAGGGTGTGTGTGTGCGTCTGAGAGGGAGAGAGGGAGTGTGTGAGAGAGGAGAGAGGGTGGAGAGAATTTGTTTATGTGGGGGAGAGTGTGGGGAGAGGGGAGAGAGAGGAATGTATATGTGCATCTTTAAGGGACATTGGTCAGGTAGCATTTGCAGTATTGCATACAGTTCTGGTCACTCCATTACAGGACTGATGTGGAGGTTTTGGGGAAGGTGCAGAGATGGTTAACCAGAATGGATTAAAAACAAGGAACTGCAGATACTGGTTTACAAAAAAGGACACAAAATGCTGGAGTAACTCAGCGGGACAGGCAACATCTCTGGAGAGAATGGGTGATTGAAGAAATGACCCGAAACGTTACCCATTCCTTCCAGCATTTTGTCTCAGAGCACACAAAGGGTCTCTCTCCGGTGTGCATCCGCTGGTGCTCCCGCAGCCCCCATGCTCTCTTGTCACAGTGGGAGCAGCTGCTCGCCGGCGTGGGTCCGCCGGTGCTGCCGCAACCCCCGCGAGCTGTCAAAGTCCTCACCGCAGTACGGGCAGTCATAGGGCTGGCCACTGGTGTGCACGTGCTGGTCAGACAGGGCATGGAAGGCCGTGGCAAAGCGTTCCCCACACACCGGGCTGGGGACAGGACGGTCGCCGGTGTGCACCTGCTGGTGGGACAGCAGCTTGGAGGGGCGGGTGAAGCCCTTGCTGCACTGGGCACAGGTGTAGTGGCGCTCCGCGGTGTGGGTGCGCTGGTGCACCAGCAGATGACCGGACTGAGTGAAGCGCTTGCTGCACTGGGTGCAGGTATAGGGGCGCTCACCGGTGTGCACCCGCTGGTGGGACAGCAGCATGGAGGAGGAGGTGAAGCCCTTGCCGCACTGGGCGCAGGTGTAGGGGCGCTCGCCGGTATGGGTTCGCTGGTGCACCAGCAGGGTGCCATACCGGGCGAAGCCCTTGCCGCACTGGGTCCAGGTGTAGGGGCGCTCCCTGGTGTGCATGCGCCTGTGCTTCTTCAGCTCTGGCGACGACTTGAAGTCTTTGCCGCAGTCAGAGCAGGTGAAGGGCCGCTCACTGCTGTGCACCCGCCGGTGCTGCCGTAGCCCCGACAACCGGACAAAGCTCATGTCGCAGGTAGAGCAGCCATAGGGCTTCTCGCCCGTGTGCACCCGCCGGTGGGTCTTCAGCACAGACGCCGTCTTGAACCTCTTACCGCAGTCCGAGCATTCGAAGGGGCGTTCTCCAGTGTGAACCCGCCGGTGCATATCCAGCTTTCTCGGGCACTGCCAGTCCTTGCCACACACGTCGCACTCATAACGCTTCTCCTTGTTGTGCCCCGTCATGTGGTCCACCATCGAAGCGCAGCCCCTCGAAGCTCAGCCGCACACCGAGCAGATGGGGGTGGGGGGGCTCACCGGCACCCTGGCCACCCTCAATGGCTGCTCACGTCCCCGTCTCTCCTTCCACAGCAACGGCCCCTGAACCCTGCAGGAGGGGAACACAGAGGGTCAACAAGCTGGCAAACAGGACATTACGAGCACATATTGGGTGCGTTTATGGAGGAGGAAACCGTTATATAATTCTGCGCAGCACAGTGGCGCAGCGGTACAGTTGCTGCCTCACCGCCAGAGACTCGGGTTCGATCCTGACTACGGGTGCTGTCTGTGCGGAGTCTGTACGTTCTCCCCTTGACCTGCGTGGGTTTTTACTCCGGGAGCTCCGGTTTCCTCCAACATTTCAAAGACGTTCAGGGTTGTAGATTAATCGGCCTCCGCAAAATTGTTAAATTGTCACTAATGTGCGTAGGAGAGTGCTAGTGTACCGGGTGATCGCCGGTCGGCGCGGACTCCGTGGGCCGAAATACCTGTTTCCGCGCTGCATCGCTAAACTAAACTAAACCAAAGGGTCTCGACCCATAATGTCACCCCAGCACATTCTCTCTGTCGCTCTCTCTCTCTCTCTGTCCCTCACTCTCTCTTTTCCTCTCTCTCTCCCTCTCTGTCCTTCTCTCATTCTCTGTCCCTCTCTCTCTCTTTGTCTCTCTCTGTCCCCCTATCTCTCTCTGTCCCCCTTTCTCCATTTCTCTCTGTGTCCCTCTCTCTCTGTCCCTCTCATTCTCACTCCTCTCTCTCTGCCCCCCTCTCTCTCCCTTTCTCTCTCTGTGGGTCTCTCTCTCTGTCCCTCTCTCTCTCTCTCTCTCTCTCTCTCTGTCCCTCTCTCGGTCTCTCTCTTTTCCTCTTTCTCTCCCTCTCTCTCTGACCTTCTCTCATTCTCTGTCCCCCTCTCTCTCTCTTTCTCTCTCTGTCCCCCTCTCTCTCTCTCTCTGTCCCTCTCTCTCTCTCTTTTTCCCTTAACATATCCAAAGAAGCTTTTACTGTCCTTCTTTATATTCCTAGCCAGCTTCCCTTCGTACTTCATCTTTTCATCCCGTATTTCCCGTTCTGTTTACTATAAGTTTCCCAATCCTCTGTCCCCACCTCAATGAGTTCCGCGCCCGCCACAATGTTGAGCTCTTCTTCCATCTCACACCGCCTTCTTCTTCCGCTTCACATTGTCCTTCCATGGGAAGGAGTCCTCGCCCCCATTGATGATCCCTTTTCCCGTCTCCAACGGACCCTCTCCTCTTGGACCCCCCCATGGCCATTGGTACAATGAAATTTGGGGGTCACCAAACGACGTCGGAACGGGAGTACATTCTCAGCAGCTTGGACTTCTGAATCGGCCACTTCCTACCGGAGACCGCGGCTCCCGAAGTCCACAGGCTGAGCTGGGTGAAGATTCACGCTGGCGGCCCTCGGCAAAGGGACTCCAGGGCTCCGCAATGTTGAAATCAGCGCGGTCCGAGGCTGGGAGCTTTGCAAACCACAGCTCCATGATGTTGAAGCAGCAGGCCCAGCATTCCAGAGCTTCAAACGGTGTTCCAGGTAAGGCATCACCTGCTCCGCGATGAATCCAATATGTATTTTAAAACCAACTGTTTAATGACAACATACAGTAGGATCTAAAATCTCACACTGTCACTGTCGGGTAGTCATGGTCCTCAGATGGAGCAGCAGGACACCAGACGCCTGTGGCAGGGGCTACGGACTGTAACCCACGGCCGGAGCAGCCCCCCCCTCAACCGGAAGTGCCGGCACCTCCCCAGCTGATGACATGAACTCCTTCTACGCTCGTTTCGAGTCGGGCAACATCACCCCAGGTTTGCCGACTATCGACAACACCGCCAGCGTGCTGGCTAACGAAGCTGAAGGGAGGAATGTGCACACATTCTTGTTGTCAGAGCACGATGTGAGGAGGGCTCCGACACGGGTTCTTAAGGGGTTGGACAGGCTAGATGCAGGAAGATTATTCCCGATGTTGGGGAAGTCCAGAACTAGGGGGCACAGTTTAAGGATAAGAGGGGTCTTTTAGGACCGAGATGAGAAAATAATTTTTTACACAGAGAGTGGTGAATCTGTGGAATTCTCTGCCACAGAAGGTAGTTGAGGCCAGTTCATTGGCTATATTTAAGAGGGAGTTAGATGTGGCCCTTGTGGGTAAAGGGATCAGGGGGTATGGAGAGAAGGCAGGGATGGGATACTGAGTTGGATGATCAGCCATGATCATATCGAATGGCAGTGCAGGCTCGAAGGGCCGAATGGCCTACTCCTGAACCTATTTTCTATGTTTCTATGAACGCGAGGAAAGCTGTAGGCCCAGATGGCATCTCGGGGTGAGTACTTAAGTCCTGTGCTACGCAGCTAGCTCCGATGCTCACTACAATATTCAACCTCTCCCTGGACAAGTCCGTGGTCCCTGCCTGTTTCAAAAGATCCATCATTGTACCTGTACCTAAAAATGTCTCCCCAGCTTGTCTGAATGACTACCGTCCGGTGGCACACACCTCGGTAGTCATGAAATGGTTTGAGAAGCTGGTCAAGAAACACATCTGCGCCTTCCTCCCTCACATGGACCGTTACAATTCGCATACCGTCCGAACAGATCCACGGACGATGCGGTCTCCCAGGTACTGCACCCCGCTCTCTCTCACCTTGACAGCCAGAAGGGGGGCTATGTGAGGATGCTGTTCATAGACTTCGGTTTGGCCCAGGTAGTCAAGATGGGAGGAAATACATCGAAGTCCCTCATCCTTAGCACAGGATCCCCCCAGGGTTGCGTCCTCAGCCCCCTACTGTACTCACTGTACACACATGACTGTGTGGCCAGGTTCAGCTCCAACTCTATAATCAAGTTTACTCATGACACTATGGTGGTGGGCCTGGTCTACGATAACGATGAGAAGGCCTACCGGCAGGAGGTGGCTGATCTGGCACTCTGGTGTCAGGACAACAGCCTCCACTTGAATATCAAAAAAACTAAGGAGCTGATCGTGGACTTTAGGAGGGCACATCATCTGAGGACGTACACACCATTGAGGATAAATGGGGATACTGTGGATAGGGTGAGCTGTTTTAAATACCTGGGAGTCCACATATCTGAGGATATGACATGGACATCACACGCTGCAGCACTGGTGCGTAAGGCAAGGCAGCACCTTTACCACCTCAGGCAATTGAGGATCCTCCAGTGCTTCTACTCAGCGGCTCTGGAAAGCATCTTGTCCGGAAATATCACGATTTGGGATAAAATCGAAACTGCACCCACCACTTCCATTGGGAACTCATTCCACACAGCTACCACTCTCTGAGTAAAGAAGTTCCCCCTCATGTTACCCCTAAACTTCTGTCCCTTAATTCTCAAATCATGTCCTCTTGTTTGAATCTTCCCAACTACTCTCAATGGAAAAAGCTTATCCACGTCAACTCTGTCTATCCCTCTCATCATTTTAAAGACCTCTATCAAGTCCCCCCTTAACATGGAAACATAGAAAATAGGTGCAGGAGTAGGCCATTCGGCCCTTCGAGCCTGCACCGTCATTCAATATTATCATCCAACTCAGTATCCTGTACCTGCCTTCTCTCCATACCCCCTGATCCCTTTAGCCACATGGGCCACATCTAACTCCCTCTTAAATATAGCCAATGAACTGGTCTCAACTACTTTCTGTGGCAGAGAATTCCACAGATTCACCACTCTCTGTGTGAAAAATGTTTTTCTCATCTCGGTCCTAAAAGACTTCCCCCTTATCCTTAAACTGTGACCCCTTGTTCCCCAACATTGGGAACAATCTTCCTGCATCTAGCCTGTCCAACCCCTTAAGAATTTAGGGTTGTCTGAAGAAGGGTTTTGGCCCGAAACGTTGCCTATTTCCTTCGCTCCATAGATGCTGCTGCACCCGCTGAGTTTCTCCAGCATTTTTGCGTACCTTAAGAATTTTGTAAGTTTCTATAAGACCCCCCCTCAATCTTCTAAATTCTAGCGAGTACAAGCCGAGTCTATCCAGTCTTTCTTCATATGAAAGTCCTGCCATCCCAGGCATCAGTCTGGTGAACCTTCTCTGCACTCCCTCTATGGCAAGAATGTCTTTCCTCAGATTAGGAGACCAAAACGGCACGCAACACTCCAGGTGTGGTCTCACCAAGACCCTGTACAACTGCAGGTACACAAAAATGCTGGCGAAACTCAGCGGGTGCAGCAGGATCTATGGAGCGAAGGAAATAGGCAACGTTTCGGGCCGAAACCCTTCTTCAGACTGATAGGGGGTGGGGAAAAGAAAGGAAAAAAGGCGGAGGAGGAGCCCGAGAGCTGGGGGAGGGGAGGAGACAACCAGAGAGCTGATGAAGGGGAGGGGACAGCAAGGGCTAGCAGAATTGGGAGAAGGGGGGGGTGAAGGGACAAGTGTTGCATCTCTTGCGGTTGCAAGGGAAAGCACCAGGGGAGGGGGTGGTACGGGAGGGAAGGGACATCCAATCAGCCACGTCTAGAGGCGGGACAACCTCATACTCCCCCGCCCATTGGATGCTCTGGCCGCCCATCACACATCTCCATCCAATCAGCCACGTCTAGAGGCGGGAGAACCTCATACTCACCCGCCCATTGGATGATCTGGCCGCCCATCACACATCTCCATCCAATCAGCCACGTCTAGAGGCGGGAGAACCTCATTCCCCGCCCATTGGATGATCTGGCCGCCCATCACACATCTCCATCCAATCAGCCACGTCTAGAGGCGGGACAACCTCACTCCCCACCCATTGGATGATCTGGCCGCCCATCAATCCGAGTGGGCGGGCGGTTGATCGAGGCGTCGCTGTCGGACAAGGGCGGGGTGGTCAAACGCATCATCCACGGCGGCCATGACCCCGGCGGGCGGCCGGGCGGCAGCGCTTCACCCCCGGCACCAAGGTAGCGGGGCGGGGACGCTGGGGGACAGAGAGATAGAGAGAGACTTACTGAGGGGAGACGGTGACGGCGCCGGCGATCAAGATGGCGGCGGCTCCGGGCACCAACCGTCGCCAGGTCCCGCCCACCGACCGCACTGATTGGATGAGGAGGCGGTGACGGACGGAGGCCCCGGCAAGGTTTCGAGGGACATCCCGCCTCTCGCAGGCGCTGATTGGATGGGGACTGGGTGATGGGCGGACGGATACTCCAATGGGGGAGGAGTTGGAGGTTGTCCCGCGTCCTGTCGTTGCTGATTGGAGGATGAGGGAGACGGACAGACGGCCCGACCAATGGGCGGAGGGTTAGAGGGATATCTGGAGTATGTGTCCAGTATAGGAGTATAGAGGTCCTTCTGCAGTTGTACAGGACTCTCGTGAGACCACATCTGGAGTATGTGTCCAGTATAGGAGTATAGAGGTCCTTCTGCAGTTCTTGGTTCTTGGTTTCTTGGTCCTCCAAAATATTCCAAATGGAATTTAAACTGGAGGTGGTGGAGGGAGGACTTAAGCCAGAAAGGGTTTTTGGGAAGAAAGAGCTACCTTAAATGTAGTTGCATCTGGTTGGGTAACTATGGTAGGGTGAAGATTATTCCATGCTTTAATTGTGCGGGGGAAGAATGAATTGCTGTACACATCTGTCTTGGTAGCTGGAATCTCATATTGGAGGGCTCTGGTGAGACCACATCTGGAGTATGTGTCCACTATAGTAGTAAAGAGGTCCTTCTGCAGTTGTACAGGAGGGCTCTGATGAGACCACATCTGGATTATAGGGGGTGTGCACGTAAGGTCACCGGGTCAAAGGGTTGATGAAAGGAACCGCTCAATCTCCAGATGTGGTCTCACCAAGACCCTGTACAACTGCAGTAGAACCTCCCTGCTCCTGTACTCACAGGGAAAATAGATTATGAAAGAAAACTGGCAGGGAACATAAAAACTGACTGCAAACGTTTTAATAGATATGCGAAGAGAAAAAGATTAGTTAAAACAAATGTAGGTCCCTTGCAGTCAAAAACAGGTGAATTGGTCATGGGGAACAAGGACATGGCAGACCAATTGAATAACTACTTTGCTTCTGTCTTCACTAAGGATGACTTAATTAATCTGCCGGTGTCAGGTAAATTGAATGGATTAAAGGCCGATAAATCCCCAGGGCCAGATAGGCTGCATCCTAGAGTACTTAAGGAAGTAGCCCCAGAAATAGTGGATGCATTAGTGATAATTTTTCAAACTCTTTAGATTCTGGAGTAGTTCCTGAGGATTGGAGGGTAGCTAATGTAACCCCACTTTTAAAAAGGGAGGGAGAGAGAAAACGGGGAATTACATACCAGTTAGTCTAACATCGGTAGCGGGGAAACTGCTAGAGTCATTTATTAAAGATGGGATAGCAACACATTTGGAAAATGGTGAAATCATTGGACAAAGTCAGCATGGATTTATGAAAGGTAAATCATGTCTGACGAATCTTATAGAATTTTTCGAGGATGTAACTAGTAGAGTGGATAAGGGAGAACTAGTGGATGTGTTATATCTGGACTTTCAGAAGGCTTTCGACAAGGTCCCACATAAGAGATTAGTATGCAAACTTAAAGCACACGGTATTGGGGGTTCAGTATTGATGTGGATAGAGAACTGGCTGGCAGACAGGAAGCAAAGAGTAGGAGTAAACGGGTGCTTTTCAGAATGGCAGGCAGTGACTAGTGGGGTACCGCAAGGCTCAGTGCTGGGACCCCAGCTATTTACAATATATATTAATGATTTGGACGAGGGAATTGAATGCAACATCTCCAGGATTGCGGATGACACAAAGCTGGGGGGCAGTGTTAGCTGTGAGGAGGATGCTAGGAGGCTGCAAGATGACTTGGATAGGCTGGGTGAGTGGGCAAATGCATGGCAGATGCAGTATAATGTGGATAAATGTGAGGTTATCCACTTTGGTGGCAAAAACAGGAAAGTAGACTGGTGAATCTGTGGAATTCTCTGCCACAGAAGGTAGTTGAGGCCAGTCCATTGGCTATATTTAAGAGGGAGTTAGATGTGGCCCTTGTGGCTAAAGGGATCAGGGGGTATGGAGAGAAAGCAGGTACAGGATACTGAGTTGGATGATCAGCCATG
Source organism: Malacoraja senta (assembly GCA_038087875.1). Classification (NCBI taxonomy): domain Eukaryota; kingdom Metazoa; phylum Chordata; class Chondrichthyes; order Rajiformes; family Rajidae; genus Malacoraja; species Malacoraja senta. The sequence continues at coordinate 80,807 of JAXLNO010003438.1, forward strand.
ATCATATTGAATGGCGGTGCAGCTCGAAGGGCCGAATGGCGTACTCCTGCACCTATTTACTATGTTTCTAATCCATCTGGAGGACATCGCAGCTTCCGGTATATGTTATTAATACACGAAACGTGTACTTTCCTACCTGTTAAAAAACGCCAAAATGGTGATTTTTTGCGCTGTAAATAATTGTGGAAGTCGGGATAAGTGTGAGAGACATGTACCCAACTTCAGAATTCAAAAAGTGAAGCGAGATGAAGGTAAAGAGAAGCGAGAGCTGAAGGGACAACAACAGCTAAAGTGCTTGGCAAACATTGGCTGTGCAGATATCGAGATTGAAAATATTGGGAATTATCGCGTTTGCTCACTGCATTTCATCAACAGTAAGGCATTATTTGTGTTTTTTCTTGATTCCTTTGGTATCTAAAAAGTCTCAGAAGTGATAAATCTGGCTGTAAATTTTGATTCAGAGGCGTTTTGTTTTTGTATGTAAAAACCCACTTGAGAACCATGGGCGATTTAAAAATTTTACAGAGATTTATGACTTGTGAAACTTTTTAGATGCCAAAGGAATCAAGCAAAAACACAAATAATTCCTTAGTTGATGAAATGCAGTGAGCAAACGGCCAATGTTCACCAAGCACTTTAGCTGTTGTTGTCCCTTCAGCTCTAGCTTCTATCTACCGTCATTTTTCCTCACTTTTGGAATCCTGAAGTAGGATAAATGTCTCCCACTCTTATCCCGATTTCCATAATTATTTACAGCGCAAAAATTGACAATTTTGGCGGGTTTTAACGGGCCCGCTACGCTGGAAACAATGGTCAGTGCTTACCTGCGGTTCATCGCGTGTACTCCACTTGGCATAGCGTAGCAACAGTATGGGTCATGGGTCGTGACCCGACTGCCGTGCAACCTCCCTATAGTGTACAGTTTTGGTCTCCTAATTTGAGGAAGGACAACCTTGTGATTGAGGCAGTGCAGCGTAGGTTCACGAGATTGATCCCTGGGATGGCGAGACTGTCATATGAGGAAAGATTGAAACGACTAGGCTTGTATTCTCTGGAGTTTAGTAGGATGAGGGGGGGGGGGGGGTCTTATAGAAACATATAAAATTATAAAAGGACTGGACAAGCTAAATGCAGGAAAAAATGTTCCCAATGTTGGGCGAGTCCAGAACCAGGGGCCACAGTCTTAGAATAAAGGGGAGGTCATTTAAGACTGAGGTGAGAAAAAAACTTTTCACCCAGAGAGTTGTGAATTTGTGGAATTCCCTGCCACAGAGGGAAGTGGAGGCCAAATCACTGGATGGATTTAAGAGAGTTAGATGGAGCTCTAGGGGCTAGTGGAGTCAAGGGATATGGGGACAAGGCAGGCACGGGTTGATTGGGGTTGATCAGCCATGATCATAATTAATGGCCTCCTCCTGCACCTATTGTCTATGTTTTAGAGGGACATCCCGCTCCCGACCGCCCTGATTTGACGAGGACGCAGTGACCACTGACCTGTCACCTCTCACCCCCCCCACACAGGCCACGTTCCACTACTAGACCCTGCGCTGTGACCCAGAGTGGACGCTCTTCGACGACAGCCGGACCAACGGCAAACCCATGGAGCTGATCATCGGCAAGAAGTTCAAGCTGCCCGTGTGGGAGACGGTCGTCAGCTCCATGTGTGAGGGCGAGGTGGCCGAGTTCACCTGTGACACGCGGGTAGGGAATCATCAGAGCCCTCCTGTACAACTGCAGAAGGACCTCTATACTCCTATACTGGACACATACTCCAGATGTGGTCTCACCAGAGACCTGTACAACTGCAGAAGGACCTCTATACTCCTATACTGGACACATACTCCAGTTGTGGTCTCACCAGAGCACTGTACAACTGCAGAAGGACCTCTATACTCCTATACTGGACACATACTCCAGATGTGGTCTCACCAGAGCCCTCCTGTACAACTGCAGAAGGACCTCTATACTCCTATACTGTACACATACTCCAGATGTGGTCTCACCAGAGCCCTCCTGTACAACTGCAAAAGGACCTCTATACTCCTATACTGGACACATACTCCAATTGTGGTCTCACCAGAGCACTGTACAACTGCAGAAGGACCTCTATACTCCTATACTGGACACATACTCCAGATGTGGTCTCACCAGAGCCCTGTAAAACTGCAGAATGACCTCTATACTCCTATACTGGACACATACGCCAGATGTGGTCTCACCTGAGCCCTGTACAACTGCAGAAGGACCTCTATACTCCTATACTGGACACATAGTACAGATGTGATCTCACCAGAGCCCTCCTGTACAACTGCAGAAGGACCTCTATACTCCTATACTGGACACATACTCCAGATGTGGTCTCACCAGAGCCCTCCTGTACAACTGCAGAAGGACCTCTATACTCCTATACTGTACACATACTCCAGATGTGGTCTCACCAGAGCCCTCCTGTACAACTGCAGAAGGACCTCAATACTCCTATACTGGACACATTACTCCAGATGTGGTCTCACCAGAGCCCTCCTGTACAACTGCAGAAGGACCTCTATACTCCTATACTGGACACATACTCCTGATGTGGTCTCACCAGAGCCCTCCTGTACAACTGCAGAAGGACCTCTATACTCCTATACTGGACACATACTCCAGATGTGGTCTCACCAGAGCCCTGTACAACTGCAGAATGACCTCTATACTCCTATACTGGACACATACTCCAGATGTGGTCTCACCAGAGCCCTCCTGTACAACTGCAGAAGGACCTCTATACTGGACACATACTCCAGATGTGGTCTCACCAGAACCCTCCTGTACAACTACAGAAGGACCTCTATACTCCTATACTGGACACATACTCCAATTGTGGTCTCACCAGAGCCCTGTAAAACTGCAGAATGACCTCTATACTCCTATACTGGACACATACTACAGATGTGGTCTCACCAGAGCCCTCCTGTACAACTGCAGAAGGACCTCTATACTCCTATACTGGACACATACTCCAGACGTGGTCTCACGAGAGCCCTCCTGTACAACTGCAGAAGGACCACTATACTCCTATACTCGACACATACTCCAGATGTGGTCTCACCAGAGCCCTCCTGTACAGCTGCAGAAGTACCTCAATACTCCTATACTGGACACAATACTCCAGATGTGGTCTCACCAGAGCCCTCCTGTGCAACTGCAGAAGGACCACTATATTAAAAAGCGCTATATAAAATAAATCTATTATTATTATTATTACTCCTATACTGGACACATACCCAGATACATAGAAAATAGGTGCAGGAGTAGGCCCTTCGGCCCTTCGAGCCTGCACCGCCATTCAATATGATCATGGCTGATCATCCAACTCAGTATCCCGTACCTGCCTTCTCTCCATACCCCCTGATCCCTTTAGCCACAAGGGCCACATCTAACTCCCTCTTAAATATAGCCAATGAACTGGCCTCAACTACCCTCTGTGGCAGAGAGTTCCAGAGATTCACCACTCTCTGTGTTAAAAAGTTTTTCCTCATCTCGGTCTTAAAGGATTTCCCCCTTATCCTTAAGCTGTGACCCCTTGTCCTGGACTTCCCCAACATCGGGAACAATCTTCCTGCATCTAGCCTGTCCAACCCCATAAGAATTTTGTACGTTTCTATAAGATCCCCTCTCAATCTCCTAAATTCTAGCGAGTATAAGCCAAGTCTATCCAGTCTTTCTTCATATGAAAGTCCTGACATCCCAGGAATCAGTCTGGTGAACCTTCTCTGCACTCCCTCTATGGCTATAATGTCCTTCCTCAGATTTGGAGACCAAAACTGTACGCAATACTCCAGGTGTGGTCTCCAAGACCCTGTACAACTGCAGTAGAACCTCCCTGCTCCTACACTCAAATCCTCTTGCTATGAAGGCCAACATACCATTCGCTTTCTTCACTGCCTGCTGCACCTGCATGCCTACTTTCAATGACTGGTGTACCATGACACCCAGGTCTCGCTGCATCTCCCCATTTCCTAATCGGTCACCATTTAGATAATAGACTGCCTTCCCGTTTTTGCCACCAAAGTGGATAACCTCACATTTATCCACATTATACTGCATCTGCCAAACATTTGCCCACTCACCCAGCCTATCCAAGTCACCTTGCAGTCTCCTAGCATCCTCCTCAGAGCTAACACTGCCCCCCAGCTTAGTGTCATCCGCAAACTGGAGATGTTGCTTTCAATTCCCTCGTCCAGATCATTAATATAAATTGCAAATAGCTGGGGTCCCAGCACTGAGCCTTGCGGTACCCCACTAGTCACTGCCTGCCATTGTGAAAAGGACCCGTTTACTCCTACTCTTTGCTTCCTGTTTGCCAGCCAGTTCTCTATCCACATCAATACTGAACCCCCAATACCGTGTGATTTAAGTTTGTATCCTAATCTCTTATGTGGTACCTTGTCGAAAGCCTTCTGAAAGTCCAGATACAACACATCCACTGGTTCTCCCCTATCCACTCTACTAGTTACATCCTCGAAAAATTCTATAAGATTCGTCAGACACGATTTACCTTTCGTAAATCCATGCTGACTTTGTCCAATGATTTCACCACTTTCCAAATGTGCTGCTATCCCATCTTTAATAACTGACTCTAGCAGTTTCCCCACTACCGATGTTAGACTAACTGGTCTGTAATTGCCCGTTTTCTCTCTCCCTCCCTTCTTAAAAAGTGGGGTTACGTTTGCTACCCTCCAATCCTCAGGAACTACTCCAGAATCTAAAGAGTTTTGAAAAATTATCACTAATGCATCCACTATTTCTGGAGCTACTTCCTTAAGTACTCTTGGATGCAGCCTATCTGGCCCTGTTGATTTTTCGGCCTTTAATCTATTCAATTTACCCAAGACCACTTCCCGACTAACCTGGATTTCACTCAGTTCCTCCATCTCCTTTGACCCGCGGCCCCCTGCTATTTCCGGCAGATTATTTATGTCTTCCTTAGTGAAGACGGAACCAAAGTAGTTATTCAATTGGTCCGCCATATCCTTGTTCCCCATGATCAATTCACCTGTTTCTGACTGCAAGGGACCTACATTTGTTTTAACTAATCTCTTTCTCTTCACATATCTATAAAAACTTTTGCAGTCAGTTTTTATGTTCCCTGCCAGTTTCCCTTTCATAATCTATTTTCCCTTTCCTAATTAAGCCCTTTGTCCTCCTCTGCTGGTCTCTGAATTTCTCCCAGTCCTCTGGTATGCTGCTTTTTCTGGCTAATTTGTACGCATCATCTTTTGCTTTGATACTATCCTGATTTCCCTTGTTATCCACGGATGCACTACCTTCCCTGATTTATTCTTTTGCCAAACTGGGATGAACAATATTTGTAGTTCATCCATGTAGTCTTTAAATGCCTTCCATTGCATATCCACCGTCAACCCTTTTAGAACTAATTGCCAGTCAATCTTGGCCAATTCACGTCTCATACCCTCAAAGTTACCTTTCTTTAAGTTCAGAACCGTTGTTTCTGAATTAACAATGTCACTCTCCATCCAAATGAAGAACTTAACCATATTATGGTCACTCTTGCCCAAGGGGGCACGCACAACAAGTCTGCTAACTAACCCTTCCTCATTACTCAATACCCAGTCTAGAATAGCCTGCTCTCTCGTTGGTTCCTCTACATGTTGGTTTAGATAACTATCCCTCATACATTCCAAGAAATCCTCTTCCTCAGCACCCCTGCCAATTTGATTGATCCAATCTATATGTAGATTGAAGTCACCCATTATAACTGTTTTGCCTTTGTTGCACGCATTTCTAATTTCCTGTTTGATGCCATCCCCAACTTCACTACTACTGCTAGGTGGCCTGTACACAACACCCACCAGCGTTTTCTGCCCCTTAGTGTTTCGCAGCTCTACCCATACCGATTCCACATCCTCCAAGCTAATGTCCTTCCTTTCCACTGCGTTATTCTCCTCTCTAACCAGCAACGATACCCCACCTCCTTTTCCTTTCTCTCTATCCCTCCTGAATATTGAATATCCCTGGATGTTCAGCTCCCAGCCTTGGTCACCCTGGAGCCATGTCTCCGTGATCCCAACTATATCATAATCATTAATTGCTATCTGCACGTTCTCGGGCTCCTCTCCCTGCCCTTTCAGGATGTCTTGGACATGTTGAGACACATCACAGACCCTGGCACCAGGGAGGCAAACTACCATCCGGGTCTCCCGCATGCGTCCACAGAATTAATCATTAATAGCTATCTGCACGTTCAACTCATCCACCTTATTACGAATGCTCCTTGCATTGAGACAGAAAGCCTTCAGGCTTGTTTTTACAACGCTCTTACCACTTTTACAATTATGTTGAAAAGTGGCCCTTTTTGATTTTTGCCCTGGATTTGTCTGCCTGCCACTTTTACTTTTCACCTTACTACCTATTGCTTCCGCCCGCATTTTACACCCTCTGTTTCTCTGCTCACCCATTTAAGAACCCCACAACCTCTTATTCTCTTTTTGTTATTGTTTTCTTCTTTCCCCCCTACATGTTGGGTCTGAGTGCTTCCCTTCTCGGCCTCCTGCCTCACACACTGTCTACTAGCTTTCTTTATTTGAGTCCCTCCCCCCAACCATTCTAGTTTAAAGTCTCCCCAGTAGCCTTTGCAAATCTCCCCACCAGGAGAGTGTACTGCTATACTGGACATACTCCAGATGTGGTCTCACCAGAGCCCTCCTGTACAACTACAGAAGGACCTCTATACTCCTATACTGGACACATACTCCAGATGTGGTCTCATCAGAGCCCTCCTGTAAAACTGCAGAATTACCTCTATACTCCAATGCTGAACACATACGCCAGATGTGATCTCACCAGAGCCCTGTACAACTGCAGAAGGACCTCTATACTCCTATACTGGACACATACTACAGATGTTGTCTCAGCAGAGCCGTCCTGTACAACTGCAGAAGGACCTCTATACTCCTATACTGGACACATACTCCAGATGTGGTCTCACGAGAGCCCTCCTGTACAACTGCAGAAGGACCTCTATACTCCTATACTGGACACAATACTCCAGATGTGGTCTCACCAGAGCCCTCCTGTACAACTGCAGAAGGAACCTCTTTACTGCTATACTGGGACACATACTCCAGATGTGGTCTCACCAGAGCCCTCCTGTACAACTGCAGAAGGACTTCTATACTCCTATACTGGACATACTCCAGATGTGGTCTCACCAGAGCCCTCCTGTACAACTGCAGAAGGACCTCTATACTCCTATACTGGACACATACTCCAGATGTGGTCTCACCAGAGCCCTCCTGTACAACTGCAGAAGGACCTCTATACTGGACACATACTCCAGATGTGGTCTCACCAGAACCCTCCTGTACAACGACAGAAGGACCTCTATACTCCTATACTGGACACATACTCCAGTTGTGGTCTCACCAGAGCACTGTACAACTGCAGAAGGACCTCTATACTCCTATACTGGACACATACTCCAGATGTGGTCTCACCAGAGCCCTCCTGTACAACTGCAGAAGGACCTCTATACTGGACACATACTCCAGATGTGGTCTCACCAGAACCCTCCTGTACAACGACAGAAGGACCTCTATACTCCTATACTGGACACATACTCCAGTTGTGGTCTCACCAGAGCACTGTACAACTGCAGAAGGACCTCTATACTCCTATATTGGACACATACTCCAGTTGTGGTCTCACCAGAGCCCTCCTGTACAACTGCAGAAGGACCTCTATACTCCTATACTGGACACATACTCCAAATGTGTTCTCACAGAGCCCTGTAAAACTGCAGAATGACCTCTATACTCCTATACTGGACACATACTACAGATGTGGTCTCAGCAGAGCCCTCCTGTACAACTGCAGAAGGACCTCTATACTCCTATACTGGACAAATACTCCAGATGTGGTCTCACGAGAGCCCTCCTGTACAACTGCAGAAGGACCTCTATACTCCTATACTGGACACAATACTCCAGATGTGGTCTCACCAGAGCCCTCCTGTACAACTGCAGAAGAACCTCTTTACTGCTATACTGGACACATACTCCAGATGTGGTCTCACCAGAGCCCTCCTGTACAACTGCAGAAGGACCTCTATACTCCTATACTGAACACATACTCCAGATGTGGTCTCACCAGAGCCCTGTACAACTGCAGAAGGACCTCTATACTCCTATAGTGGACACATACTCCAGTTGTGGTCTCACCAGAGCCCTCCTGTACAACTGCAGAAGGACCTCAATACTCCTATACTGGACACAATACTCCAGATGTGGTCTCACCAGAGCCCTCCTGTACAACAGCAGAAGGACCTCTATACTCCTATACTGGACACAGACTCCAGATGTGGTCTCACGAGAGCCCTCCTGTACAAATGCAGAAGGACCTCTATACTCCTATACTGGACACATACTCCAGATGTGGTCTCACCAGAGCCCCCCTGTACAAGTGCAGAAGGACCTCTTTACTGCTATACTGGACATACTCCAGATGTGGTCTCACCAGAGCCCTCCTGTACAACTACAGAAGGACCTCTATACTCCTATACTGGACACATACTCCAGATGTGGTCTCATCAGAGCCCTCCTGTAAAACTGCAGAATTACCTCTATACTCCAATGCTGAACACATACGCCAGATGTGATCTCACCAGAGCCCTGTACAACTGCAGAAGGACCTCTATACTCCTATACTGGACACATACTACAGATGTTGTCTCAGCAGAGCCGTCCTGTACAACTGCAGAAGGACCTCTATACTCCTATACTGGACACATACTCCAGATGTGGTCTCACGAGAGCCCTCCTGTACAACTGCAGAAGGACCTCTATACTCCTATACTGGACACAATACTCCAGATGTGGTCTCACCAGAGCCCTCCTGTACAACTGCAGAAGAACCTCTTTACTGCTATACTGGACACATACTCCAGATGTGGTCTCACCAGAGCCCTCCTGTACAACTGCAGAAGGACTTCTATACTCCTATACTGGACATACTCCAGATGTGGTCTCACCAGAGCCCTCCTGTACAACTGCAGAAGGACCTCTATACTCCTATACTGGACACATACTCCAGATGTGGTCTCACCAGAGCCCTCCTGTACAACTGCAGAAGGACCTCTATACTGGACACATACTCCAGATGTGGTCTCACCAGAACCCTCCTGTACAACGACAGAAGGACCTCTATACTCCTATACTGGACACATACTCCAGTTGTGGTCTCACCAGAGCACTGTACAACTGCAGAAGGACCTCTATACTCCTATATTGGACACATACTCCAGTTGTGGTCTCACCAGAGCCCTCCTGTACAACTGCAGAAGGACCTCTATACTCCTATACTGGACACATACTCCAAATGTGTTCTCACAGAGCCCTGTAAAACTGCAGAATGACCTCTATACTCCTATACTGGACACATACTACAGATGTGGTCTCAGCAGAGCCCTCCTGTACAACTGCAGAAGGACCTCTATACTCCTATACTGGACACATACTCCAGATGTGGTCTCACGAGAGCCCTCCTGTACAACTGCAGAAGGACCTCTATACTCCTATACTGGACACAATACTCCAGATGTGGTCTCACCAGAGCCCTCCTGTACAACTGCAGAAGAACCTCTTTACTGCTATACTGGACACATACTCCAGATGTGGTCTCACCAGAGCCCTCCTGTACAACTGCAGAAGGACCTCTATACTCCTATACTGAACACATACTCCAGATGTGGTCTCACCAGAGCCCTGTACAACTGCAGAAGGACCTCTATACTCCTATAGTGGACACATACTCCAGTTGTGGTCTCACCAGAGCCCTCCTGTACAACTGCAGAAGGACCTCAATACTCCTATACTGGACACATTACTCCAGATGTGGTCTCACCAGAGCCCTCCTGTACAACAGCAGAAGGACCTCTATACTCCTATACTGGACACAGACTCCAGATGTGGTCTCACGAGAGCCCTCCTGTACAAATGCAGAAGGACCTCTATACTCCTATACTGGACACATACTCCAGATGTGGTCTCACCAGAGCCCCCCTGTACAAGTGCAGAAGGACCTCTTTACTGCTATACTGGACATACTCCAGATGTGGTCTCACCAGAGCCCTCCTGTACAACTACAGAAGGACCTCTATACTCCTATACTGGACACATACTCCAGATGTGGTCTCATCAGAGCCCTCCTGTAAAACTGCAGAATTACCTCTATACTCCAATGCTGAACACATACGCCAGATGTGATCTCACCAGAGCCCTGTACAACTGCAGAAGGACCTCTATACTCCTATACTGGACACATACTACAGATGTTGTCTCAGCAGAGCCGTCCTGTACAACTGCAGAAGGACCTCTATACTCCTATACTGGACACATACTCCAGATGTGGTCTCACGAGAGCCCTCCTGTACAACTGCAGAAGGACCTCTATACTCCTATACTGGACACAATACTCCAGATGTGGTCTCACCAGAGCCCTCCTGTACAACTGCAGAAGAACCTCTTTACTGCTATACTGGACACATACTCCAGATGTGGTCTCACCAGAGCCCTCCTGTACAACTGCAGAAGGACTTCTATACTCCTATACTGGACATACTCCAGATGTGGTCTCACCAGAGCCCTCCTGTACAACTGCAGAAGGACCTCTATACTCCTATACTGGACACATACTCCAGATGTGGTCTCACCAGAGCCCTCCTGTACAACTGCAGAAGGACCTCTATACTGGACACATACTCCAGATGTGGTCTCACCAGAACCCTCCTGTACAACGACAGAAGGACCTCTATACTCCTATACTGGACACATACTCCAGTTGTGGTCTCACCAGAGCACTGTACAACTGCAGAAGGACCTCTATACTCCTATATTGGACACATACTCCAGTTGTGGTCTCACCAGAGCCCTCCTGTACAACTGCAGAAGGACCTCTATACTCCTATACTGGACACATACTCCAAATGTGGTCTCACAGAGCCCTGTAAAACTGCAGAATGACCTCTATACTCCTATACTGGACACATACTACAGATGTGGTCTCAGCAGAGCCCTCCTGTACAACTGCAGAAGGACCTCTATACTCCTATACTGGACACATACTCCAGATGTGGTCTCACGAGAGCCCTCCTGTACAACTGCAGAAGGACCTCTATACTCCTATACTGGACACAATACTCCAGATGTGGTCTCACCAGAGCCCTCCTGTACAACTGCAGAAGAACCTCTTTACTGCTATACTGGACACATACTCCAGATGTGGTCTCACCAGAGCCCTCCTGTACAACTGCATAAGGACCTCTATACTCCTATACTGAACACATACTCCAGATGTGGTCTCACCAGAGCCCTGTACAACTGCAGAAGGACCTCTATACTCCTATAGTGGACACATACTCCAGTTGTGGTCTCACCAGAGCCCTCCTGTACAACTGCAGAAGGACCTCAATACTCCTATACTGGACACATTACTCCAGATGTGGTCTCACCAGAGCCCTCCTGTAGAACAGCAGAAGGACCTCTATACTCCTATACTGGACACAGACTCCAGATGTGGTCTCACGAGAGCCCTCCTGTACAAATGCAGAAGGACCTCTATACTCCTATACTGGACACATACTCCAGATGTGGTCTCACCAGAGCCCCCCTGTACAAGTGCAGAAGGACCTCTTTACTGCTATACTGGACATACTCCAGATGTGGTCTCACCAGAGCCCTCCTGTACAACTACAGAAGGACCTCTATACTCCTATACTGGACACATACTCCAGATGTGGTCTCATCAGAGCCCTCCTGTAAAACTGCAGAATTACCTCTATACTCCAATGCTGAACACATACGCCAGATGTGATCTCACCAGAGCCCTGTACAACTGCAGAAGGACCTCTATACTCCTATACTGGACACATACTACAGATGTTGTCTCAGCAGAGCCGTCCTGTACAACTGCAGAAGGACCTCTATACTCCTATACTGGACACATACTCCAGATGTGGTCTCACGAGAGCCCTCCTGTACAACTGCAGAAGGACCTCTATACTCCTATACTGGACACAATACTCCAGATGTGGTCTCACCAGAGCCCTCCTGTACAACTGCAGAAGAACCTCTTTACTGCTATACTGGACACATACTCCAGATGTGGTCTCACCAGAGCCCTCCTGTACAACTGCAGAAGGACTTCTATACTCCTATACTGGACATACTCCAGATGTGGTCTCACCAGAGCCCTCCTGTACAACTGCAGAAGGACCTCTATATTCCTATACTGGACACATACTCAAGTTGTGGTCTCACCAGAGCCCTGTACCACTGCAGACGGACCTCTATACTCCTATACTGGACACATACTCCAGTTGTGGTCTCACCAGAGCCCTCCTGTACAACTGCAGAAGGACCTCTATACTCCTATACTGGACACATACTCCAGTTGTGGTCTCACCAGAGCCCTCCTGTACAACTGCAGAAGGACCTCTATACTCCTATACTGGACACAATACTCCAGATGTGGTCTCATCAGAGCCCTCCTGTACAACTGCAGAAGGACCCCTATACTCCTATACTGGACACATACCCCAGATGTGGTCTCACCAGAGCCCTCCTGTACAACTGCAGAAGGACCTCTATACTCCTATACTGGACATACTCCAGATGTGGTCTTACCAGAGCCCTCCTGTACAATTGCAGAAGGACCTATATACTCCTATACTGGACACATACTCCAGATGTGGTCTCACCAGAGCCCTCCTGTAAAACTGCAGAAGGACCTCTATAGTCCTATACTGGACACATACTCAAGTTGTGGTCTCACCGGAGCCCTGTACAATTGCAGAAGGACCTATATACTCCTATACTGGACACATACTCCAGTTGTGGTCTCACCAGTGCCCTCCTGTACAACTGCAGAAGGACCTCTATACTCCTAGGTACACAAAAATGCTGGAGAAACTCAGCGGGTGCAGCAGCATCTATAGAGCGAAGGAAATAGGTAACGTTTCGGGCCGAAACCCTTCTTCCGTGTACCTTCGATTTTCCAGCATCTGCAGTACCTTCTTTAACCCTCTATACTCCTATACTGGACACATACTCCAGATGTCCCTCTAACCTTCAGCCCAATGGCCGGGCCATCTGTCCGTCTCCCTCCTCCTCCAATCAGCAACGACAGGAGGCGGGGCAACCTCCAACCTCTGCGCATTTGCCGGGCCGTCTGTCCGTCGCCGCCTCCTCCTCCAATCACTGCTTGTGGGAGGCGGAACAACCAACTACCCCCCCCTCTCCCATTGGATGATCCAGACGCCCATCACCCACCTCCATCCAATCAGCCACGTCTAGTGATGGGACAACCACCAACCCGTCCCATTGGCCCTTCCATCCCTCAGTCTCCCATCCTCCTCCAATGAGCGTGGTCTCAGGGCGGGACAACCCATAGACCCCCCCCCTCATTGGATAATCCGCCCGCCCCTCTCCCGTCTCCATCCAATCAGCCACGACAGGAGGCTGGTCAACCTCCAACTCCCCCGACCATTGGCCGGACCTTCCGACCGTCTACTCTTCTCTAGGCCACTGGATGATCCGTCCGCCCATCACCCAGTCCCCATCCAATCAGCGCCTGCGAGCGGCGGGATGTCACTAGAACCCGCCGCCCATTGCCCGGTGCCGCCGTCCGTCACCGCCTCCTCGTCCAATCAGCGCGGTCGGGGGGCGGGACCTGGCGACGGTTGGTGCCCGGAGCCGCCGCCATCTTGATCGCCGGCGCCGTCACCGTCTCCCCTCAGTAAGTCTTCCTCTCTCTCTCTCTCTCTGTCCCCCAGCGTCCCCGCCCCGCTACCTTGGTGCCGGGGGTGAAGCGCTGCCGCCCGCCCGCCCGCCCGCCCGCCGGGGTCATGGCCGCCGTGGATGATGCGTTTGACCTCCCCGTCCATGTCCGACAGCGACGCCTCGATCAACCGCCCGCCCGCCCGCTCGGGTGTTTCCGCTCACGCACTCGGGTGTTTCCGGCTCACTCGGGCTGTGACGTCACTCGGCCCACACCTACATCAAAAGTCTTCTCATCCACCACTCCACCTCCAGGCCCCTCAGATCGGCCGACTTGGGGTTGCTGAATATCCCACGGTCTAGGCATAAGCTCAGGGGCGACCGGGCCTTTGTGGTTGCAGCCCCTAGACTGTGGAACAGCATCCCCTTTCCCATCAGAACTGCCCCCTCCATCGAATGGGATAGTGGAGGATGGAGTTAAAGGGAAAGGGTTTCTTAAATGTGTGAGCGTAGAGACAGAGGAGTGTAAAATGAGGGTAGAAGCAATAGGTAGCAAGGTGAAAAGTAAAAGTGGAAGACACAAAACCAGGGCAAAAATCAAAAAGGGCCACTTTTCAACATAATTGTATAAGGGGTAAGAGTGTTGTAAAAACAAGCCTGAAGGCTTTGTGTCTCAATGCAAGGAGCATTCGTAATAAGGTGGATGAGTTGAATGTGCAGATAGCTATTAATGACTATGATATTGTTGGGATCACGGAGACATGGCTCCAGGGTGACCAAGGCTGGGAGCTGAACATCCAGGGATATTCAATATTCAGGAGGGATAGAGAGAAAGGAAAAGGAGGTGGGGTAGCGTTGCTGGTTAGAGTGGAGATTAACGCAGTGGAAAGGAAGGACATTAGCTTGGAGGATGTGGAATCGGTATGGGTAGAGCTGCGAAACACTAAGGGGCAGAAAACGCTGGTGGGTGTTGTGTACAGGCCACCTAGCAGTAGTAGTGAAGTTGGGGATGGCATCAAACAGTAAATTAGAAATGCGTGCGACAAAGGCAAAACAGTTATAATGGGTGACTTCAATCTACATATAGATTGGGTGAATCAAATTGGCAGGGGTGCTGAGGAAGAGGGTTTCTTGGAATGTATGCGGGATAGTTATCTAAATCAACATGTAGAGGAACCAACGAGAGAGCAGGCTATTTTAGACTGGGTATTGAGTAATGAGGAAGGGTTAGTTAGCAGTCTTGTACGTGCCCCCTTGGGCAAGAGTGACCATAATATGGTTGAGTTCTTCATTAGGATGGAGAGTGACATTGTTAATTCAGAAACAATGGTTCTGAACTTAAAGAAAGGTAACTTTGAGGTTATGAGACATGAATTGGCCATGATTGACTGGCAATTAATTCTAAAAGGGTTGACGGTGGACATGCAATGGAAGACATTTAAAGACTGCATGGATGAACTACAAAAATTGTTCATCCCAGTTTGGCAAAAGAATAAATCAGGGAAGGTAGTGCATCCGTGGATAACAAGGGAAATCAGGGATGGTATCAAAGCGAAAGATGATGCGTACAAATTAGCCAGAAAAAGCAGCATACCAGAGGACTGGGAGAAATTCAGAGACCAGCAGAGGAGGACAAAGGGCTTAATTAGGAAAGGAAAAATAGATTATGAAAGAAAACTGGCAGGGAACATAAAAACTGACTGCAAAAGTTTTTATAAATATGTAAAAAGAAAGAGATTAGTTAAAACAAATGTAGGTCCCTTGCAGTCAGAAACAGGTGAGTTGATCATGGGGAACAAGGATATGGCGGACCAATTGAATAACTACTTTGGTTCCGTCTTCACTAAGGAAGACATAAATAATCTGCCGGAAATAGCAGGGGACCGCGGGTCAAAGGAGTTGGAGGAATTGAGTGAAATCCAGGTTAGTCGGGAAGTGGTTTTGGGTAAATTGAATGGATTAAAGGCCGATAAATCCCCAGGGCCAGATAGGCTGCATCCCAGAGTACTTAAGGAAGTAGCTCCAGAAATAGTGGATGCATTAGTAATAATCTTTCAAAATTCTTTAGATTCTGGAGTAGTTCCTGAGGATTGGCGGGTAGCAAACGTAACCCCACTTTTTAAGAAGGGAGGGAGAGAGAAAACGGGGAATTACAGACCAGTTAGTCTAACATCGGTAGTGGGGAAACTGCTAGAGTCAGTTATTAAAGATGGGATAGCAGCACATTTGGAAAGTGGTGAAATCATTGGACAAAGTCAGCATGGATTTACGAAAGGTAAATCATGTCTGACGAATCTTATAGAATTTTTCGAGGATGTAACTAGTAGCGTGGATAGGGGAGAACCAGTGGATGTGGTGTATCTGGACTTCCAGAAGGCTTTCGACAAGGTCCCACATAAGAGATTAGTATACAAACTTAAAGCACATGGCATTGGGGGTTCAGTATTGATGTGGATAGAGAACTGGCTGGCAAACAGGAAGCAAAGAGTAGGAGTAAACGGGTCCTTTTCACAATGGCAGGCAGTGACTAGTGGGGTACCGCAAGGCTCAGTGCTGGGACCCCAGCTATTTACAATATATATTAATGACCTGGATGAGGGAATTGAAGGCAATATCTCCAAGTTTGCGGATGACACTAAGCTGGGGGGCAGTGTTAGCTGTGAGGAGGATGCTAGGAGACTGCAAGGTGACTTGGATAGGCTGGGTGAGTGGGCAAATGTTTGGCAGATGCAGTATAATGTGGATAAATGTGAGGTTATCCATTTTGGTGGCAAAAACAGGAAAGCAGACTATTTTCTAAATGGTGGCCGACTAGGAAAAGGGGAGATGCAGCGAGACCTGGGTGTCATGGTACACCAGTCATTGAAAGTAGGCATGCAGGTGCAGCAGGCAGTGAAGAAAGCGAATGGTATGTTAGCTTTCATAGCAAAAGGATTTGAGTATAGGAGCAGGGAGGTTCTACTGCAGTTGTACAGGGTCTTGGTGAGACCACACCTGGAGTATTGCGCACAGTTTTGGTCTCCAAATCTGAGGAAGGACATTATTGCCATAGAGGGAGTGCAGAGAAGGTTCACCAGACTGATTCCTGGGATGTCAGGACTGTCTTATGAAGAAAGACTGGATAGACTTGGTTTATACTCTCTAGAATTTAGGAGATTGAGAGGGGATCTTATAGAAACTTACAAAATTCTTAAGGGGTTGGACAGGCTAGATGCAGGAAGATTGCTCCCGATGTTGGGGAAGTCCAGGACAAGGGGTCACAGCTTAAGGATAAGGGGGAAATCCTTTAAAACCGAGATGAGAAGAACTTTTTTCACACAGAGAGTGGTGAATCTCTGGAACTCTCTGCCACAGAGGGTAGTCGAGGCCAGTTCATTGGCTATATTTAAGAGGGAGCTAGATGTGGCCCTTGTGGCTAAAGGGATCAGAGGGTATGGAGAGAAGGCAGGTACGGGATACTGAGTTGGATGATCAGCCATGATCATATTGAATGGCGGTGCAGGCTCGAAGGGCCGAATGGCCTACTCCTGCACCTAATTTCTATGTTTCTATGTTTCTATGACTCCTTTAAGTCAAGACTAAAGACTTAACTATACTCCCAAGCCTTTCCTGACGTCCTCTGGGTGAGGGCTACATGTATATATGTATGTAGTTTGTTTGTTTATACTATTATAACAAATGTAAAGCACTTTGGCCAACGAGAGTTGTTTTTTAAATGTGCTATATAAATAAATGTGACTTGACTTGAGAGAGAGATGGAGAGAGAGAGAGGGGAGGGAGAGAGAGGGAGGGGAGAGAGGGGGTGAAGAGAAGGGAGAGAGAGAGAGAGGGGAGAGAGAGGGGGGTGAAGAGGAGAGAGAGGGGAGAGGGTGAGAGAGATGGGTGAGAGAGGTGGAGAGAGAGAGCGGGGAGAGAGGGAGGGGGAGAGAGAGGAGAAAGAGGTGGAGAGAGAGAGAGAGAGGGGGGAGAGAGGAGAGAGAGAGAGGGGGGGAGAGAGAGAGGGGGGAGAGAGAGAGGAGAGAGAGAGGGGAGAGAGGGAGGGGGGAAAGAGAGCGGGGAGAGAGAGAGGGGGGAGAGGGGGAGAGAGATAGGGGGAGAGAGAGACTCACCAGATAAAGGTAGTCAAATATTGCACTAGGGTTTGTCCATTTGAGCCAGGATTAGGAGCATTCCATTCCATAATGTGCCAGCTTGGGTAATTGTTAAATACTTTAAAATATTAAGTAATAAGGGTAATGCCTTTCCCCTGCGGAGATTGTCTATGGCCGACCTTTCCGTACCCCCTGGACTGACATTATCCCCAGGCCTATGGGACTTCCCCACATGTCCCAGGAAATTGTTTCCTATGTCCTGGCCTTGACTAGGGCCCTGCGTACTATCCATGATGACGTAAAAGGCAGCTTATGTCGGTGACATTAATTTTCCCGTGGAAGGCCGCATTTCTGTTGGCTCGTACGTCCTGATCAAGAATTGGACCCGGCAAGAATGGCCTTTCAGGTTCTGGGCCCCTTCCAGGTTCTCCTTACCACGCCTACGGCGGTCAAGGTCGAGGGCCGGTCCGCTTGGTTACATCATATATCTGGACTTTCAGAAGGCTTTCGACAAGGTCCCACATAAGAGATCAGTATGCAAACGTGAAGCACACAGTATTGGGGGTTCAGTATTGATGTGGATAGAGAACTGGCTGGCAGACAGGAAGCAAAGAGTAGGAGTAAACGGGTCCTTTTCAGAATGGCAGGCAGTGACTAGTGGGGTACCGCAAGGCTCAGTGCTGGGACCCCAGCTATTTACAATATATATTAATGATTTGGACGAGGGAATTGAATGCAACATCCTCAAGTTTGCAGATGACACGAAGCTGGGGGGCAGTGTTAGCTGTGAGGAGGATGCTCGGAGGCTGCAAGGTGACTTGGATAGGCTGGGTGAGTGGGCAAATGCATGGCAGATGCAGTATAATGTGGATAAATGTGAGGTTATCCACTTTGGTGGCAAAAACAGGAAAGTAGACTATTATCTAAATGGTGGCCGATTAGGAAAAGGGGAGATGCAACGAGACCTGGGTGTCATGGTACACCAGTCATTGAAGTAGGCATGCGGGTGCAGCAGGCAGTGAAGAAAGCGAATGGTATGTTAGCATTCATAGCAAAAGGATTTGAGTATAGGAGCAGGGAGGTTCTACTGCAGTTCTGAAGAAGGGTTTCGGCCCGAAACGTTACCTATTTCCTTCGCTCCATAGATGCTGCTGCACCCGCTGATTTTCTCCAGCATTTTTGTCTACCTTCGATTTTCCAGCATCTGCAGCTCCTTCTTTAACACAGGTTCTACTGTAGTTGTACAGGGTCTTGGTGAGACCACACCTGGAGTATGGCATACAGTTTTGGTCTCCTAATCTTAGGAAAGACATTCTTGCCATAGAGGGAGTACAAAGAAGGTTCACCAGACTGATTCCTGGGATGACAGGACTTTCATATGAAGAAAGACTGGATAGACTCGGCTTGTACTCGCTAGAATTTAGAAGATTGAGGGGGGATCTTATAGAAACGTACAAAATTCTTAAGGGGTTGGACAGGCTAGATGCAGGAAGATTGTTCCCGATGTTGGGGAAGTCCAGAACACGGGGCCACAGTTTAAGGAAAAGGGGGAAGTCTTTTAGGACCGAGATGAGAAAAACATTTTTCACACAGAGAGTGGTGAATCTGTGGAATTCTCTGCCACAGAAAGTAGCTGAGACCAGTTCATTGTCTATATTTAAGAGGAAGTTAGATGTGGCCCTTGTGGCTAAAGGTATCAGGGGGTATGGAGAGAAGGCAGGTACAGGATACTGAGTTGGATGATCAGCCATGATCATATTGAATGGCGGTACAGGCTCGAATGGCCTACTCCTGCACCTATTTTCTATGATTCTATGTTAAGGGGGGACTTGATAGAGGTCTTTAAAATGATGAGAGGGATAGACAGAGTTGACGTGGATAAGCTTTTTCCATTGAGAGTTGTAGGGAAGATTCAAACAAAAGGACATGATTTGAGAATTAAGGGACAGAAGTTTAGGGGTAACATGAGGGGGAACTTCTTTACTCAGAGAGTGGTAGCTGTGTGGAATGAGCACCCAGTGGAAGTGGTGGGTGCAGGTTCGATTTTATCATTTAAAAATAAATTGGATAGGTATATGGACGGGAAAGGAATGGAGGGTTATGGTCTGAGTGCAGGTAGATGGGACTAGGGGAGAATAAGTGTTCGGCATGGACTAGAAGGGCCGAGATGGCCTGTTTCCGTGCTGTAATTGTTATATGGTTATATGGAGGCGTTTGCCTGACCGTAGCAGCTGGAACAGTCCGTTGCAGGGGTGGAAGGGGTCTCCCATGATCTTGTTGGCTCTAGAGTTGAACCTCCTGATGTATAGTTCCTGCAGGGGGGCGAGTGTAGTTCCCATAGTGCGTTCGGCCGAACGCACTACTCTCTGCAAAGCCTTCTTGTCCTGGGCAGAGCAGTTCCCAAACCAAATTGTGATATTTCCGGACAAGATGCTTTCCACAGCCGCTGAGTAGAAGCACTGGAGGATCCTCAGAGACACTCTGAATTTCCTCAATTGCCTGAGGTGGTAAAGGCGCTGCCTTGCCTTACTCACCAGTGCTGCAGCGTGTGATGTCCATGTCATATCCTCAGAGATGTGGACTCCCAGGTATTTAAAACAGCTCACCCTATCCACAGTATCCCCATTTATCCTCAATGGTGTGTACGTCCTCGGATGATGTGCCCTCCTAAAGTCCACGATCAGCTCCTTAGTTTTTTTGATATTCAAGAAGAGGCTGTTGTCCTGACACCAGTGCCAGATCAGCCACCTCTTCCCGGTAGGCCTCCTCGTTATTTTCAGTGATCTGGCCCACCACCACAGTGTCATCAGCAAACTTCATTATCGAGTTGGAGCTGAACCTAGCCACACAGTCATGTGTGTACAGGGAGTACAGTAGGGGGCTGAGGACGTAACCCTGGGGGGTCCTGTGCTAAGGATGAGGGATTTTGCTGTATTTCCTCCCATCTTGACTACCTGGGGCCTGGCGGTGAGAAAGTCCATGACCCAGGCACACAGGGGGGTGCTGAGCCCCAATTCCAGCAGCTTCTCGGCTAGTCTGGTGGGGACTATCGTGTTGAAGGCTGAACTGATGTCTCTGAACAGCATCTTCACATAGCCCCCTTCTGGCTATCAAGGTGAGAGAGAGCGGTGTGCAGAACCTGGGAGACCGCATCGTCCGTGGATCAGTTCGGACGGTAATGCGAATTGTAGCGGGTCCATGTTGCGAGGGAGGAAGGTGCAGATGTGTTTCTTGACCAGCTTCTCAAAGCACTTCATGACTACCGAGGTGAGTGCCACCGGACGGTAGTCATTCAGACAGGCTGGGGAGGCATTTTAGGTACCGGTACAATGATGGATCTTTGAAACAGGCAGGGACCACGGACTTGTCCAGGGAAAGGTTGAATATTGTAGTGAGCACCGGAGCTAGCTGCGTAGCACAGGACTTAAGTACTCGCCCCGAGATGCCATCTGGGCCTGCAGCTTTCCCCGTGTTCACCCGTGTCAGAGCCCTCCTCACATTGTGCTCGGACAACAAGAATGTGTGCACATTCCTCCCTTCAGCTTCGTTAGCCAGCACGCTGGCGGTGTTGTCGATAGTCGGCAAACCTGGGGTGATGTTGCCCGACTCAAAACGAGCGTAGAAGGAGTTCAGGTTATCAGCTAGGGAGGTGACGGCACTTCCGGATGAGGGGGTGGGGGCTGCTACGGTAGTGGGTTACAGTCCGTAGCCCCTGCCACAGGCGTCTGGTGTCCTGCTGCTCCATCTGAGGACCATGACTACCCGACAGTGACAGTGTGACACTTTTAGATCCTGCTGTATGTTGTCATTAAACAGTTGGTTTTAAAATACATATTGGATTCATCGCGGAGCGGGTGATGCCTTACCTGGATCGCCGTGTGAAGCTCTGGAGTGTTGGGCCTGCTGCTTCAACATCATGGAGCTGTGGTTTGCGGAGCTCCCAGCCTTGGGCCGCGCTGATTTCAACATTGCGGAGCCCTGGGGACCCTTTGCCGAGGGCCGCCAGCGTGAATCTCCACCCAGCTCAGCCTGTGGACTTTGGGAGCCGCGGTCTCCGGTAGGAAGTGGCCGATTCGGAAGTCAAGATGCTGAGAATGTACTCCTGTTCCGATGTCGGTTGGTGACCCCCAAATTTCATTGTGCCAATGGCCATGAGGGGGGGGGGGTCCAAGAGGAGAGGGTCCGTTGGAGACAGGAAAAGAGATTATCAATGGGGGAGAGGACTCCTTCCCATGGAAGAACAGTGTGAGGCAGAGGCGATGGAAGAAGAGCTCCACATCGTGGCGGGCGCGGAACTCATTGAGGTGGGGACAGAGGATTGGGAAACTTTTATAGGAAACAACGGGCAATACGGGCTGAAAAGATGAAGTACGAAGGGAAGCTGGCCAGGAATATAAAGAAGGACAGTAAAACCTTCTTTAGATATGTCAAGGGAAAAAGAGAGAGAGAAAGAGGGACAGAGATAGAGGGGGTGGGGCAGAGAGAGAGAGACAGAGACGGGGGACAGAGAGAGTGGGGACAGAGAGATAGACAGAGATAGAGAGCGAGAGATTGAGAGAGAGGGACAGAGAGAGAGGCAGAGGGACAGAGAGAGAGAGAGTGAGGGGCAGAGCGAGAGAGAGGGGGACAGAGGGAGAGGGGGGGGACAGAGAGAGAGAGAGAGAGAGGGGACAGAGAGAGACGAAGAGAGAGGGACAGAGAATGAGAGAAGGACAGAGAGGGAGAGAGAGACCGAGAGAGAAAGAGAGGGGGGGGGACAGAGAGAGAGCGACAGAGAGAATGTGCTGGAGTGACATTTTGGGTCGAGACCCTTTGGTTTAGTTTAGTTTAGAGATGCAGCGTGGAAACCGGTCTTTCGGCCCACGGAGTCCGCGCCGACCAGCGATCACCCCGTACACTAGCACTATCCTACGCACATTAGGAACAATTTTACAATTTTGCGGAGGCCGATTAATCTACAACCCTGAACGTCTTTGAAATGTTGGAGGAAACCGGAGCACCCGGAGTAAAAACCCACGTAGGTCAAGGGGAGAACGTACAGACTCCGCACAGACAGCACCCGTAGTCAGGATCGTACCCGGGTCTCCGGCGGTGAGGCAGCAACTGTACCGCTGCGCCACTGTGCCGCGCAGAATTATATAACGGTTTCCTCCGTCTGTATTCCCCTCCTGCATAGTTTAGGAGCCGTTGCTGTGGACGGAGAGACGGGGACGTGAGCGGCCATTGTGGGCGGCCATGGTGCCGATGAGCCCCCCCCCCCCCCCATCTGCTCAGTGTGTGAGCTGAGCTGTGAGGGGCTGCGCTTCGATGGAGGACCACAAGAGGGGGCACAACAAGGAGAAGCGCTATGAGTGCGACGTGTGTGGCCAGGCGTGTCAGCGCCCGAGCCAGCTGGAGATCCACCGGCGGGTTCACACGGGAGAACGCCCCTTCGAATGCTCGAACTGCGGCAAGAGCTTCACCACCTTCAGCCACCTGCTGCGGCACAACCGCGTGCACTCCGGCGAGAAGCCCTTCACCTGCTCCGACTGCGGCAAGAGCTTCAAGACGACGAATGATCTGAAGACCCACCGGCAGGTGCACACGGGCGAGAAGCCCTATTGCTGCTCCACCTGCGACATGAGCTTTGTCCGGTTGTCGGGGCTACGGCAGCACCGGCCGGTGCACAGCAGTGAGCGGCCCTTCACCTGCTCCGACTGCGTCAAATGCTTCAAGTCGTTACCAGAGCTGAAGAGGCACAGGCGCTTGCACACCGGGGAGTGGTCCTTCACCTGCAGCGACTGCGGCAAGGGCTTCACCCACTCCAGCAACCTGCTGGAGCACCAGCGCATCCACACTCAAGAGCGCCCCTACACCTGTGCCCAGTGCGGCAAGGGCTTCATTCAGTCCGCTAATCTGCTGTTGCACCAGCGCACCCACACCGGCGAGCGTCCCTACACCTGTGCCCAGTGCGGCAAGCGCTTCACCTCCTCCAGCAAAGTGCGGGTGCACCAGCGCTCCCACACCGGCGAGCGTCCCTACACCTGTGCCCAGTGCGGCAAGCGCTTCACCCACTCCAGCAACTTGCGGGTGCACCAGCGCACCCACACCGGCGAGCGTCCCTACACCTGTGCCCAGTGCGACAAGCGGTTCACCTCCTCCAGCCACTTGCTGTTGCACCAGCGCACCCATACCGGCGAGCGTCCCTACTCCTGCGCCCAGTGCGGCAAGGGCTTCAGCCAGTCTGGTGAACTGCTGAGGCACCAGCGCACCCACACCAGCGAGCGCCCCTACACCTGTGCCCAGTGCGGCAAGGGCTTCACCCACTCCAGCAATCTGCTGTCCCACCAGCGCACCCACACCGGCGAGCGTCCCTACACCTGCGCCCAGTGCGGCAAGGGCTTCGCCCGCTCCACCAGCCTGCTGGTGCACCAGCGCATCCACACCGGCGAGCGTCCCTACACCTGCGCCCAGTGCGGCAAGGACTTTACCAGCTCCGGCACCCTGCTGATGCACCAGCGCACCCACACCGGCGAGCGTCCCTACATCTGCACACAGTGCGGCAAGGGCTTCACCCGCTCCGACAGCCTGCTGAAGCACCAGCGCACCCACACCGGCGAGCGTCCCTACACCTGCGCCCAGTGCGGCAAGGGCTTCATTCAGTCCGGTAATCTGCTGTTGCACCAGCGCACCCACACCGGCGAGCGTCCCTACACCTGCTCCCAGTGCGGCAAGGGCTTCACTCGTTCCTCCAAGCTGCTGTTCCACCAGCGGGTGCATGCCGGCAACCATCCCTTCCCCAGCCCGGTGTGTAGAGAGCGAATTGCCATGGCCTCCCAAGCCCTGTCTCACCAGCGCATGCACACCAGTGGCCAGCCCTATGACTGCCCGTACTGCGGTGAGGAGTTTGACAGCTCGCGGGGGTTGCGGCAGCACCGGCGGACCCATGCCGGCGAGCAGCTGCTTCCACTGTGACAAGAGAGCACGGGAGCTGCAGGAGCACCAGCGGTTACACACCGGAGAGAGACCCTTTGCGTGCGCTGAGTGTGGCAAGGGTTTCACCCGCCTTGACCACCTGCTGGAGCACCGACGAGTCCACACCAGCCAGCGCCCCTTCACCTGCCTGCTCTGCACCAAGACCTTTGCCCGCTCCTCCAGCCTGCTGGCACACCGCCACATGGATAGATAGGGGCTGTTTAGGTAGACACAAATTGCTGAAAGGAATGGGTAATGTTTCAGGGTCGAGACCCTTCTTCAGTGTCGACCCGAAACGTCACCCATTCCTTGTCTCCAGAGATGCTGCCTGACCCGCTGAGTTACTCCAGCACTCTGTGAATGTCACCTATCCATGTTCTCCACAGATGCTGCCTGACCCGCTGAGTTACTCCAGCACTCTGTGAATGTCACCTATCCATGTTCTCCACAGATGCTGCCTGACCCGCTGAGTTACTCCAGCACTCTGTGTTAGCCATCGAGTGATACAGTGTGGAAACAGGCCCTTCGGCCCAACTTGCCCACACCGACCAACAAGTCCCAACTACACTAGTCCCACCTGCCTGTGTTGGTCCATATCCCTCCAAACTTGTCCTATCCATGTACCTGTCTAACTGTTTCTTAAACGTTGGGATAGTCACAGCCTCAACTACCTCCTGTGACAGTTCCATACAGCCACCGCCCTCTGTGTGAAAAAGTTAACCCTCAGTTTCCTATTAAATCTTTTCCCCTTCACCTTGAACCCATATCCTCTGGTCCGCGATTCCCCGGGGTATGGGGAGAAGGCAGGAACGGGGTACTGATTGTGGATGATCATCCATGATCACATTGAATGGTGGTGCTTGTTCGAAGGGCCGAATGGCCTACTCCTGCACCTATTGTCTCGTCTAATGTCTAATGTATCAGGAGTAGGTGTGCATTTCACCCTACACTTGCGCTTGGTGCTCCAAGGCCAGCTGGATCTCCCGGTTCCCAACCATTTTAACTCCCCTTCCTACTCCCACACTGATGTTTCTGTCCTGGGCCTCCTCCATTGCCAGAGTGAGGTGACACGCAAACTGGAGCAACAGCACCTCATAGATTACAGCCCAATGACATGAACATTGAATTCTCCAAATTAAGGAGACTCCCCCCTCCTAATCAAGTCCTGGAGTCTGTCCCGAACCCATCTCTTTTTTCCAGCTTTCTCCCCAGACTCCATCAGTCCAAAGAAGGGTCCAGACCCGACCCGTTGCCTGTCCATTCCCCTCCAAAGTGCCGGTAGAACTCAGCAGGTCAGCCATCCGTGGTGAGAAACGGATGGAGAAGTGTTCCTATTACAAGCTCTCCTTGGCCCTGTCGAGAATGTGGTGTCCATTCTTGGGATGGTATACAAGGTCCGAGCTGACCAGTCATCGACAGCCCCCCTCCTCCCTCGTGGGTCATCTCTTTGTCATTCCTCTGTCTTCTCGCTGGATGACAAGCAGAACCATCTTGGCTTAACAGTAGATGTATCTTCTTCCTTTTGGCCTTTCGTTTCTGCAGGTATTTACAGCGGAATCAAAACTACTTCCCTTAGGTCCTGATCTTCCTTTTGTTTTAGTAAAGGTAGAACCTTTAACGGTTGCGATTGGTTTAGGATCTTGAATACTCCCATAGCGTAAATTTGACATGAACCGTACTTCCTTTTCTATGAAGTTCCCCAGATCAGGAAGCATGGCCTCTCCATTCTCATTTTCCGCTAACAGACCAGCTTTACCTTTTCTCTAAGTCTATAGGGCAGTTTTAGAGTGATCATTTTCATATTGCTGACAACATTCGTTTCTTGCATGTGGTCTAAGAGGGTAGTCATCTCTTTCATACTTCTAACAAATATCGCAAACTCCCGCAATGCTTTCGCATCTTCTGGCTGGATAGCTGTCCAAGCTTAGGCCTTCTTCATGAGGATGTCTTTGGATCATGGAAGTTTAAAGGGACTTTTATGTAGTGTGTCGGCAGCGAGCGGCGACTGCGGAGGATTCAACAGCCCCGACCACGGGTGAACAAAAGGGGAAGATGATTGAACTTTATTACCTTCCATCACAGTGAGGAATGTGGATTCCACTGTGGTGGATGTTTATGTTAGATTTTATTTTATGTGGCGGTGTGTCTTGTTGCTTTTTACTCAGTATGGCTGTATGGTAACTCAAATATCACTGTACCTTAATTGGTGCATGTGACAATAAATACCAACTTGAACTTGAGCAGCTTTCGTCTATATATTAAAAAAAGGATGATGCTGACTGATCGTGCACAATTGTGACGGCTTGATTTCAAAGACAGGACAGGACAGGGGCATTCCCTGAGGGATTCGGGTGGTTGGAAGAGGTTTCGTCTGTGTTTTTCCCCTCGGTTGTTGTCCGGGGAGGAAGGTGGCGGCACTCGGCCCGTCGGGGCTAGGATGCGCGAGAGGAAGGCCGAGCTTGGATTGAGGCTTGGAAGGCTGAGCTCGCCTCCCCTGCCCCGACCCGCACCCGGTCCACCACGGAGGGGGAAGCGAGCAAACTCCACACGGACAGCGTCGGTGGTCGCCCTGACCGGAGACAGGCCCTTCGGCCCCTCTCGTCCGTGCTACCCAGGGCTTTCTGCAACACAATCTTGCACTGTTCTGCACTGGATGTTGCGTTTGTCATCACTGTATGTACACTGCTCTGGTGGCTGCGTGTGAACGGGAGATTTCATCACCTTCCGGTCGATGTGCAGAACAACTAACTAATGAAGCATCTGGAGCACAGTTCTCCTGGGTTGCTGCAGGCTGAAGCATCAAACTACTACCCTGTTGAGCCCCGTCAGTCCCACAGCACAGAAACACACAGCCATGCCTATCGAAGCTAGTCCCACATGCCCACGTCTGGCCCCTCACCCTCTCTGCCTTTCCCTCCCATGCCTTTAGAACGGAGATGAGGAGGAATTTCTTTAGCCGGAGGGTGGTGAATCTGTGGAATTCATTGCCACAGAGGGCGGTGGAGGCCAAGTCACCGGGTATTGTTTAGATTTTAGAGATACTGCGCGGAAACAGGCCCTTCGGCCCAACGAGTCATCGCCGACCAGTTATCGCCCCGTACACTTGCTCCATCCTACACACATTAGGGACAATATTACAGAAGCCAATTAACCTACAAACCAGCAGGTCTTTGGAATGCGGAAGGAAACCGGAGCACCCGGAGAAAACCCACACAGGTCACGGGGAGAACGTGCAAACTCCGTACAGACAGCTCCCCTATTCAGGATGGAACCCGGGTCTCTGGCGCTGTGAGGCAGCAACTCTACCGCTGCACCACTGTGTATTTTTACTATCTATCATTTCATTTATTACTCACACCAGCGGAGTTGTGCACAAATGGTTCACATTAATTAATGTCAATCTGAGGGGCAACGTTTCCACACAGAGGGTGGTGGGTGTATGGAAGGAGCTGCCGGAGGAGGTAGTTGAGGCAGGGACTATCACAACGTTTAACAGACACTTGGATAGGACTGGTTTGGAGGGATATGGGCCAAACGCGGGCAGGTGGGACTAGCGTAGATGGGGCATGTTGGTCGGGGTGGGACTAGTGTAGACGGGGCATGTTGGTCGGGGTGGGACTAGTGTAGATGGGGCATGTTGGTCGGGGTGGGACTAGTGTAGATGGGGCATGTTGGTCGGGGTGGGACTAGTGTAGATGGGGCATGTTGGTCGGGGTGGGACTAGTGTAGATGGGGCATGTTGGTCGGGGTGGGACTAGTGTAGATGGGGCATGTTGGTCGGGGTGGGACTAGTGTAGATGGGGCATGGTGGTCGGGGTGGGACTAGTGTAGACGGGGCATGTTGGTCGGGGTGGGACTAGTGTAGATGGGGCATGTTGGTCGGGGTGGGACTAGTGTAGATGGGGCATGTTGGTCGGGGTGGGACTAGTGTAGATGGGGCATGTTGGTCGGGGTGGGACTAGTGTAGATGGGGCATGTTGGTCGGGGTGGGACTAGTGTAGATGGGACATGTTGGTCGGGGTGGGACTAGTGTTGATGGTGCATGTTGGTCGGGGTGGGACTAGTGTAGATGGGGCATGTTGGTCGGGGTGGGAATAGTGTAGATGGGGCGTGTTGGTCGGGGTGGGACTAGTGTAGATGGGGCATGTTGGTCGGGGTGGGACTAGTGTAGATGGGGCATGTTGGTCGGGGTGGGACTAGTGTAGATGGGGCATGTTGGGCGGGGTGGGACTAGTGTAGATGGGGCATGTTGGTCGGGGTGGGACTAGTGTAGAAGGGGCATGTTGGTCGGGGTGGGACTAGTGTAGATGGGGCATGTTGGTCGGGGTGGGACTAGTGTAGATGGGGCATGTTGGTCGGGGTGGGCCTAGTGTAGATGGGGCATGTTGGGCGGGGAGGGACTGATGTAGATGGGGCATGTTGGTCGGGGTGGGACTGGTGTAGATGGGGCATGTTGGTCGGGGTGGGACTAGTGTAGATGGGGCATCTTGGTCGGGGTGGGACTAGTGTAGATGGGGCATGTTGGTCGGGGTGGGACTAGTGTAGATGGGGCATGTTGGTTGGGGTGGGACTAGTGCAGATGGGGCATGTTGGTCGGGGTGGGACTAGTGTAGATGGGGCATGTTGGTCGGGGAGGGACTGATGTAGATGGGGCATGTTGGTTGGGGTGGCACTGGTGTAGATGGGGCATGTTGGTCGGGGTGGGGCTTGTGTAGATGGGGCATGTTGGTCGGGGTGGGGCTTGTGTAGATGGGGCATGTTGGTCGGGGTGGGACTAGTGTAGATGGGCATGTTGGTCGAGGTGGGACTAGTGTAGATGGGGCATGTTGGTCGGGGTGGGACTAGTGTAGATGGGGCATGTTGGTCGGGGTGGGACTAGTGTAGATGGGGCATGTTGGTCTGGGTGGGACTAGTGTAGATGGGGCATGTTGGTCGGGGTGTGACTAGTGTAGATGGGGCATGTTGGTCGGGGTGGGACTAGTGTAGATGGGGCATGTTGGTCGGGGTGGGACTAGTGCAGATGGGGCATGTTGGTTGGGGTGGGACTAGTGTAGATGGGGCATGTTGGTCGGGGTGGGACTAGTGTAGATGGGGCATGTTGGTCGGGGTGGGGACTAGTGTAGATGGGGCATGTTGGTCGGGGTGGGACTAGTGTAGATGGGGATGTTGGTCGGTGTGGACAAGTTTGGCCGAAGGAAGGGCCTGTTTCTATGCAAGGTCATGACCCCGAGGGACATTGGTGTCAAGGGTCACGGTGGAGGGAATGTTCTGACCAATTCTAATGTCTGAGAAGTGAATAGTGATGATTTGTTAATTCATCATGGCTGAAGCAGGTGGGCTCACTTCTGACTAGACTTTACTGTGGACATTTAAACAGGAAAAGTAAACTTTCTTTGTTAACAATGATTGACCCAGAGAAAGTTGAATGTTACTCTTGGAAGTTCATAGTGTCTTCTTAGAGTTCCTAGAGTTCTATGAACTTCCAAGAGTAACATACTCCTTTCTCTGAGTCATTCATTGTTAATAAAGAAAGTTTACTTTTCCTGTTTAAATGTCCACAGTAAAGTCTAGTCAGAAGTGAGTTTAGAAGATTGGGTGGGGGTGGAGGGGGGGCCTCATTGAAACTTCACCGAACAGTGAATGGCCCGCATAGAGTGGATGTGGAGAGGATGTTTCCACTAATGGGAGAGTCTTGGACCCGAGGGCACAGCATCAGAATTAAAGGACGTTCCTTTAGGAAGGAGACGAGGAGGAATTTCTTTAGCCAGAGGGTGGTGAATCTGTGGGATTCGTTGCCACAGATGGCAGTGGAGGCCACAAGCCAGTGGAAAGATTTAAGGCAGAGATAGATAGATTGTTGATTAGTGTGGGTGTCAGGGGTTATGGCGAGAAGGCAGGAGGATGGGGTTAGGAGGGAGAGATAGATCAGCCATGATTGAATGGTGGGGTAGACTCGATGGGCCGAATGGCCTAATTCTGATTCTGTGTGTTATGGTCGTCTCTGACTTAAGGAAATACAAGCAGCCACTTTATGTAAAGAGCAACAAGTCGGAAGGCAATAATTGTCCCGCAGACAACTACAGCCCCAGGTGGATATCATGATGTGTGCAACAAACATTGATTGGCCACTGGTGGGCGAAGGGTTAATGTGATAATTGGCTTGATTGAAGCTGATTAGAAAATCGCCAGCTGCTGTGTATAAAAGGGGGAGTTGTGGGAGTGTCTGAGTGCAGTGGTCCTGGGTTGTGGATGGGAGCAGTGGTCATGGGTTGTGGATGGGATCAGTGGCCCTGGGCTGTGGATGGGAGCAGTTGTCCTGGGCTGTGGATGGGTGCAGTGGTCCTGGGTTGTGGATGGGAGCAGTGGTCCTGGGCAGTGGATGGGAACAGTGGCCCTGGGCTGTGGATGGGAACAGTGGCCCTGGGCTGTGGATGGGAGCAGTGGTCCTGGGCTGTGGATGGGAGCAGTGGTTCTGGGCTGTGGATGGGAGCAGAGCTCAGCGTAGAGACAGCGAGTCTCCCCTTGTGTCTGGTGTGGATGATGAGGTCGGTGAGAACACTACAGCTTTCTCCTGAATTGTGTTTGCATCTTTGATTAATTCTGCTGATTTTTCCTTTCAATTGTTGTCATTTGAAGTGTCCAGGGTCTGAATTTTTTTTTTGCTAGTTTGAATTATGCTGTTTCTGTGCAGTATCTCCGAACTAAAAGGATGTTTCCATTAGTGGGAGAGTCTTGGAAATTTTCCTTAATGTATCATCTATTTGTGATAAATGTCAATCCCAAGAAGCTACTATAGCGCACTCATTCGTTTTCTGTACAAAAATTCAAAAATTTTGGAATTAAACTTTCGAAATCTTTACAAAATTATTTAAAATAAGACTGATACCCAAAGCAGAATGGAATATCTTCGGAATAACGGAAGATGGTCCAGAACTAAATGTGTTTCAAAAGAAACTAATAGACTATGGGTTAATAACTGGAAAAAAGGTAATTCTAAAATTTTGGTAGAAGGCTCCAATACCAACTATAAACATGTGGATTTCAAATATGTTCGAAACATTACACCTAGAAGAGATAAGACTCCTCCTAGCAGGTAAGGCAGATCACTTCCACCTGACGTGGTCTGCATTTATAGAATTATTACAAATATAGGGTGCAAAGGTACCTTTAAAAAAAAAAAATTGAGGTCAGGTAAGGGGGATGCTAGTTTAAGAGTTGGTATGTCCCATTTACGTAATGCTCATAAAAATATTTGTTTCTCTCTTTTTCCTCTTTCTCTTTCTCTTTCTTTCCTAGGGTCTATTTCTTAACTCTTTTTCTTTTGTTGTTAATTTTGCTCTTATAGGGTCTTCGTCCTGTTTTGTTGTCACATTTTCTACACTCTCACTTTTTCCTTCACTTTCTTCTTTCTTTCAATCTTATCTTTTCCTTTTACTAGAGTAAAAAACAAATGGAGTACATTAATTGTAAGAAGACATAAGTGACGAGTACTAATGTATGTGGTTGTAATGTAATGTACTTCTAATAAATAAAAAAAATAAAAAAAATAAAAAATAAAAAAATAAAAAAAAGATTTTAGAGATACTGCGCGGAAACAGGCCCTTCGGCCCAACGAGTCATCGCCGACCAGTTATCACCCCGTGCACTAGCTCCATCCTACACACATTAGGGACAATATTACAGAAGCCAATTAACCTACAAACCAGCAGGTCTTTGGAATGCGGAAGGAAACCGGAGCACCAGAAGAAAACCCACACAGGTCACGGGGAGAACGTGCAAACTCCGTACAGACAGCACCCGTATTCAGGATGGAACCCGGGTCTCTGGCGCTGTGAGGCAGCAACTCTACCGCTGCACCACTGTGTATTTTTGCTATCTATCATTTCATTTATTACTCACACCAGCAGAGTTGTGCACAAATGGTTCACATTAATAATGTCAATCTGAGGGGCAACTTTTCCACACAGATGGTGGTGGGTGTATGGAATGAGCTGCCGGAGGAGGTAGTTGAGGCAGGGACTATCACAACGTTTAACAGACACTTGGATAGGACAGGTTTGGAGGGATATGGGCCAAACGCGGGCAGGTGGGACTAGCGTAGATGGGGCATGTTGGTCGGGGTGGGACTAGTGTACAAGGGGCATGTTGGTCGGGGTGGGACTAGTGGAGATGGGGCATGTTGGTCGGGGTGGGACTAGTGTAGATGGGGCATGTTGGTCGGGTGGGACTAGTGTAGATGAGGCATGTTGGTCGGGGTGGGACTAGTGTAGATGGGGCATGTTGGTCGTGGTGGGACTAGTGTAGATGGGGCATGTTGGTCGGGGTGGGACTAGTGCAGATGGGGCATGTTGGTCGGGGTGGGACTAGTGTAGATGGGGCATGTTGGTCGGGGTGGGACTAGTGTAGATGGGGCATGTTGGTCGGGGTGGGACTAGTGTAGATGGGGCATGTTGGTCGGGGTGGGACTAGTGAAGAAGGGGCATGTTGGTCGGAGTGGGACTAGTGTAGACGGGGCATGTTGGTCGGGTGGGACTAGTGTAGATGGGGCATGTTGGTCGGGGTGGGACTAGTGTAGATGGGGCATGTTGGTCAGGGTGGGACTAGTGTAGATGGGGCATGTTGGTCGGGGTGGGACTAGTGTAGATGAGGCATGTTGGTCGGGGTGGGACTAGTGTAGATGGGGCATGTTGGTCGGGGTGGGACTAGTGTAGATGGGGCATGTTGGTCGGGGTGGGACTAGTGTAGATGGGGCATGTTGGTCGGGGTGGGACTAGTGTAGATGGGGCATGTTGGTCGGGGTGGGACTAGTGTGGATGGGGCATGTTGGTCGGGGTGGGACTAGTGTAGATGGGGCATGTTGGTCGGGGTGGGACTAGTGTAGAAGGGGCATGTTGGTCGGGGTGGGACTAGTGTAGACGGGGCATGTTGGTCGGGTGGGACTAGTGTAGATGGGGCATGTTGGTCGGGGTGGGACTAGTGTAGATGGGGCATGTTGGTCGGGGTGGGACTAGTGTAGATGGGGCATGTTGGTCGGGGTGGGACTAGTGCAGATGGGGCATGTTGGTCGGGGTGGGACTAGTGGGGATGGGGCATGTTGGTCGGGGTGGGACTAGTGTAGATGGGGCATGTTGTTCGGGGTGGGACTAGTGTAGATGGGGCATGTTGGTCGGGGTGGGACTAGTGTAGATGGGGCATGTTGGTCGGGTGGGACTACTGTAGATGGGGCATGTTGGTCGGGGTGGGACTAGTGTAGATGGGGCATGTTGGTCGGGGTGGGACTAGTGTAGATGGGGCATGTTGGTCGGGGTGGGACTAGTGTAGATGGGGCATGTTGGTCGGGGTGGGACTAGTGTAGATGGGGCATGTTGGTCGGGGAGGGACTGATGTAGATGGGGCATGTTGGTCGGGGTGGGACTGGTGTAGATGGGGCATGTGGTCGGGGTGGGGCTTGTGTAGATGGGGCATGTTGGTCGGGGTGGGACTAGTGTAGATGGGGCATGTTGGTCGGGGTGGGACTAGTGTAGATGGGCATGTTGGTCGGGGTGGGACTAGTGTAGATGGGGCATGTTGGTCGGGGTGAGACTAGTGTAGATTGGGCACGTTGGTCGGGGTGGGACTAGTGTAGATGGGGCATGTTGGTCGGGGTGGGACTAGTGTAGATGGGGCATGTTGGTCGGGGTGGGACTAGTGTAGATGGGGCATGTTGGTCGGGGTGGGACTAGTGTAGATGGGGCATGTTGGTCGGGGTGGGACTAGTGTGGATGGGGCATGTTGGTCGGGGTGGGACTAGTGTAGATGGGGCATGTTGTTCGGGGTGGGACTAGTGTAGATGGGGCATGTTGGTCGGGGTGGGACTAGTGTAGATGGGGCATGTTGGTCGGGGTGGGACTACTGTAGATGGGGCATGTTGGTCGGGGTGGGACTAGTGTAGATGGGGCATGTTGGTCGGGGTGGGACTAGTGTAGATGGGGCATGTTGGTCGGGGTGGGACTAGTGTAGATGGGGCATGTTGGTCGGGGTGGGACTGGTGTAGATGGGGCATGTTGGTCGGGGTGGGGCTTGTGTAGATGGGGCATGTTGGTCGGGGTGGGACTAGTGTAGATGGGGCATGTTGGTCGGGGTGGGACTAGTGTAGATGGGGCATGTTGGTCGGGGTTGGACTAGTGTAGATGGGGCATGTTGGTCGGGGTGGGACTAGTGTAGATGGGGCATGTTGGTCGGGGTGGGACTAGTGTAGATGGGGCATGTTGGTCGGGGTGGGACTAGTGTAGATGGGGCATGTTGGTCGGTGTGTACAAGTTTGGCCGAACGAAGGGCCTGTTTCTATGCAAGGTCATGACCCCGAGGGACATTGGTGTCAAGGGTCACGGTGGAGGGAATGTTCTGACCAATTCTAACATCTGAGAAGTGAATACTGATGATTTGTTAATTCATCATGGCTGAAGCAGGTGGGCTCACTTCTGACTAGACTTTACTGTGGACATTTAAACAGGAAAAGTAAACTTTCTTTGTTAACAATGATTGACCCAGAGAAAGGTGAATGTTACTCTTGGAAGTTCATAGAGTCTTCTTAGAGTTCCTAGAGTTCTATGAACTTCCAAGAGTAACATACTCCTTTCTCTGAGTCATTCATTGTTAATAAAGAAAGTTTACTTTTCCTGTTTAAATGTCCACAGTAAAGTCTAGTCAGAAGTGAGTTTAGAAGATTGGGTGGGTGGGGGGGACCTCATTGAAACTTCACCGAACAGTGAATGGCCCGCATAGAGTGGATGTGGAGAGGATGTTTCCACTAATGGGAGAGTCTTGGACCAGAGAGCACAGCATCAGAATTAAAGGACGTTCCTTTGGGAAGGAGACGAGGAGGAATTTCTTTAGCCAGAGGGTAGTGAATCTGTGGGATTCGTTGCCACAGATGGCAGTGGAGGCCACAAGCCAGTGGAAATATTTAAGACAGAGATAGATAGATTGTTGATTAGTGTGGGTGTCAGGGGTTATGGCGAGAAGGCAGGAGAATGGGGTTAGGAGGGAGAGATAGATCAGCCATGGTTGAATGGTGGGGTAGACTCGATGGGCTGAATGGCCTAATTCTGATTCTGTGTGTTATGGTCGTCTCTGACTTAAGGAAATACAAGCAGCCACTTTATGTAAAGAGCAACAAGTCGGAAGGCAATAATTGTCCCGCAGATAACTACTGCCCCAGGTGGATATCATGATGTGTGCAACAAACATTGATTGGCCACTGGTGGGCGAAGGGTTAATGTGATAATTGGCTTGATTGAAGCTGATTAGAAAATCGTCAGCTGCAGTGTATAAAAGGGGGAGTTGTGGGAGTGTCTGAGTGCAGTTGTCCTGGGCTGTGGATTGGAGCAGTGGCCCTGGGCTGTTGATGGGAGCAGTGGTCCTGGGCTGTGGATGGGAGCAGTGGTCCTGGGCTCTGGATGGGAGCAGTGGCCCTGGGCTGTGGATGGGAGCAGTGGCCCTGGGCTGTGGATGGGAGCAGTGGTCCTGGGCTGTGGATGGGAGCAGTGGTCCTGGGCTGTGGATGGGAGCAGTGGCCCTGGGCTGTGGATGGGAGCAGTGGCCCTGGGCTGTGGATGGGAGCAGTGGTCCTGGGCTGTGGATGGGAGCAGTGGTCCTGGGCTGTGGATGGGAGCAGTGGTCCTGGGCTGTGGATGGGAGCAGTGGTCCTGGGCTGTGGATGGGAGCAGTGGTCCTGGGCTGTGGATGGGAGCAGTGGTCCTGGGCTGTGGATGGGAGCAGTGGTCCTGGGCTGTGGATGGGAGCAGAGCTCAGGGTAGAGACGGGGAGTCTCCCCTTGTGTCTGATGTGGATCTACATCTCCAGGGCATGAGGTCGGTGAGAACACTACGGCTTTCTCCTGAATTGTGTTTGCTTCTTTGATTAATTCTGCTGACTTTTCCTTTCAATTGTTGTCATTTGAAGTGTCCAGGGTTTTAATTGTTTTTCTAGTCTGAATTGTGCTGTTTCTGTGCTGTATCTCCGAACTAAAAGGATGTTTCCATTAGTGGGAGAGTCTCGGACCAGAGGGCACAGTGTCAGAAATAAAAGGATGTATCTTTACTAAAGTGATGATACCCCAACCTTATCACAACTGAAATTGAATCTGGCTGAGATGAATGTAGAAACATAGACCTGTAGATGCTGGTTTATACCAAAGATAGACACATTGCTGGAGTAACTGAGTGGGTCGGGTAGCATCTCTGGAGAAACAAGTGATTTTGGGATGGAATAGAAGGGTTCTTACCCACAATATCACCCATCCTTTTCCTCCCGAGATGGTGCCTGACCTGCTGAGTTTCTCCAGCTCTTATCATGGTCTCCTCTATATCCCGCAGCTCTGCTCTTACTCCCCATTCCCCTACTCGTAACAAGGACAGAGTCCACATGTCCTCACCTTCCACCCTACCAGCCGTCACATACAACAGATAATCCTCCAACATTTTCGCCACCTCCAACGGGATCCCACCACTGGCCTCATCTTCCCATTCTCCAATTTCAGGTAGTCCTTGCTTTCTCCCTCCTTCCCCTTCCCAGCTCTCCACCAAGCCTAAGGTCTCTGTCTTATCCTTTATTTTTCCCGCACCCCACCCCAACTTCCGTTTGAAGAAGGGTCTCAACCTGAAATGTCACCTATCCCTTCTCTCCATAGATGCTGCCTCACCTGCTGAGTTACTCCAGCATTTTTGTCTACCTTCGATTTTCAAGCATCTGTAATTCTTTCTTAATCCACACGGTGGGAGTGTTGACCACAAATTGGACGGGCCTGCAGTGCGGCGGGTCACCACACGGTGGGAGTGTTGACCACAAATTGGACGGGCCTGTAGTGCAGCAGATCACCACACGGTGGGAGTGTTGACCACAAATTGGATGGGCATGCAGTGCGGCGAATCACCACACGGTGGGAGTGTTGACCACAAATTGGACGGGCCTGTAGTGCAGCAGATCACCACACGGTGGGAGTGTTGACCACAAATTGGATGGGCATGCAGTGCGGCGAATCACCACACGGTGGGAGTGTTGACCACAAATTGGAGCGACCTGTTATGTGAATTCACTGCACATTGGGAGCGCTGTCTACAAATTAGATATTGTGCTCTTTACTGCAAAATGGTTCTTTATTGCTCTGTGACCCTTTACCTTTCCCCGTAATGCACCCATTGCACAGATGCCAAAGTTTGTAAATGCCCTGAAACCAGCAGAGATATGGTATGAACATCACGGAACTACAGATGCTGGTTTACAAAAAAAAGACACAAAGTGCTGGAGTAACTCAGCGGGTCAGGCAGCATCTGTGGAGAACATGGATAGGTGACGTTTCACAGAGTGCTGGAGTAACTCAGCGGGTCAGGCAGCATCTGTGGAGAACATGGATAGGTGACGTTTCACAGAGTGCTGGAGTAACTCAGCGGTTCAGGCAGCATCTGTGGAGAACATGGATAGGTGAGATTTTGGGTTGGGAGCCTCAGACTGATTTCTGGGTGTAATTCTGTTTACTTCAGGAAGGCAGTGGCAAGAATGAATTTGTCTCCTGGATAGCTGTCCAATTGTGTTTTAATTGGGGTACTTTATGAAGAGTGGTTTTCAGTTGATGACTAATTGTTAGCACTGCAGAGGGTGGTGAAAATTGCCCAACGCATCACCGGTTCCTCACTCCCCACCATTGAGTCTGTCCAAAGCAAGCGTTGTCTGCGAAGGGCGCTCAGCATCGCCAAGGACTGCTCTCACCCCAACCACAGACTGTTTACCCTCCTACCATCCGGGAGGCGCTACAGGTCTCTCCGTTGCCGGACCAGCAGGTCCAGGAACAGCTTCTTCCCTGCGGCGGTTACACTACTCAACACTGTACCTCGGTGACTGCCAATCACACCCCCCCCCCCCGGACACTCCTCCCACCAGGATTTAATAGATTAGATTTATTCATTTACTGCTCATATTTATGTCGCTCTTCTAGGGAGATGCTAACTGCATTTCGTTGTCTCTGTACTGTACACTGCACAATGACAATAAAGTTGAATCTGAATCTGAATCTGAATCTGATCTTATGATTAAGAAGACAGCAAGGAATTTAAAGTGGTTCTACATTGTACTTGGTTGTGGAAAGTTAATGTGAACTAGTTGTTAACCACTTGTGTGAAATGGTTAATGTTAACTTCACTAATCAAAGCTTGTTTATAATGAGTTCTTGTGAAGGACTTTCAGGTGAAAGGAATATGTGTGGAGTGGTCATTCGTTCAGCTTTGGATTGGACAGACTGTTGTAGAGATTTGTAAAGATATTTGAATGCTCTTGCTCAAAAGACACAGAGTGCTAGAGTAACTCAGCGGGTCATAGAAACATAGAAAATAGGTGCAGGAGGAGACCATTCGTCCCTTCAAGCCACCACCGCCATTCATTGTGATCATGGCTGATCGTCCCCAATCAATAACCCGTGCCTGCCTTCTCCGCAGAGCTCTATCTAACTCTCTCTTAAATCCATCCAGTGATTTGGCCTCCACTGCCCTCTGTGACAGGGAATTCCACAAATTCACAACTCTCTGGGTGAAAAAGGTTTTTCTCACCTCAGTCTTAAATGGCCTCCCCTTTATTCTAAGTCTGTGGACCCTGGTCCTGGATTCGCCCAACATTGGGAACATTTTTCCTGCATCTAGCTTGTCCAGTCCTTTTATAATTTTATAAGTTTCTATAAGATATACCCTTCATCCTTCTAAACTCCAGTGAATACAAGCCTAGTCTTTTCAATCTTTCCTCATATGACAGTCCCGCCATCCCGGGGATCAACCTCGTGAACCTACGCTGCACTGCCTCAATCACAAGGATGTCCTTCCTCATATTAGGAGACCAAAACTGTACGCAATACTCCAGGTGTGGTCTCACCAGAGCCCTGTACAACTGCAGAAGAACCTCTTTACTCCTATACGGAAATCCTCTTGTTATGAAGGCTAACATTCCATGAGCTTTCTTCACTGCCTGCTGTACCTGCACGCCAACTTTCAGTGACCGGTGTAAAAGGACGCCCAGGTCTTGCTGTACCTCCCCCTTACCTAACCTAATCCCATTGATATAATAATCTGCCCTCTTGTTTTTGCCACCAAAGTGGATAACCTCACATTTATTTATATTATACTGCATCTGCCACGAATCTGCCCACTCACTCAACCTGTCCAGGTCACCCTGCAACCTCCTAACATCCTCTTCACAGTTCACACTGCCACCCAGCGATGTGTCATCCGCAAACTTGCTAGTGTTGCTCCTAATTCCCTCTTCCAAATCATTAATATATATGGTAAACAGTTGCGGCCCCAACACCGAGCCTTGCGGCACTCCACTCGCCACTGCCTGCCATTCTGAAAAGGACCCGTTCACTCCTACACTTTGCTTCCAGTCTGCCAACCAATTTTCTATCCCCCAATACCATGTGCTCTAATTTTAGTCACCAGTCTCCCGTGCGGGACCTCATCAAAAGCTTTCTGAAAGTCCAGATACACTACATCCACTAGCACCCCTTCATCCATCTTACTGGTCACATCCTCAAACAATTCCAGAAGATTAGTCAAGCATGATTTCCCTTTCATAAATCCGTGTTGACTTGGACTAATCCTTTTACTGCTATCCAAATGCCCCATTATTACCTCTTTAATAATTGACTCCAGCATCTTTCCCACCACCAAAGTCAGGCTAACTGGTCTGTAATTCCCCGTTTTCTCTCTCGCTCCTTTCTTGAAAAGTGGGATAACGTTAGCTATCCTCCAATCCCCAGGAACCGATCCCGAATCTATTGAACATTGGAAAATGATCACAAATGCGTCCACTATTTCTAGAGCTACATCCCTGAGGACCCTGGGATGCAGACCATCAGGCCCAGGGGATTTTTCCTTCAGTCCCATTAGCCTACCCAATACTATTTCTCGCCATGAAATTTTTTTTCAGTTCCTCTACCCCCTTAGATCCTCTGTCCTCCAGTACATCTGGGAGATTGTTTGTGTCTTCCTTAGTGAAGACAAATCCGAAGTACCTGTTCAACTCTTCTACCATTTCCTTGTTGCCCATAATAATTTCACCCGTGTCTGCCTTCAAGGGACCCACATTTGACTTTGCTACTCTTTTTCCCTAAACATATCTAAAGAAGCTTTTACTGTCCTTCTTTATATTCCTGGCCAGCTTCCCTTCGTACTTCATCTTTTCAGCCCGTTTTGTTTCCCTCTCTTCTCCTATGAAAGTTTCCCAATCCTCTGGCTTCCGGCTACTCTTTGCTGTGTTGTACATCTTTTCATTTAGTTTTATTCTATCCCTAACTTCTCTTGTCAGCCACGGTTGCCTCCTACTCCCCTGAGAATCTTTCTTCCTTTTTGGAATGAAATGATCCTGCGTCTCCCGGATTATGCCCAGAAATTCCTGCCATTGCTGTTCCACCATCATCCCTGCTAGGATCCCTTTCCAGTCTACCTTGGCCAGCTCCCCTCTCATGACTTCATAGTCCCCTTTGTTCAACTGCATCACTGACACTTCCGATTTAACGTTCTCCTCAAATTGCAGATTAAAACTAATCATATTATGATCACTACCTCCAAGCCGTTCCTTTACCTCGAGTTCTCTTATCAAATCTGGTTCATTGGACAACACCAAATCCAGAATTGCCTTTTTCTCTGGTCGGCTCCATTACAAGCTGCTCTAAGAATCCATCTCGGAGGCATTCTACAAACTCTCTTTCCTGGGGTCCTGAACCAACCTGATTTTCCCAGTCTACCTGCATATTGAAATCCCCCATCACCACAGTGGCATTACCTTTGTTACATGCCAGTTTTAACTCCTGCTGCAACTTACACCCTACATCCGGCTACTATTTGGGGTTCTGTAGATAATACCAATTAGTGTCTTCTTGCCTTTACAATTCCTCAACTCAATCCACAGTGAACCGTCCTCGTCAGTCCCTATGTCTTCCCTCGCAAGGGACTGAATTCCATCCCTCACCAGCAGAGATACCCACCCCCCTCCTCTGCCCACCTGCCTGTCCTTTCTATAGGATGTATAATCCTGAATATTAAGTTCCCAGGCCCGATCCTCCTGCAGCCACGTCTCAGTAATCCCCACAATCTCATATCTACCACCCTCTAATTGAGCCTCAAGCTCATCTACTTTACTTCTTATACTTTGCGCATTCATATACAATACTTTTAATTCCTTATGCATCTCACCTTTCACATCGATCCCTATTACACATGGCCATGCTGTCCTATCCCTTTGTGAGCTTCCTTTCCCGTTAATTCTGGGGTGATTAACCCTCCCTTTACTCTCTTTCCCTTCAACTCCATCCTCGACCATCCCAATGGCCATGAGGGGGGGGGGGTCCACGAGGAGGGGGTCAGTTGGAGACGGGAAAAGGGATCATCAATGAGGGCGAGGATTCCTTACCATGGAAGAATGCTGTGAGGCGGAGGCGACGGTAGAAGAGCTCCAAATCGAGGCGGGCGCGGAACTCATTGAGGTGGGGACGGAGGGGGACAAAGGTGAGGCCTCTGCTGAGGACAGACCGTTCGGTATCTGAGAGGGGGGGTCAGGGGCGATGGTGAACACACGACAGGGATGGGGGTTGGGGCCGGAGGTAGGCAGGTGAGTGGACTGAGGCGATGGTGGCCGATTAGGAAAAGGGGAGATGCAACGAGACCTGGGTGTCATGGCACACCAGTCATTGAAAGTAGGCATGCAGGTGCAGCAGGCAGTGAAGAAAGCGAATGGTATGTTAGCATTCATAGGAAAAGGATTTGAGTATAGGAGCAGGGAGGTTCTACTGCAGTTGTACAGGGTCTTGGTGAGACCACACCTGGAGTATTGCGTACAGTTTTGGTCTCCAAATCTGAGGAAAGACATTCTTGCCATAGAGGAAGTACAGAGAAGGTTCATGGGATGTCAGGACTTTCATATGAAGAAAGACTGGATAGACTCGGCTTGTACTCTCTAGAATTTAGAAGATTGAGGGGGGATCTTATAGAAACTTACAAAATTCTTAAGGGGTTGGACAGGCTAGATGCAGGAAGATTGTTCCCGATGTTGGGGAAGTCCAGAACAAGGGGTCACAGTTTAAGGATAAGGGGGAAATCTTTTTTAACCGAGATGAGAAAAACGTTTTTCACACAGAGCGTGGTGAATCTGTGGAATTCTCTGCCACAGAAGGTATTTGAGGCCAGTTCATTGGCTATATTTAAGAGGGAGTTAGATGTGGCCCTTGTGGCTAAAGGGATCAGGGGGTATGGAGAGCAGGCAGGTACAGGATACTGAGTTGGATGATCAGCCATGATCATATTGAATGGCGGTGCAGGCTCGAAGGGCCGAATGGCCTACTCCTGCAACTATTTTCTATGTTTCTATGTTTCTATGTTACATACCAGTTTATAGGTTGAGTACAAAGATACAAATTTATTTATTAAGGATTCAAAGATGCTAAAGTAGAAATAAGTAACTTGTTTAGTATCTTGTTTACCTGATAAATGATTTAATTAAGTGCCGCTAAATGACTAACAATCACGTGAGTTTAAGTAAAATAAGCTGATGTCTGATTAAGTAAAATAGTATTTATTAATTTTTTATTTTATATTTATTCGAAGGAAATGTACAAAAATAGAACCAATGGCATATAAAATAACAGTTATTGTACAGTTTCAATTTTAACCTTTTAGCTTTAGTTGAAGAAAAGAAAGGAGAAAAAGCAGGAAAGAGAAAAAGTGAAGGTACACAAAAATGCTGGAGAAACTCAGCGGGTGCAGCAGCAACTGTGGAGCGAAGGAAATAGGCAACGTTTCGGGCCGAAACCCTTCTTCAGACTGATAGGGGGTGGGGAGAAGAAAGGAAAAAAGGAAAAAGGCGGAGGAGGAGCCCGAGGGCTGGGGGAGGGGAGGAGACAACCAGATGGCTGATGAAGGGGAGGGGACAGCAAGGGTTAGCAGAATTGGGAGAATTCAATGTTCAAGCCCCCAGGATGTAGACTGCCCAAGCGGAATATGAGGTGCATTTC
The DNA here is from genome assembly GCA_038087875.1 of Malacoraja senta. Classification (NCBI taxonomy): domain Eukaryota; kingdom Metazoa; phylum Chordata; class Chondrichthyes; order Rajiformes; family Rajidae; genus Malacoraja; species Malacoraja senta. Next base: position 124,654 of record JAXLNO010003438.1, read on the forward strand.
CTCCAATTTACGGTGTTGCTCGCTGTGGCCATGGAGGAGACCCAGGACAGAGGTCAGATACGGAATGGGAGGGGGAGTTGAAGTGCTGAGCCACCGGGAGGTCAGGTTGGTTATTGCAGACCGACCGGAGGTGTTCGGCGAAACGATCGCCAAGCGATCACCGATGTAGATCAGCTGGAATCTAGAGCAGCGGATGCAATAGATGAGGTTGGAGGAGATGCAGGTGAACCTCTGTCGCACCTGGAACAACTGCTTGGGTCCTTGAATGGAGTCGAGGGGGGGAGGTGAAGGGACAAGTGTTGCATCTCTTGCGGTTGCAAGGGAAAGTACCAGGGGAGGGGGTGGTACGGGAGGGAAGAATTGACAAGGGAGTTACGGAGGGAGCGGTCTTTGCGGAAGGCAGACATGTGGGGAGATGGGAAGATGGGAAGATGTGGCGAGTGGTGGGGTCACGTTGGAGGTGGCGAAACTGACGGAGGATTACTTGTTGTATGTGACGGCTGGTGGGGTGAAAGGTGAGGACTAGGGGGACTCTGCCCTTGTTGTGAGTGGGGGGATGGGGAGAGAGAGCAGTGTTGCGGGGTATGGCAGAGACCCTGGTGCGAGCCTCATCTATGGTGGAGGAGGGGAACCCCCGTTCCCTGAAGAATGAGGACATTTCAGATGCCCTGGTGTGGAATGCCTCATCCTGGGAGCAGATGCGGCATAGACGGAGGAATTGGGAGTGGGGGATGGAGTCCTTACAGGAAGCAGGGTGGGAAGAAGCGTAGTCCAGATAGCCATGGGAGTCGGTGGGTTTGTAGTGGATGTTGATAAGGAGTCTATCACCTGCGATGGAGATAGTGAGGTCAAGGAATGGTAGGGAAGTGTCGGAAATGGTCCAGGTGTATTTGAGTGCCGGATGGAAGTTGGTGGTGAAACGCATGAAGTCAGTCAGTTGTGTGTGGGTGCAGGATGTGGCACCAGAACAATCATCGATGTAGCGGAGGTAGAGGTCGGGGATGGGGCCCTGGTACGCATTGAAGAAGGATTGTTCTACATACCCGACAAAGAGGCAGGCGTAGCTGGGGCCCATGCATGTGCCCATAGCTACGCCTTGTATTTGGAGGAAATGGGAGGAGTCAAATGAAAAGTTATTAAGTGTAAGGACCAGGTCCGCTAGGCGGAGGAGGGTGTCAGTGGCCGGGTATAGGTTGCTTCTACGGTCGAGGAAAAAGCGGAGGGCTTCGAGACCATCCTGGTGGGGGATGGAGGTGTACAATGACTGGACGTCCATGGTAAAGATGAGGGGGTGAGGGCCTAGAGAGTGGAATACGCGGAGAGGTGTCTGAGGTGTCTTGAACATAGGTAGGGAGGGATTTAACCAAGGGGGATAGGATGGAGTCGAGGTAGGTGGAGATGAGTTTGGTGGGGCACGAACAGGCAGAGACAATGGGTCTACCGGGACAGTCAGGTTTGTGGATTTTGGGGAGAAGGTAAAAGCGGGCTGTGCAGGGCTGGGGAACGATGAGGTTGGAGGCTCGGTTGGGCAGGGCGTGGGAGTGGATGAAGTCGGTGATGGTGCTGGAGATGGTGGCCTGGTGCTCGTCAGTGGGGTCATGGTCCAGGGGTAAGTAGGAGGAGGTGTCCGAGAGTTGGCGCGTGGCCTCAGCTTTGTAGTGATCGACGCGCCAGACTACCACGGCACCTCCCTTGTCGGCGGGTTTGATAACCCAATCTAGGTTGTTGCGCAGTGAGTCGATGGCAGTGCGTTCAGGGGGGAGAGATTGGAGTGAGACAGGGGAGTGGAGAAGTTGAGGCGGTTGATGTCACGGCGGCAGTTTTGAATGAAGAGTTCTAAAGCCGGAAGGCTACGAGGGGGGTTCCATGAAGAGGGGGTGCGTTGGAGACGGGAAAAGGGTTCATCAGTGGGGAGCAAGGACTCCTTCCCATGGAAGTGAGCTGTGAGGCGGAGGTGACGGTAGAAGCGTTCCAAGTCATGGAGGGCACGGAACTCATTGAGGTGGGGACGGAGGGGGACAAAGGTAAGACCTCTGCTGAGGACAGACCGTTCGATGTCGGAGAGGGGGAGGTCGGGGGGGGGTGGTGAACACCCGGCAGGGATGGGGGTTGGGGCCGGAGGACGGCAGGTGGGTGGAATGGGGACGAGGCAATGTGTGGTCAGGGGGTGGGGGGGGGGGGGGTGAGAGGGCTGTGGTGTGGGTGTGGAAGAGAAGTGGTCCCATAGTTGGAGAGGGATGGGGAAGAATCAGTGGAACTAACACTGAGGTAACCAGGGCTAGGCAGACTAGCGCTAGGACCCAGTCGAGTCAAACCCAGGAGAGGGAGTGAGCAGCGTGGAGGCTTCAGGCCCAGTAGAGAGATCAGTCTGCAGGTGAGGCGACGGCTGCGGGCTGCTGGAGGGCGGTGCAGTGGCGAGGGTCGGCGGACCCGACGGTAGAGTCCTCGGGCAGTGGAGTCGGGGTCGGGGTAAGTGGGGCTGGAGGGCGGTGTGGTGGCGAGGGTCGGCGGACCCGATGGTCGGGGTCCGTGGGCAGTAGAGTCGGGGTCCACGGACGATGCTTGGGAGGTCCCGGTAGGCGGATGGTCGGTGGGGCGGCGCAGTTCGACCAGCCCGGTGAGGCGACGGCGTGAGTAGGATGCGGTGCGGCGGCCATGTTCGGGGAGCCCCGGTCCGGCGGTCATGTAGAGTAGGCCCGGTCCGGCGGCGATGCTGGATGGGCCCGGTCCAGCTGCGATGTTCAGTAGGCCCGGTAAGAATAGATACTGTTCAACGAGTTGGACGTGTCTCAGGAGGCATAAATGCTGCTCCAAGACAGATAATTGTGAAATTTCTTGATATCTCTTCAGTGGCATCTATATTGAAGAAGATTGTTCATGGTGAAAATTTGATATATTGTGGGGAAAAGATCCGATTTTTCCGTGATTATCCTCCGGAGATTGTCCAGAGAATGAACATGTTTACACCAACAAGAAACATACTGAGGGGTATATCTAACGTCAGATATGGAGTTGTTTTCCCAGCAAAAATGAAAATTACTTAAGGGAACGGAGCGCTCATTTATGGACCCAGAAAAAGCATTTAAATATGCAGAAGATATCGTGAGAAAAGCATCGGAAACATTGGAAGAAAACGACTAAAGGGAGGAACAGTGAACTTTTTAACTTTTAAGATGGAGCTGGAACTGGCTAAGATGGTGGACTTTCCAGACAGTTACTGAGCTTATCTGTCTGGAATGTGTATTTGAGAACATTGTTTCACCTTGAATGGAAAGCTCAAAGATAAACAAAAGGATGCCGAAGATACTGTACAAGGAACATGGACGAGATAATATTAACATCTAACTATTATATGTTAATTATAATTAACCAACTAACTTAACAAATTTAACAATACTAATGATTTGTAAGTGTTTGTAGTAAATATGAATAATTATGAATAAACCATTACTTATAAATTGTAATTAACCAAAATGTCTATAACACTACTAACGGTTTTTTCTTTTTGGGTGGGAACGCAACATAAACTTGGAAAAATCCAGGAATGAGGTTAACCCCTCGGTACCTGCTTGTAGGGTAGCTTTATTTTTTACTTTTTAATATTTTATCTCTGCGTCTTTTTGCTTTTTACTAATGCTAGTTTGATAAAGTTAAACAAGAATAAACAAGATATGAGACGGTCTGTAGTTTTTTTACGAGGTGTTAATAAGGGATTGGGGCTCAATGTAAAACAACATCAACGGAAGTCTATACATTTTTCGCCTCCTTAGGTGGCTATCTGTCTTTAAGGTACCTGTTCTTAGATACCTTAATTTCACTTTTTTTTTAAGCACTATACAAATTTGTATTTACTTAGTTTGTGTTTAATTAATTGTAAATCACAATTTTTCTTGCTTTATCTAAGGTACATTTGGAGAAGGAGATGTAATGTAAACTTAAAACTTGGAATGACCACCCAACGTCCAGAACACGGAGGTATTTGTCAGCACCATATGATTCAAGAATATTACTTTGATATACAATGCAAGACGATAGACAAATAAAGAATGGAGGAATCACATTCTGTAGTTGGAATATAAGGGGTGCCAACGAACCAATAAAGAGGGGTAAAATTTTTGCTCACTTAAAATCTTTGAAAAGCGACATAATTTACTTGCAAGAAACTCACATGAAACAGGAAACACAAATGAGATTAAAGGCAAAGTGGATAGGCCAAACATATTATTCATCATTTACTTCTAAATCTAGAGGTACGACTATTCTTATTCGGAAAGGTATACCGTTCAAATTAAAGAATACTATATCAGATAAAGAGGGAAGGTATATCATAGTTTCGGGAGAAATTTATGCCACCCCAATAACTATGGTAAATATTTACGCTCCGAATTTTGATAACCCTCAATTTTGTGAGAAAATTATAGATATAATACTGGAGTTTAATTATCAAAATGTGATAATAGGAGGGGATTTCAACTGTTTTAGATCCATATTTAGACAAATCAGCAAAACAAAGAAGGAGTAATATAAAATCTAAGACTAGTGAACTTCTAAATACATATATAAAAAATACTAATATAACAGATGTATGGAGATCTGCTAATCCAGCAGGAAGGGAATATTCGTTTTACTCTTCGGTACATAAAACATATTCAAGAATTGATTATTTTTTAGTGGATAGGAAATTAATGCCATTTACAATTAACCCAACATACCATATTAGTAGTATTTCTGGTCACTCTCCGTTGACTTTTTCAGTAAAATTTGAGGGAATGCCGGGTAAAAAAATTTTTGGGAGGTTTAATACACATATATTAAATGACTTACAGGGTTATCAATACTTGAAACAACAAATGAAACTATTTTTTGAGATAAATGATACAACAGGTACTTCACCTTCTTTACTATGGGAACTTTTAAAGCATTTATTAGAGGAATTATAATTTCATATGAAATTCTTCAAAATAAGAAGAATAAAACAGAACAAATGTGGTTAGAAGAAGAAATAAGACAGTTAGAGATAGACAATGCTAAAGATCTCACTATAGATAAACATAATAAGATAATACTACTGAAATTTAAACTTAACCGAATTCTCTCGGCAAGAGTAATAAGATTATTCCAAATTACAAAACGGGAACATTTTGAGTTTGGTAACAAACCACATAAGCTGTTGGCGCGTCAACTGAAAAAACAAGAAAAGGAAAATACTATAAATAAAATTAAATCCGATAATGGTGAATTACTAACACTACCTAAAGTTATTAATAAAAGATTTGTTCAATTTTATCAAAATTTATACACATCAAAAACCAAAACAGAAGATAGTAAAATTAAAAAAAATTTAGATAACTGTAATCTACCAAAACTTGACCTTTTGGAACAAGAAGTAGGAGCGCAAATTACAATCGAAGAAATAGGTGAAACAATAAAATCGTTGAAAAAATGGTAAGACTGTAATGGTAAGATGGTTTTAGTAATGAATTTTATAAAAAGTTTCATGAGATAACGACCCCTTATCTATTTAATTTATATACTTACGTTTTTAAAGAAAATAAATGACCTGAAACATTAGCAGAATCAACTATTACGCTTATTCCAAAGAAAGATAAAGATCTAGAGGAACCGGGCTTATATAGAGCTATATCACTTTTAAATACAGATCAGAAAATCCTAGCAAAGACTTTAGCCAGAAGACTAAGCAAATATATTAGTAAATTGATAAACCCTGATCAAACGGGGTTTATACCCAAAAGATATTCATTTAATAATTTGAGACGCCTGTTTAATATCATGTACTCACATAAAGTGGAGGAAGAAGACTTATCAATTATTTCTTTGGACGCAGAGAAAGCATTTGATCAGGTAGAATGGCAGTATTTATACAAAGTATTACAAAAATTTAATATGGGAGAGAACTTTATTACATGGGTGAAATTATTATATGATAAACCGATGGCAAGAATATTAACTAACAGCATGTTATCTCAAATTTCAATTATCAAGGGGCTGTGCTTTATCACCCCTGCTATTTGCCCTTATGATAGAACCTCTGGCTGAAAGTACAAGAAGCCATCCGAATATTCGGGGTTATAATACTAGGGACTCAAATAATAAAATGTCATTGTATGCAGACGTTATTTTGTTATATATAACAAATTCACAAACGAGCATACCAAATTTATTAAATTTAATAGAGGAATTTGGGTCCTTTTCTGGATATAGAATAAATTGGAACAAACGTGAAATTATGACGTTAAAGCCTCAAGAATCTACACACTTATTGAAATTCCCCTTTAAAATAGCAACAGAAAAATTTAAATATCTGGGTATTCAGATTACTAGAAAACATAAAGCTTTATTCAACGCCAATTTTATACCCTTAATAAATAAACTTAATATAATGATTATATTTTGGAAAACACTTCCTTTATCATTAATAGGCAGAATAAATGCTATTAAAATGAGCTTTCTACCACAGTTATTATACCTATTTCAATCTATACCAGTATATGTACCAAAATATTTTTTTTCTGAACTGAATGCTAACATTACTAATTTTGTTTGGGACTATAAATCACATAGAATTAAAAAAGAACACTTCTGTAAACCAAAAGATGTCGGGGGACTTTCACTCCCAAATTTTTTGTATTACTATTGGGCAATACATAATAAGAATATAGTTTACTGGTTGGATAGTTCAACCCAACAGACAGAATGGATAAAAATGGAGAAAGAGGATTGTTATCCTTGTAATATAGGAACAATCCTCTTCTCCCCGAAAAAATGAACAATACAATATATAAGAAAAACCCAATTATACAAGATACAATAAGAATATGGAAACAAATAAAATTATCCTTAAAACTAAGAAACCTATCACTGTTAACACCGATAGCGAATAATCGTTTATTTAAACCATCTATGATGGGTAAAATATATAATCAATGGGAAAGTTTAGGAATTAAAAGGATCGGGGATATGTATGAAATGGGAGATTTACTATCATTTCAACAATTACAATTAAAATTTAAATTGAAAAACACTCATTATTTTAAATATTTTCAGATTTGTAATTTGTTGAAGGCATACATACAGGGATATCAAAAAATAACTCCTGATTTACTAGAAGAAGTAATGAATATTAAAGCTGATACACAAAAATTAATATCATATTTATATAATTGTATCTTAAATATAGATTTACCTGCGACCGAGGTAATTAGAGAAGAGTGGGAACGGGAATTATTGATAAAAATTACGAAGGCTACATGGGAAAAGTATTTGACATACATTCACAAATGTTCGATTAACGCAAAACATAATCTAATTCAATTCAAAATTTACATAGATTATATTACTCATAAACAAGATTAAATAAATTTTATCCAAATATATCCCCCATTTGTGATAAATGTTTAACCCAAGACGCAACTATAACACACTCTTTTGTTTCTTGTATAAAACTTCATGGATTTTGGAGAGATATTTTCGAAATATTCACAAAATTATTTAAGACAAAAATGGAACCCAATAATGAATTGATTATATTTGGGGTAATGGAAGATGGGAACAATTTGAACCCATCTCAAAAATTATTTTTTAATTATGGTTTAATAATAGCTAAAAATTAATATTGAAATTTTGGAAAAATACACCAATACCAACGCTCAAAATGTGGATTGCAAGTATGTTGGATACCGCACATTTTGAGGAAATGCGATTCCCCCTAATAGATAAATTTGACCAATTCATAACGAGTTGGTCTCCATTTGTCGTCTTTTTGGAAACATATGGTGCAACACAAGTGTAAAAGCTAATCCGTGACTGGGTGAGGAATGGTCAAGATTATAAATACAATCTCATTACTTCTCTTTTATTTTTCTTCTCTTTTCTTCTTTTACTCTTTTTCTTCTATTTTCTATTTCTTAACTTTCTTTTTTCACTCTCTACTTTTCTTTTTCACACACTATATATCTCACATTTTTCTATTCTTCATTATCTAACTTATTTTTCTTTTCTTCTTTATTACAAAATTTAAAAAAATAAAAAGCTGTACATAAAATGTATTATGAAAATATGATTGTATACAATTGTACTTACTTCTAATAAAAATTAAAAAAAGGAGGGCTGGTCCCCCAATACAATATTCCACCTCTGCACCAATTCTAATATTGGCGGCCAGTGGGGGGGGGGGAGGGCGGCTTTCTGGAGCGCTAATATGGGTGTGGGCTGAAGGGACTGGTTTCCAGACATTGTGGGCCAAATGGATTCTTGGGCTGGCGGCTCAGTCACTCAAGCCTGTTGTGCTGGCAGCTCACTCACTCACGGCTGGTGGCTGGCAGTTGACATGGCTATTCCTTGAAATTCCATTTCAGGCAGGGTGCAAGTCCACCAAATTCAAGTGCAGTTTCTTACCACTTCAAGCAGGGTGCAAGGCCACCAAATTCAAGTGCAATTTCATACCATTTCAAGCAGGGTGCAAGACCACTAAAGACAGCGAGTCGTGACCTCTCCCTCCTCCATCTTGCAGAGACCGAGCCACGCCCACACTTTTGGGTTTGATAGTACCCCCCTCCCACCAGAATGGGCGTGGCCTTCATGGCATGATTGACAGGAGAGAGAATCTCAACATTTTTTAAACACTAATAACTCTTTTAGTTTTCATCGATGGGAAAATCCTCGGCACCTGATGAGCGGAGGGGGACTCTGAGTAAGATGGCCAAAAATCACAGCCGTACGTGGTAGCATTTTTTTCTAAAATCAATATGAAGCGCAAACAGGAAATGGTCAAGGATAGACTTTTAATTATATAGAAGGCAAGGCAACTTTAATTAGGCAAGGCAACTTTAATGAGGCAAGGCAACTTTAATTAGGCAAGGCAACTTTAGCATTTCCAAACCAAAGGCAACACAGCTTTAGCATTTCCAAACTATATTTTCAAACCATATTAAGGGCACTGACAGGTCAGTAAAACCACTCACAGTAGTAGACACGTGTTCAGTGTTATTCACAGCTCAGTCTGAGAGACGTGACCCTCTCACTCCCCCATCTTGCAGAGACTGCCTGAGGCACTCAACACTTCCGGGTTTTATAGTCCCTCCGGAAGGGGCGTGGCCTTCAGGAGAGAGAATCTCAACATTTTTTTAAACACTAATAACTTTTGTTTTTCATCGATGGGAAAAATCCTCTTGTCCTGCGCAGCGGAGGGGGACTCTGAGTAAGATGGCCAAAGATCACTGCCGTAAGTGGCAGCGTTTTTTTCCAAAATCAATATACAGAACAGGAAGTGGTCAAGATCAGACTTTTAGTAAAAAAATAACCACTAACATATTCCCCAATCATTTATCATATTCTCTTTACTATATGGGTATCATGCAATTACTTTAGTTTCATTTGAAGTTAACACAACAGTTTTTGTGTGTGCTTTTGCTCCATTTGTGCAAGCTGTCATCAGGATTCATTGTAAACATGATGTTCCAGCTCAAAATAACTACATTAATTTTGCTTTCAATAAACCTTACACAAAATAAATTATTCAAAGATAAGCTCAATTATGTTATGACAATATTAAGAATAATCTGCTAAACACGATGAGGCTCCATGACTGTAACTGCATAGAAAATGTCTCATTAAAATTATATATAAATATGACACTGCAGTATGATCAATAGGATGGACCTTGATTATGTTAGTATCACAGATAAATCATTTCTGAACACGAGTGAACAAGTAGGACTTTCTAAAACACAAGTTTAAACATATCTAAATTTAAAAAATGAAAGAAAATAGGCAATTATTTGTAATTTGTAATCTGAAATAAATCTGTTCTTGTTGCAAGACTCAGCCCCCTGGTGGTGATGTGCAAACACACTGCGGCCAGTATAACAGATTCAAAACCATTACGTCTCATCCGCTGCCTCCTTCACCTGAACACAGGTGCAAAGACTCATTGAAACCGCGTTCAGAGTTTCCAACATCTCACAGGCTTTTAAAAAAATAATCCGATTCTCTTATATAATTAACCTAGAAACTGTACTCCGTGTAGCAACATAAACCGGTGCTATCAATAGTCAGGAATGCACTGCTTTATTACATTCAACACTCATATTATTCACTGGCAGCCCATGTTGACCAGATTGTAATGGGTACACAACACAAGACCATTTAAGCATTGTATCATTATTAACCGACACACAAATAACAAAATAATTCCCTTGCGATCCCAGCACCCGGTTGTAATCCCAAGAGAAGGTTTGACTCAGCAGAACTCCGAAATGTTGGTTGCGTTCCCCTCCCTGTGTTTGCTTTCCCCTCTTTTCCCCTCTTCTCTGCCCGGTGCCTCTCCGCCCATTACCTGAGGTAAAGCTGAATTCAACTGGCGCTGCAGCAGATCCCTTTCGTGTGCTACCTCTTGCATCTTCTCCTGATTGACGGACAAAGTTTCCTGCGTTTCCCTCAGGTTCTCCATCAACTTGTCCCGCTCGTCCAGCATGTTGACCATCAGCTGCTCGAAATTGGCATCCTCCGAGCCCCTCTGGTTGAGGGTATCCTCGCTGATGGTCGGCTTCACATCACACATCATCCTCCACTCCCACCCTCGGAAAACCAACAAGGTGAGATCTTTCTTTTTATTTTTCTGCCACCCCTCCCAAAAAGGGTAAGGAATGTACTCATTGACTTACCAATTGGAAGCAGGGGGGGGGATAATCTCTGCCAGCGCCTGGGAAACACAACAATTCTCTCAGTCCCTTCTCCCTATGTCCTACAATTTATTTCCCATTTAAAGTATCTATCCAATGCTCCCTTAAAGTATCTATCAAATTTCCTCTTAAAGTATTTATCCAATCCCCCCCTTAAGGTATTTATCCTATTACCCTTTAATCTATCCAATTCTTCCTTAAACTATCTATCCAATTCCCCTCTGAAGACACAAGAGGCTGCTCCCCTTTGAAGGCATTCATTTGGCTCTTTTGAAACTCAGCAACTACTTTCTATATATAACAAGGAACTGCAGATGCTGGTTTACACCAAAGAAAGACAAAATGCTGGAGTAGCTCAGCAGGTCAGGCAGCATCTCTGAAGCACATAGATAGGTGACATTTCGGGTTCGGACCCAACTTCAGACTACTTTCTATCCTTTACTCCAGATGCTTAAGGAATTAAAAGTATTGTATTTGAATGCGCGAGATATAAGAAGTAAAGATGAGTTTGAGGCTGTTAGAGGTTGGTAGATATGACATTGTGGGGATTACCGAGACGTGGCTGCAGGAGGATCGGGCCTGGACGCAGTGACCACTGACCGGTGACCTTTCACCCCCCCACACAGGCCACATTCCACAACAAGACCCTGCGCTGTGACCCAGAGCGGACGCTCATCGACGACAGCCGGACCAACGGCAAACCCATGGAGCTGATCATCGGCAAGAAGTTCAAGCTGCCCGTGTGGAAGACGGTCGTCAGCTCCATGTGTGAGGGCGAGGTGGCCGAGTTCACCTGTGACACGCGGGTAGGGAATCCCCCCGTACTCCCCCCTACACCCACATACCCCTCCTGGGGCTACCATTGTGTTACATACGTTGAATTGTACATCACTTTCACTGGTTAGCTGATATACTGAACACTGCAACCCTGTATATCCCGCACACAGAATGATGTGAGTTCTGTAAATCTTACTATGCATGTCAGAAATAAAGTGTTAACCATGTTAATGGATTGCTATTATGAATTATTTAAAATTGAGTGGATTGGTGCAACATTGGTGCCATATGCTGCTAATGTGTCGTTATCAGATATTCAGTGTTAAAAAGAGAAATAAATCACAATAATAGCGAAAAGATGTTCCTTCCACAGCGTGCGGGGAGTCTGGCCCGGATCAGCACGGCCGAGACACCAGAGTGAAGTTGCGGGAGGTTTACAATGTTTTTTTATTTAATGTTGTCCCTTGTCTAGTCTGAAATAAGGTTCATCATTGGATATAAAAATTGGAAGAAATGTAAATGTGTGTGTTATATGATTATATACATCTATATCACATTCATATATGTGTGTTCTTTCCAGCACAATCTAATCAGTTGTATGCTCGCTGAATAAAACCATCCTTAAGTTATACATCATTTGTAAATCTTGCTCAAAACTAATTTAATTTGGTGAAATACTTAAATTAGATAACCCCGCCATAACAGACAGATCTCATTCCACTCTCTGGCTATTGGGAAGACCAGACCCATTTTATTGTTGAGAAACAACTCCATAGACACAAAAACATTAAGGAACATTCCAGGGCTAGAGCAAATGGAATCTTCATATTGCTATTATTTTGCCAAATACTGCAGTTGTGAACAGTGTGATTAGATGAATGAATTACAGAGTGCAAGTGTCATACAAAAGGATTTGAGTACAGGAGCAGGGAGGTTCTACTGCAGCTGTACAGGGTCTTGGTGAGACCACACCTGGAGTATTGCGTACAGTTTTGGTCTCCAAATCTGAGGAAGGACATTATAGCCATAGAGGGAGTGCAGAGAAGGTTCACCAGACTGATTCCTGGGATGTCAGGACTTTCATATGAAGACTGGATAGACTCGGCTTATACTCGCTAGAATTTAGGAGATTGAGGGGGGATCTTATAGAAACTTACAAAATTCTTATGGGGTTGGACAGGCTAGATGCAGGAAGATTGTTCCCGATGTTGGGGAAGTCCAGGTCAAGGGGTCACAGCTTAAGGATAAGGGGGAAATCCTTTAAGACCGAGATGAGAAAAAACTTTTTCACAGAGAGTGGTGAATCTCTGGAACTCTCTGCCACAGAGGGTAGTTCAGGCCAGTTCATTGGCTATAATTAAGAGGGAGTTAGATGTGGCCCTTGTGGCTAAAGGGATCAGGGGGTATGGAGAGAAGGCAGGTACGGGATAATGAGTTGGATGATCAGCCATGATCATATTGAATGGCGGTGCAGGCTCGAAGGGCCGAATGGCATTAAAAAAACATTTAAAAAGAAAATTACCAGAGTAAAAATTTATAAACATTTTATTCTTTAACAAGAATTAACAGCATTATGAACTAACAGAATTATGAATCTAACCCTATATCACACACACAAACTGTTCCCCCACAACATTGATTACACTGCGAGTCGGGTCGGGTAGGTTCCGGTTACAGAAATGGACGAACAAAATGCCCACGTTCCGCTCCGTTGCGTACTACACGTCAGCCCATTGCATTTCGCAGGAGTGGCCTATCTATAGGATCTTTGGTAGGTATTACCTGAATTTGGAGAGGTCAATGTTCATACTGCTGGATTGTAAACTGCCCAAGCGAAATATGAGGTGCTGCTCCTCCGATTTACGGTGGGCCTCACTCTGGCCATGGAGGAGGCCCAGGACAGAAAGGTAGGATTCAGAATGGGAGGGGGAGTTGAAGTGTTGAGCCACCGGGAGATCAGGTTGGTTATTGCGAACCGAGCAGAGGTGTTTGGTGTGTGTGCGTGTGTGTGTGTGAGTGAGTGTGTGAGAGAAAGTGTGTGTGTGGGAGAGCAAGAGAGGGTGTGTGTGTGCGTCTGAGCGGGAGAGAGGGAGTGTGTGAGAGAGGAGAGAGGGTGGAGAGAATTTGTTTATGTGGGGGAGAGTGTGGGGAGAGGAATGTATATGTGCAGCTTTAAGGGACATTGGTCAGGTACCATTTGGAGTATTGCATACAGTTCTGGTCACTCCATTACAGGACTGATGTGGAGGTTTTGGGGAAGGTGCAGAGATGGTTAACCAGAATGGATTAAAAACAAGGAACTGCAGATACTGGTTTACAAAAAAGGACACAAAATGCTGGAGTAACTCAGCGGGACAGGCAGCATCTCTGGAGAGAATGGGTGATGGAAGAAATGACCCGAAATGTTACCCATTCCTTCCAGCATTTTGTGTCTCAGAGCACACAAAGGGTCTCTCTCCGGTCTGTACCCTCTGGTGCTCCCGCAGCCCCCATGCTCTCTTGTTACAGTGGGAGCAGCTGCTCGCCGGCGTGGGTCCGCCGGTGCTGCCGCAACCCCCGCGAGCTGTCAAACTCCTCACCGCAGTATGGGCAGTCGTAGGGCTGGCCACTGGTGTGCACGTGCTGCTGAGACAGGGCATGGAAGGCCATGGCAAAGCGTTCCCCACACACCGGGCTGGGGACAGGACGGTCGCCGGTGTGCACCCGCTGGTGGGACAGCAGCTTGGAGCGGCGGGTGAAGCCCTTGCCGCACTGGGCGCAGGTGTAGGGGCGCTCCGCGGTGTGGGTGTGCTGGTGCTCCAGCAGGCTGCTGGACTGAATGAAGCCCTTGCCGCACTGGGCGCAGGTGTAGGGTCGCTCGCCGGTATGGATGCGCTGGTGGGACAGCAGGTTGGTGGACTGAGTGAAGCCCTTGCCGCACTGGGTGCAGGTGTAGGGACGCTCGCCGGTGTGAGTGCGCTGGTGCAGCAGCAGGGTGTCGGAGCGGTTGAAGCCCTTGCCACACTGGAAGCAGGTGTAGGGGCGCTCGCTAGTGTGCACCCGCTGGTGTTCCAGCTGTCTGTCGTAGCAGGTGAAACCCTTGCTGCACTGGGTGCTGGTGTTGGGGCGCTCGCCGTTGTGGGTGCGCTGGTGCCTCAGCAGGTTGCCGGAATGAGTGAAGCCCTTGCCGCACTGGGTGCAGGTGTAGGGTCGATCACCGGTGTGGGTGCGCTGGTGCACCAGCAGGTGACTTGACTGAGTGAAGCCCTTGCTGCACTGGGTGCAGGTATAGGGGCGCTCGCCGGTGTGCACCCGCTGGTGGGACAGCAGCATGGAGGAGGAGGCAAAGCCCTTGCCGCACAGGGCGCAGGTGTAGGGGCGCTCGCCGGTGTGGGTGCGCTGGTGCCTCAGCAGGTTGCTGGAATGAGTGAAGCCCTTGCCGCACTGGGTGCAGGTGTAGGGTCGATCGCCGGTGTGGGTGTGCTGGTGCCTCAGCAGGAAGCTGGAGCAGGTGAAGCCCTTGCCGCAGTCGTTGCAGGTGTAGGAGCGCTCCCCGGTGTGCATGCGCCTGTGCTGCTTCAGCTCTGGCGACGACTTGAAGACTTTGCCGCAGTCGGAGCGGGTAGAGCAGCCATAGGGCTTCTCGCCCGTGTGCACCCAACGGTGGGTCTTCACCACAGCCGCCGTCTTGAAGCTCTTGCCGCACTCCGAGCAGTCGAAGGGGCGTTCTCCAGTGTGAACCCGCCTGTGGATCTCCAGCTCGCTCGGGCACTGCCAGTCCTTGCCACACACGTCGCACTCATAACACTTCTCCTTGTTGTGCCCCATCATGGGGTCCTCCATCGAAGCGCAGCCCCTCGAAGCTCAGCCGCACACCGAGCAGATGGGGGAGGGGGGGCTCACCGGCACCCTGGCCACCCTCAATGGCTGCTCACATCCCCGTCTCTCCGTCCACAGCAACGGCTCCTAAACCCTGCAGGAGGGGAACACAGAGGGTCAACAAGCTGGCAAACAGGACATTACGAGCACATATTGGGTACGTTTATGGTGGAGGAAACCGTTCAAAGACGTTCAGGGCTGTAGATTAATTGGCCTCCGCAAAATTGTCCCATATGTGCATAGGATAGTGCTAGTGTACGGGGTGATCGCTGGTCGGCGCGGACTCCGTGGGCCGAAAGACCTGTTTCCGCTCTGCATCTCTAAACTAAACTAAACCAAAGGGTCTCGACCCAAAATGTCACTCCAGCACATTCTCTGTCGCTCTCTCTCTCTCTCTCTCTGTCCCCTCTCACTCTCTCTCTGTCCCCCCTCACTCTCTCTCTGTCCCTCACTCTCTCAGTCTCTCTCTTTTCCTCTCTCCTCTCATTCTGTCCCTCTCTCTCTCTTTGTCTCTCTCTGTCCTCTCTTTGTCCCCCCCTCTCTCTCTCTCTCTCTGTCCCCCTTTCCCCATCTCTCTCTATGTCTGTCTCTGTCTGTCTCTCTCTCTGTCCCTCCTCTCTCTTTCTCTGCCCCCCCCTCTCTTTCCCTTTCTCTCTGTCCCCACCTGTCTCTCTCTCTCTGTCCCTCTCTCTCTCTCTCTGCCCTCTCTCTCTCTCTCTCTGTCCCTCCCTCTCTGTCCCTCTGCCTCTCTCTCTGTCCCTCTCTCAATCTCTCTCTATCTCTGTCCCCTTGTCTCTCTCTAGCTCACTCTCTGTCTGTCCCTCTCTCTCTCTCTGTCACCCTCTCTCTCTGTCCCCATCTCTCTCTCTGTCCCTCTCTCTCTCGCTGTCTCTCTCGCTCTCTCTGCCCCCTCACTCTCTCACTCTCTATCTCTGTCCCTCTCTCTCTCTCTCCCTTTTTCCCTTAACATATCTAAAGAAGCTTTTATTGTCCTTCTTTATATTCCTGGCCAGCTTCCCTTTGTACTTCATCTTTTCAGCCCATGTTACCCTTTCTGTTTCCTATAAGTACTCCAGCTGTGGTCTCACCAGAGCACTGTACACTGCAGAAGGACCTCTATACTCCTATACTGGACACA
Source organism: Malacoraja senta (assembly GCA_038087875.1). Lineage (NCBI taxonomy): Eukaryota > Metazoa > Chordata > Chondrichthyes > Rajiformes > Rajidae > Malacoraja > Malacoraja senta. The sequence goes on from JAXLNO010003438.1 coordinate 141,127, forward strand.
TACTCCAGATGTGGTCTCACCAGAGCCCGCTTGTACAACTGCAGAAGGACCTCTATACTCCTATACTGGACACATACTCCAGATGTGGTCTCACTAGAGCCCTGCACAACTGCAGAAGGACGTCTGTACTCCTATACTGGACACCTACTCCAGATGTGGTCTCACCAGAGCCCTCCTGTACAACTGCAGAAGGACCTCTATACTCCTATACTGGACACATACCCCAGATGTGGTCTCACCAGAGCCCTCCTGTACAATTGCAGAAGGACCTCTATACTCCTATACTGGACACATACTCCAGATGTGGTCTCACCGGAGCCCTGTACAACTGCAGAAGGACCTCTATACTCCTATACAGGACACATACTCCAGATGTGGTCTCATCAGAGCCCTCCTGTACAACTGCAGAAGGACCTATATACTCCTATACTGGACACATACGCCAGATGTGGTCTCACCAGACCCCTCCTGTACAAGTGCAGAAGGACCTCTATACTCCTATACTGGACACATACTCCAGATGAGGTCTCACCAGAGCCCTGTACAACTGCAGAAGGACGTCTATACTATACTGGACACATACTCCAGATGTGGTCTCACCAGAGCCCGCTTGTACAACTGCAGAAGGACATCTATACTCCTATACTGGACACATACTCCAGATGTGGTCTCACCAGAGCCCTGTACAACTGCAGAAGTACTCCTATGCTGGACACATACTCCAGATGTGGTCTGCCCAGAGCCCGCTTGTACAACTGCAGAAGGACCTCTATACTCCTATACTGGACACATACTCCAGATGTGGTCTCACCAGTGCCCTCCTGTACAACTGCAGAAGAACCTCTTTACTGCTATACTGGACACATACTCCAGATGTGGTCTCACCAGAGCCCTGTACAACTGCAGAAGTACTCCTATACTGGACACATACTCCAGATGTGGTCTCACCAGAGCCCGCTTGTACAACTGCAGAAGGACCTCTATACTCCTATACTGGACACATACTCCAGATGTGGTCTCACCAGAGCCCTGCACAACTGCAGAAGGACGTCTGTACTCCTATACTGGACACATACTCCAGATGTGGTCTCACCAGAGCCCTCCTGTACAACTGCAGAACGACCCTTATACTCCTATACTGGACACATACTCCAGATGTGGTCTCACCAGAGCCCTCCTGTACAACTGCAGAAGGACCTCTATACTCCTATACTGGACACATACTCCAGATGTGGTCTCACCAGAGCCCTCCTGTACAACTGCAGAAGGACCTCTATACTCCTATACTGGACACATACTCCAGATGTGGTCTCACCAGAGCCCGCTTGTACAACTGCAGAAGGACCTCTATACTCCTATACTGGACACATACTCCAGATGTGGTCTCACCAGAGCCCTGCACAACTGCAGAAGGACGTCTGTACTCCTATACTGGACACATACTCCAGATGTGACCTCACCAGAGCCCCGTACAACTGCAGAACGACCCTTATACTCCTATACTGGACACATACTCCAGATGTGGTCTCACCAGAGCCCTCCTGTACAACTGCAGAAGGACCTCTATACTCCTATACTGGACACATACTCCAGATGTGGTCTCACCAGAGCCCTCCTGTACAACTGCAGAAGGACCTCTATACTCCTATACTGGACACATACTCCAGATGTGGTTTCACCAGAGCCCGCTTGTACAACTGCAGAAGGACCTCTATACTCCTATACTGGACACATACTCCAGATGTGGTCTCACCAGAGCCCTGCACAACTGCAGAAGGACGTCTGTACTCCTATACTGGACACCTACTCCAGATGTGGTCTCATCAGAGCCCTCCTGTACAACTGCAGAAGGACCTCTATACTCCTATACTGGACACATACTCCAGATGTGGTCTCACCGGAGCCCTGTACAACTGCAGAAGGACCTCTATACTCCTATACAGGACACATACTCCAGATGTGGTCTCACCAGAGCCCTCCTGTACAACTGCAGAAGGACCTCTATACTCCTATACTGGACACATACCCCAGATGTGGTCTCACCAGAGCCCTCCTGTACAATTGCAGAAGGACCTCTATACTCCTATACTGGACACATACTCCAGATGTGGTCTCACCGGAGCCCTGTACAACTGCAGAAGGACCTCTATACTCCTATACAGGACACATACTCCAGATGTGGTCTCATCAGAGCCCTCCTGTACAACTGCAGAAGGACCTATATACTCCTATACTGGACACATACGCCAGATGTGGTCTATACTATACTGGACACATACTCCAGATGTGGTCTCACCAGAGCCCGCTTGTACAACTGCAGAAGGACATCTATACTCCTATACTGGACACATACTCCAGATGTGGTCTCACCAGAGCCCTGTACAACTGCAGAAGTACTCCTATGCTGGACACATACTCCAGATGTGGTCTGCCCAGAGCCCGCTTGTACAACTGCAGAAGGACCTCTATACTCCTATACTGGACACATACTCCAGATGTGGTCTCACCAGTGCCCTCCTGTACAACTGCAGAAGAACCTCTTTACTGCTATACTGGACACATACTCCAGATGTGGTCTCACCAGAGCCCTGTACAACTGCAGAAGTACTCCTATACTGGACACATACTCCAGATGTGGTCTCACCAGAGCCCGCTTGTACAACTGCAGAAGGACCTCTATACTCCTATACTGGACACATACTCCAGATGTGGTCTCACCAGAGCCCTGCACAACTGCAGAAGGACGTCTGTACTCCTATACTGGACACATACTCCAGATGTGGTCTCACCAGAGCCCTCCTGTACAACTGCAGAACGACCCTTATACTCCTATACTGGACACATACTCCAGATGTGGTCTCACCAGAGCCCTCCTGTACAACTGCAGAAGGACCTCTATACTCCTATACTGGACACATACTCCAGATGTGGTCTCACCAGAGCCCTCCTGTACAACTGCAGAAGGACCTCTATACTCCTATACTGGACACATACTCCAGATGTGGTCTCACCAGAGCCCGCTTGTACAACTGCAGAAGGACCTCTATACTCCTATACTGGACACATACTCCAGATGTGGTCTCACCAGAGCCCTGCACAACTGCAGAAGGACGTCTGTACTCCTATACTGGACACATACTCCAGATGTGACCTCACCAGAGCCCCGTACAACTGCAGAACGACCCTTATACTCCTATACTGGACACATACTCCAGATGTGGTCTCACCAGAGCCCTCCTGTACAACTGCAGAAGGACCTCTATACTCCTATACTGGACACATACTCCAGATGTGGTCTCACCAGAGCCCTCCTGTACAACTGCAGAAGGACCTCTATACTCCTATACTGGACACATACTCCAGATGTGGTCTCACCAGAGCCCTGCACAACTGCAGAAGGACGTCTGTACTCCTATACTGGACACATACTCCAGATGTGGTCTCACCAGAGCCCTCCTGTACAACTGCAGAACGACCCTTATACTCCTATACTGGACACATACTCCAGATGTGGTCTCACCAGAGCCCTCCTGTACAACTGCAGAAGGACCTCTATACTCCTATACTGGACACATACTCCAGATGTGGTCTCACCAGAGCCCTCCTGTACAACTGCAGAAGGACCTCTATACTCCTATACTGGACACATACTCCAGATGTGATCTCACCAGAGCCCGCTTGTACAACTGCAGAAGGACCTCTATACTCCTATACTGGACACATACTCCAGATGTGGTCTCACCAGAGCCCTGCACAACTGCAGAAGGACGTCTGTACTCCTATACTGGACACATACTCCAGATGTGACCTCACCAGAGCCCCGTACAACTGCAGAACGACCCTTATACTCCTATACTGGACACATACTCCAGATGTGGTCTCACCAGAGCCCTCCTGTACAACTGCAGAAGGACCTCTATACTCCTATACTGGACACATACTCCAGATGTGGTCTCACCAGAGCCCTCCTGTACAACTGCAGAAGGACCTCTATACTCCTATACTGGACACATACTCCAGATGTGGTTTCACCAGAGCCCGCTTGTACAACTGCAGAAGGACCTCTATACTCCTATACTGGACACATACTCCAGATGTGGTCTCACCAGAGCCCTGCACAACTGCAGAAGGACGTCTGTACTCCTATACTGGACACCTACTCCAGATGTGGTCTCATCAGAGCCCTCCTGTACAACTGCAGAAGGACCTCTATACTCCTATACTGGACACATACTCCAGATGTGGTCTCACCGGAGCCCTGTACAACTGCAGAAGGACCTCTATACTCCTATACAGGACACATACTCCAGATGTGGTCTCACCAGAGCCCTCCTGTACAACTGCAGAAGGACCTCTATACAACTATACTGGACACATACCCCAGATGTGGTCTCACCAGAGCCCTCCTGTACAATTGCAGAAGGACCTCTATACTCCTATACTGGACACATACTCCAGATGTGGTCTCACCGGAGCCCTGTACAACTGCAGAAGGACCTCTATACTCCTATACAGGACACATACTCCAGATGTGGTCTCATCAGAGCCCTCCTGTACAACTGCAGAAGGACCTATATACTCCTATACTGGACACATACGCCAGATGTGGTCTCACCAGACCCCTCCTGTACAAGTGCAGAAGGACCTCTATACTCCTATACTGGACACATACTCCAGATGAGGTCTCACCAGAGCCCTGTACAACTGCAGAAGGACGTCTATACTATACTGGACACATACTCCAGATGTGGTCTCACCAGAGCCCGCTTGTACAACTGCAGAAGGACATCTATACTCCTATACTGGACACATACTCCAGATGTGGTCTCACCAGAGCCCTGTACAACTGCAGAAGTACTCCTATGCTGGACACATACTCCAGATGTGGTCTGCCCAGAGCCCGCTTGTACAACTGCAGAAGGACCTCTATACTCCTATACTGGACACATACTCCAGATGTGGTCTCACCAGTGCCCTCCTGTACAACTGCAGAAGAACCTCTTTACTGCTATACTGGACACATACTCCAGATGTGGTCTCACCAGAGCCCTGTACAACTGCAGAAGTACTCCTATACTGGACACATACTCCAGATGTGGTCTCACCAGAGCCCGCTTGTACAACTGCAGAAGGACCTCTATACTCCTATACTGGACACATACTCCAGATGTGGTCTCACCAGAGCCCTGCACAACTGCAGAAGGACGTCTGTACTCCTATACTGGACACATACTCCAGATGTGGTCTCACCAGAGCCCTCCTGTACAACTGCAGAACGACCCTTATACTCCTATACTGGACACATACTCCAGATGTGGTCTCACCAGAGCCCTCCTGTACAACTGCAGAAGGACCTCTATACTCCTATACTGGACACATACTCCAGATGTGGTCTCACCAGAGCCCTCCTGTACAACTGCAGAAGGACCTCTATACTCCTATACTGGACACATACTCCAGATGTGGTCTCACCAGAGCCCGCTTGTACAACTGCAGAAGGACCTCTATACTCCTATACTGGACACATACTCCAGATGTGGTCTCACCAGAGCCCTGCACAACTGCAGAAGGACGTCTGTACTCCTATACTGGACACATACTCCAGATGTGACCTCACCAGAGCCCCGTACAACTGCAGAACGACCCTTATACTCCTATACTGGACACATACTCCAGATGTGGTCTCACCAGAGCCCTCCTGTACAACTGCAGAAGGACCTCTATACTCCTATACTGGACACATACTCCAGATGTGGTCTCACCAGAGCCCTCCTGTACAACTGCAGAAGGACCTCTATACTCCTATACTGGACACATACTCCAGATGTGGTTTCACCAGAGCCCGCTTGTACAACTGCAGAAGGACCTCTATACTCCTATACTGGACACATACTCCAGATGTGGTCTCACCAGAGCCCTGCACAACTGCAGAAGGACGTCTGTACTCCTATACTGGACACCTACTCCAGATGTGGTCTCATCAGAGCCCTCCTGTACAACTGCAGAAGGACCTCTATACTCCTATACTGGACACATACTCCAGATGTGGTCTCACCGGAGCCCTGTACAACTGCAGAAGGACCTCTATACTCCTATACAGGACACATACTCCAGATGTGGTCTCACCAGAGCCCTCCTGTACAACTGCAGAAGGACCTCTATACTCCTATACTGGACACATACGCCAGATGTGGTCTCACCAGACCCCTCCTGTACAAGTGCAGAAGGACCTCTATACTCCTATACTGGACACATACTCCAGATGAGGTCTCACCAGAGCCCTCCTGTACAACTGCAGAAGGACCTCTATACTCCTATACTGGACACATACTCCAGATGTGGTCTCACCAGAGCCCTCCTGTACAACTGCAGAAGGACTTCTATACTCCTATACTGGACATACTCCAGATGTGGTCTCACCAGAGCCCTCCTGTACAACTGCAGAAGGACCTCTATACTCCTATACTGGACACATACTCAAGTTGTGGTCTCACCACAACCCTGTACCACTGCAGACGGACCTCTATACTCCTATACTGGACACATACTCCAGTTGTGGTCTCACCAGAGCCCTCCTGTACAACTGCAGAAGGACCTCTATACTCCTATACTGGACACATACGCCAGATGTGGTCTCACCAGACCCCTCCTGTACAACTGCAGAAGGACCTCTATACTCCTATACTGGACATATACTCCAGATGAGGTCTCACCAGAGCCCTGTACAACTGCAGAAGGACCTCTATACTCCTATACTGGACACATACTCCAGTTGTGGTCTCACCAGAGCCCACCTGTACAACTGCAGAAGGACCTCTATACTCCTATACTGGTCACATACTCCAGATGTGGTCTCACCAGTGCCCTCCTGTACAACTGCAGAAGGACCTCTATATTCCTATACTGGACATACTCCAGATGTGGTCTCACCAGTGCCCTCCTGTACAACTGCAGAAGGACCTCTATACTCCTATACTGGACACATATTCCAGTTGTGGTCTCACCAGAGCCCTCCTGTACAACTGCAGACGGACCTCTATACTCCTATACTGGACACATATTCCAGTTGTGGTCTCACCAGAGCCCTCCTGTACAACTGCAGAAGGACCTCTATACTCCTGTACTGGACACATACTCCAGATGTCCCTCTAACCTTTAGCCCAATGGCCGGGCCATCTGTCCGTCTCCCTCCTCCTCCAATCAGCAACGACAGGAGGCGGGACAACCTCCAACCTCTGCGCATTTGCCGGGCCGTCTGTCCATCGCCGCCTCCTCCTCCAATCACTGCTTGTGGGAGGCGGAACAACCAACTTACCCCCCCCTCTCCCATTGGATGATCCAGACGCCCATCACCCACCTCCATCCAATCAGCCACGTCTAGTGGCGGGACAACCATCAACCCGTCCCATTGGCCCTTCCATCCCTCAGTCTCCCATCCTCCTCCAATGAGCGTGGTCTCAGGGCGGGACAACCCATGGCCCTCCCCCTCATTGGATGATCCGCCCGCCCCTCTCCCGTCTCCATCCAATCAGCCACGACAGGAGGCTGGACAACCTCCAACTCCCCCCGACCATTGGCCGGACCTTCCGTCCGTCTACGCTTCTCTAGGCCATTGGATGATCCGTCCGCCCATAACCCAGTCCCCATCCAATCAGCGCCTGCGGGAGGCGGGATGTCACTAGAACCCGCCGCCCATTGCCCGGTGCCGCCGTCCGTCACCGCCTCCTCGTCCAATCAGCGCGGTCCGGGGGCGGGACCTGGTGACGGTTGGTGCCCGGAGCCGCCGCCATCTTGATCGCCGGCGCCGTCACCGTCTCTCCTCAGTAAGTCTTCCTCTCTCTCTCTCTCTCTGTCTCTCTGTCCCCCAGCGTCCCCGCCCCGCTACCTTGGTACCGAGGGTGAAGCGCTGCCGCCCGCCGGGGTCATGGCCGCCGTGGATGATGCGTTTGACCACCCCGTCCATGTCCGACAGCGACGCCTCGATCAACCGCCCGCCCGCCCGCTCGGGTGTTTCCGCTCACGCACTCGGGTGTTTCCGGCTCACTCGGGCTGTGACGTCACTCGGACGTCTCCTCACTCGGGCTGTGACGTCACTCGGGCGTCACGTTGAGTACAGGTGTTAAACAAGTGTTAAAGAAGGAACTGCAGAAGCTGGAAAATCGAAGGTACACAAAAATGCTGGAGAAACTCAGCGGGTGCAGCAGCATCTATGGAGCGAAGGAAATAGGCAACGTTTCGGGCCGAAACCCTTCTTCAGACTGATAGGGGGTGGGGAGAAGAAAGGAAACATGAAAAAAAAGGCGGAGGAGGAGCCCGAGAGCTGGGGGAGGGGAGGAGACAACCAGAGGGCTGATGAAGGGGAGGGGACAGCAAGGGCTAGCAGAATTGGGAGAATTCAATGTTCAAGCCCCCAGGATGTAGACTGCCCAAGCGGAATATGAGGTGCATTTCCTCCAATTTACGGTGTTGCTCACTGTGGCCATGGAGGAGACCCAGGACAGAGAGGTCAGATACGGAATGGGAGGGGGAGTTGAAGTGCTGAGCCACCGGGAGTTGAGGTTGGTTATTGCGGACCGACCGGAGGTGTTCGGCGAAACGATCGCCAAGCCTCCGCTTGGTCTCACCGATGTAGATCAGCTGACATCTAGAGCAGCGGATGCAATAGATGAGGTTGGAGGAGATGCAGGTGAACCTCTGTCGCACCTGGAATGACTGCTTGGGTCCTTGAATGGAGTCGAGGGGGGAGGTGAAGGGGACAAGTGTTGCATCTCTTGCGGTTGCAAAGGGAAAGTACCCGGGGAGGGGGTGGTACAGGAGGGAAGGGAAGCATTGACAAGGGAGTTACGGAGGGATGTGTTACCTGGTCTACAGCCGGGTGAACTGATGTAAAGACTCTTGCTAAATAGAAACGTACGTTTTTTGGGAACCCAGTGGTCTGGTCGATTATTGTCACAACAACCGATGAGAAACTGACGGGCGGGGAGATCGGATGAGGAGTGCGCGCCCAAGTGAGTACATTTAGTTAAATTGCCACTTGGTCCTCCCTCAGATCTCGTCGCTCTAAGGTACTTCACTGGCGCGGGTCAGTTGAAGGGACGACATCCGGATCTCCCGGTTGCAGACACTGGGATAGGAAGTCTCGAGGGCCGACCCTTGCCTGACCGAGCAGGAAACACCCCCAGTTGAAGGGGGACCGTTGACGGTATACAAAAGGTTGTGCACTGGGATTAAAAGGGGAAGGTGGAAATCCTTCGGTCCTTAGAGGGACCATAAAGATCACAGGTTCAGTCGCCATGAGGGGCGAGGGAATGTAATTTGAGGTTATCCACTTTGGTGGCAAAAACAGGAAAGTAGACTATTACCTGAATGGTGGCCGATTAGGAAAAGGGGAGATGCAACGAGACCTGGGTGTCATGGTACACCAGTCATTGAAAGTAGGCATGCAGGTGCAGCAGGCAGTGAAGAAAGCCAATGGTATGTTAGCATTCATAGCAAAAGGACTTGAGTATAGGAGCAGGGAGGTTCTACTGCAGTTGTACAGGGTCTTGGTGAGACCACACCTGGAGTATTGCGTACAGTTTGGGTCTCCTAATCTGAGGAAGGACATTCTTCCCATAGAGGGAGTACAGTGAAGGTTCACCAGACTGATTCCTGGGATGGCGGGACTTATGAAGAAAGACTGGATAGACTCGGCTTGTACTCGCTGGAATTTAGAAGATGGGGGGGGGGGTTCTTATAGAAACTTACAAAATTCTTAAGGGGTTGGACAGGCTAGATGCAGCAAGATTGTTCCCGATGTTGGGGAAGTCCAGGACAAGGGGTCACAGTTTAAGGATTAAGGAGGAAATCCTTTAGGACCGAAATGAGAAAAACATTTTTTTTCCACACAGAAAAAATCTGTGGTGAATCTGTGGAATTCTCTGCCACACAGAAGGTAGTTGAGACCAGTTCATTGGCTATATTTAAGAGGGAGTTAGATGTGGCCCTTGTGGCTAAAGGGATCAGGGGGTATGGAGAGAAGGCAGGTACAGGATACTGAGTTGGATGATCAGCCATGATCATATCGAATGGCGGTACAGACTCGAAGGGCTGAATGGCCTCTACACCTACTCCTATTTTCTATGTTTCTATGTAACTGGTCAGGGATTGACCAAGACTAGAGAACCACTGCGTCTCACAGAAAGCCCGCCTTAGACTGGTTGTTAAGAGATGAAATCCTCCACGCGAAGGTCAGGAATTGAAGTGGCAGAGTGATATGCTGGGGGGCCGGTGGGCTCTAGGATCAACCCAGTGTAATATTGTTGAAACTGTAATAATAACTTTGTAAGTCAGTCAAGTCAAGTCACATTTATTTCTCTAGCACATTTAAAAAACAACTCGTTAACCAAAGTGCTTTACATTATATACATGTAGCCCTCACTCAGAGGACGTCAGCAAAGGCTTGGGAGTATAGATAAGTCTTTAGTCTTGACTTAAAAGAGTCGATGGAGGGGGCAGTTCTGATGGGAAAGGGGATGCTGTTCCACAGTCTAGGGGCTGCAACCGCAAAGGCCCGGTCGCCCCTGAGTTTATGCCTGGACCGTGGGATATTCAGCAACCCCAAGTCGGCCGATCTGAGGGGCCTGGAGGTGGAGTGGTGGGTGAGAAGACTTTTGATGTAGGTGTGGGCAAGCCCATCGAGGGCTTTGTAGACATGGAGGAGGATCTTGAAGTTTGTACGGAACCGCACAGGGAGCTAGTGGAGAGAGGCCAGGATCGGGGGGGGGGGGGGGGTGATGTGGTCCCTTTTTCGGGTGCCCGTCAGGAGTCTCGCTGCGGCGTTTTGGACCAGTTGCAGGTGGGACAGGGAAGATTGGCTGATGCCAGTGTAAAGGGAGTTGCAGTAATCTAGGCGGGAGGAGATGAATGTGTGGATGATCTTTTCCAGATCCAGTAAGGAGGTCTACGTACTAACAGGGAACGAACCATGGGTGATACGACTGATACCAGTTGTCACCCTGATCACCCATTGTATCAACTATGATATGTCCACCCAGAGATCGAGGAGAACTTCAGACACATGTCCGCGGGGATGGGAAGGGATCAATGGCCTGAAGGGGGATCCAAGGATATGGATGTGGAATCCAGGGCACAAAGTATCATTTGGAAAAAGGATATGAAGAATAAATAGGCCATACAATTGTGGACTTTGCCTTCCATCACAGTGAGGAGGAGGTTCACTGTGATGGATGTTTGTGTGAATTAAATTGGTTGTGTGTCTAGTAGGAAGCGTTTTATGTTTGTATGGCTGGAGAAACAGAGTTGTGTTTGAGCCTCACTGAGGTTCAAATGACGATAAATATTGTATTGTATGTATAGACCATTGTAATGGACAAATAGCCAGGTCATTAACGGCAAGTTGGCATAGTAAGGCCCTATAGTGGGGCATAACCCTTTGACAGGAGGAGGCCAGGAAGAGTCGGGAACTCCCGTATTAAAACAAGAGTGCATGCATGCTAAGCAGGCAAGGGAACGGCAGGCCCAGGCCCAGGAGTTAGATGTGGCCCTTGTGGCTAAATGGATCAGGGGGTATGGAGAGAAGGCAGGTACAGGATACTGAGTTGGATGATCAGCCATGATCATATTGAATGGCGGCGCAGGCTCGAAGGGCCGAATGGCCTCTACTCCTGCACCTATTGTCTATGTTTCTAAGTGGCAGTCGTACAGAAATGTATTGGTTATCATTGATGGTTTTTTCTAGATGGATCGAGGCCTTTCCCACCACCGATCACACGGCCCCTTACTCACACGGTGGTTCCCATTCTACTGCGTGACCATTGTTCCCCAAATACCATTAGCTCTGACAACGGCCCCCACCTATTGGGGATCCATTCATTACTTCTATTAAACCTGACTAAATGTCTTTTCCTAGATGAGCATACTGCCATTTTATTTCTGCATTTATCTCTCCAATGTGATATTTGTTGAACTTGGAGACGGTGAGTTTGAAAGAAAATTTAACATCACAGCCATGATTGTGAAGATGCTTGTTAATTTTTATCAGTATGTGAAGGAAATCAATTGCTTATTCAGTTAAATTTTCCTGTCTCTGGCATGTGTTATGGTGACTATGCATGTTTAACACTTGTACCTACTGTATTTATCCAATTATTGCCTTGTTTTGTCTAGGCTTGTTTTGTCTAGGCTTGATTTTATTGCAGTTTATGAACAAAATGTTTGCCGAGGAAGGGATATTTGGTGTTTTTATGCAATTGTTACAAATTTAACAAATCTCTCTCCACTGGCTGCCTGTGTGATTGGTTCCGTATAAACTTCAAGATCCTCCTCCATGTCAAACAAAGCCCTCGATGGGCTTGCCCCCCACCTACATCAAAAGTCTTCTCACCCACCACTCCACCTCCAGGCCCCTCAGATCGGCCGACTTGGGGTTGCTGAATATCCCACGGTCTAGGCATAAGCTCAGGGGCGACCGGGCCTTTGTGGTTGCAGCCCCTAGACTGTGGAACAGCATCCCCTTTCCCATCAGAACTGCCCCCTCCATCGACTCCTTTAAGTCAAGACTAAAGACTTAACTATACTCCCAAGCCTTTCCTGACGTCCTCTGGGTGAGGGCTACATGTATATATGTATGTAGTTTGTTTGTTTATACTATTCTTATAACAAATGTAAAGCACTTTGGTCAACGAGAGTTGTTTTTTAAATGTGCTAGAGAAATAAATGTGACTTGCCTTGAGAGAGAGATGGAGAGAGAGAGAGGGGAGGGAGAGAGACGGAGGGGAGAGAGGGGGTGAAGAGAGGGGAGAGAGAGAGAGAGGGGAGAGAGAGGGGGTGAAGAGGCAGGAGAGAGAGAGCGGAGAGGGTGAGAGAGGTGGAGAGAGAGGGAGGGGGAGAGAGAGGAGAAAGAGAGGTGGAGAGAGAGAGAGGGGGGAGAGAGGAGAGAGGGAGGGGGGAGAGAGAGGGGGAGAGAGAGAGAGAGGGGGGAGAGAGAGGGGGAGAAAGAGCAGGGAGAGAGAGAGGGGAGAGAGGGAGGGGGAGAGAGGGAGGGGGGAGAGGGGGAGAGAGAGATAGGGGGAGAGAGAGACTCACCAGATAAAGGTAGTCAAATATTGCACTAGGGTTTGTCCATTTGAGCCAGGATTAGGAGCATTCCATTCCATAATGTGCCAGCTTGGGGTATTGTTAAATACTTTAAAATATTAAGTAATAAGGGTAATGCCTTTCCCCTGCGGAGATTGTCTATGGCCGACCTTTCCATACCCCCTGGACTGACATTATCCCCAGGCCTATGGGACTTCCCCACATGTCCCAGGAAATTGTTTCCTATGTCCTGGCCTTGACTAGGGCCCTGCGTACTATCCATGATGACGTAAAAGGCAGCTTATGTCGGTGACATTAATTTTCCCGTGGAAGGCCGCATTTCTGTTGGCTCGTACGTCCTGATCAAGAATTGGACCCGGCAAGAATGGCCTTTCAGGTTCTGGGCCACTTCCAGGTTCTCCTTACCACGCCTACGGCGGTCAAGGTCAAGGGCCGGTCCGCTTGGTTACATCATATATCTGGACTTTCAGAAGGCTTTCGACAAGGTCCCACATAAGAGATCAGTATGCAAACGTGAAGCACACAGTATTGGGGGTTCAGTATTGATGTGGATAGAGAACTGGCTGGCAGACAGGAAGCAAAGAGTAGGAGTAAACGGGTCCTTTTCAGAATGGCAGGCAGTGACTAGTGGGGTACCGCAAGGCTCAGTGCTGGGACCCCAGCTATTTACAATATATATTAATGATTTGGACGAGGGAATTGAATGCAACATCCTCAAGTTTGCAAATGACACGAAGCTGGGGGGCAGTGTTAGCTGTGAGGAGGATGCTCGGAGGCTGCAAGGTGACTTGGATAGGCTGGGTGAGTGGGCAAATGCATGGCAGATGCAGTATAATGTGGATAAATGTGAGGTTATCCACTTTGGTGGCAAAAACAGGAAAGTAGACTATTATCTAAATGGTGGCCGATTAGGAAAAGGGGAGACGCAACGAGACCTGGGTGTCATGGTACACCAGTCATTGAAGTAGGCATGCAGGTGCAGCAGCCAGTGAAGAAAGCGAATGGTATGTTAGCATTCATAGCAAAAGGATTTGAGTATAGGAGCAGGGAGGTTCTACTGCAGTTCTGAAGAAGGGTTTCGGCCCGAAACGTTACCTATTTCTTTCGCTGCATAGATGCTGCTGCACCCGCTGAGTTTCTCCAGCATTTTTGTGTACCTTCGATTTTCCAGCATCTGCAGCTCCTTCTTTAACACAGGTTCTACTGCAGTTGTACAGGGTCTTGGTGAGACCACACCTGGAGTATTGCATACAGTTTTGGTCTCCTAATCTTAGGAAAGACATTCTTGCCATAGAGGGAGTACAAAGAAGGTTCACCAGACTGATTCCTGGGATGGCAGGACTTTCATATGAAGAAAGACTGGATAGACTCGGCTTGTACTCGCTAGAATTTAGAAGATTGAGGGGGGATCTTATAGAAACGTACAAAATTCTTAAGGGGTTGGACAGGCTAGATGCAGGAAGATTGTTCCCGATGTTGGGGAAGTCCAGAACACGGGATCACAGTTTAAGGAAAAGGGGGAAGTCTTTTAGGACCGAGATGAGAAAAACATTTTTCACACAGAGAGTGGTGAATCTGTGGAATTCTCTGCCACAGAAAGTAGCTGAGACCAGTTCATTGTCTATATTTAAGAGGAAGTTAGATGTGGCCCTTGTGGCTAAAGGTATCAGGGGGTATGGAGAGAAGGCAGGTACAGGATACTGAGTTGGATGATCAGCCATGATCATATTGAATGGCAGTACAGGCTCGAATGGCCTACTCCTGCACCTATTTTCTATGATTCTATGTTAAGGGGGGACTTGATAGAGGTCTTTAAAATGATGAGAGGGATAGACAGAGTTGACGTGGATAAGCTTTTTCCATTGAGAGTAGTAGGGAAGATTCAAACAAAAGGACATGATTTGAGAATTAAGGGACAGAAGTTTAGGGGTAACATGAGGGGGAACTTCTTTACTCAGAGAGTGGTAGCTGTGTGGAATGAGCACCCAGTGGAAGTGGTGGGTGCAGGTTCGATTTTATCATTTAAAAATAAATTGGATAGGTATATGGACGGGAAAGGAATGGAGGGTTATGGTCTGAGTGCAGGTAGATGGGACTAGGGGAGAATAAGTGTTCGGCATGGACTAGAAGGGCCGAGATGGCCTGTTTCCGTGCTGTAATTGTTATATGGTTATATGGAGGCGTTTGCCTGACTGTAGCAGCTGGAACAGTCCGTTGCAGGGGTGGAAGGGGTCTCCCATGATCTTGTTGGCTCTAGAGTTGAACCTCCTGATGTATAGTTCCTGCAGGGGGGCGAGTGTAGTTCCCATAGTGCGTTCGGCCGAACGCACTACTCTCTGCAAAGCCTTCTTGTCCTGGGCAGAGCAGTTCCCAAACCAAATTGTGATATTTCCGGACAAGATGCTTTCCACAGCCGCTGAGTAGAAGCACTGGAGGATCCTCAGAGACACTCTGAATTTCCTCAATTGCCTGAGGTGGTAAAGGCGCTGCCTTGCCTTACTCACCAGTGCTGCAGTGTGTGATGTCCATGTCATATCCTCAGAGATGTGGACTCCCAGGTATTTAAAACAGCTCACCCTATCCACAGTGTCCCCATTTATCCTCAATGGTGTGTATGTCCTCGGATGATGTGCCCTCCTAAAGTCCACGATCAGCTCCTTAGTTTTTTTGATATTCAAGAAGAGGCTGTTGTCCTGACACCAGTGCCAGATCAGCCACCTCTTCCCAGTAGGCCTCCTCGTTATTTTCAGCGATCTGGCCCACCACCACAGTGTCATCAGCAAACTTGATTATCGAGTTGGAGCTGAACCTAGCCACACAGTCATGTGTGTACAGGGAGTACAGTAGGGGGCTGAGGACGTAACCCTGGGGGATCCTGTGCTAAGGATGAGGGACTTCGATGTATTTCCTCCCATCTTGACTACCTGGGGCCTGGCGGTGAGAAAGTCCATGACCCAGGCACACAGGGGGGTGTTGAGCCCCAATTCCAGCAGCTTCTCGGCTAGTCTGGTGGGGACTATCGTGTTGAAGGCTGAACTGAAGTCTATGAACAGCATCTTCACATAGCCCCCTTCTGGCTATCAAGGTGAGAGAGAGCGGTGTGCAGAACCTGGGAGACCGCATCGTCCGTGGATCAGTTCGGACGGTATGCGAATTGTAGCGGGTCCATGTTGCGAGGGAGGAAGGTGCAGATGTGTTTCTTGACCAGCTTCTCAAAGCACTTCATGACTACCGAGGTGAGTGCCACCGGACGGTAGTCATTCAGACAGGCTGGGGAGGCATTTTAGGTACCGGTACAATGATGGATCTTTTGAAACAGGCAGGGACCACGGACTTGTCCAGGGAAAGGTTGAATATTGTAGTGAGCACCGGAGCTAGCTGCGTAGCACAGGACTTAAGTACTCGCCCCGAGATGCCATCTGGGCCTACAGGTTTCCCTGTGTTCACCCGTGTCAGAGCCCTCCTCACATCGTGCTCAGACAAAGAGAATGTGTTCACATTCCTCCCTTCAGCTTCGTTAGCCGACACGCTGGCGGTGTTGTCGATAGTCGGCAAACCTGGGGTGATGTTGCCCGACTCGAAACGAGTGTAGAAGGAGTTCAGGTCATCAGCTAGGGAGGTGCCGGCACTTCCGGTTGAGGGGGGGGGGCTGCTCCGGTAGTGGGTTACAGTCCGTACCCCTGCCACGGGCGTCTGGTGTCCTGCTGCTCCATCTGAGGACCATGACTACCCGACAGTGACAGTGTGACACTTTTAGATCCTAGATAGATAGATAGATAGATAGATAGACATTTATTGTCACATACACCAATTGGTGTAGTGAAATTTGACTTGCCATGCAGCACACAAATAAAGATAACATCAAAGAATTTAACAACATAAAAACATCCCCCCACAATGGAAGGCAGCAAAGTCGAGTCCCATCCCCAGTTCACCCATAGTCGGGGCCTATTGAGGCCTCTGCAGTCGCCGATACGGCAGCCCGATGCCTCAGGCCCTCTCGCCGGATGATGAAGCTCCGGCGTCGGGTGAACGCTCTCAGGGGCCCGGAGTGTCTGGAGCAGCCGCCTCCTCCCAGTAGACCGCGGCTCCCGAAGTCCACGAGCCGCGCTGGTCGATGCTCCGACTCTGGCGGCCTCGTCGTGAGATCCCAGGCATTCTTCTGTATGTTGTCATTAAACAGTTGGTTTTAAAATACATATTGGGTTCATCGCGGAGCGGGTGATGCGTTACCTGGAACGCCGTTTGAAGCTCTGGAGTGTTGGGCCTGCTGCTTCAACATCATGGAGCTGTGGTTTGCGGAGCTCCCAGCTTCGGGCCGCGCTGATTTCAACATTGCGGAGCTCTGGGGTCCCTTTGCCGAGGGCCGCCAGTGTGAACCTCCACCCAGCTCAGCCTGTGTACTTCGGGAGCCGCGGTCTCCGGTAGGAAGTGGCCGATTCGGAAGTCCAAGCGCTGAGAATGTTCTCCCGTTCCGACGTTGGTTGGTCCGTTGGAGACGGGAAAAGGGATCATCAATGCGGGCGAGGACTCCTTCCCATGGAAGAACGGTGTGAGGCGGAGGCGATGGAAGAAGAGCACCACATCGGAACTCATTGAGGTGGGGACAGAGGATTGGGAAACTTTTATAGGAAACAGAACGGGCAATACGGGCTGAAAAGATGAAGTACGAAGGGAAGCTGGCCAGGAATATAAAGGACAGTAAAAGCTTCTTTAGATATGTTAAGGGAAAAAGAGAGAGAGAGGGGGACAGAGATAGAGAGAGAGGGGGGCAGAGAGAGAGAGAGGGACAGAGAGAGAGAGATAGAGAGAGACGGGGACAGAGAGAGAGACAGAGAGCGAGAGATTCAGAGGGACAGAGAGAGAGAGGGAGAGAGAGAGAGGGGGACAGAGAGAGAGAGAGGGGACAGAGAGAGGGGGATAGAAAGAGAGACAGGGGGAGAGAGGGAGAGAGAGGTGGGGACAGAGAGAGAGACCCACAGAGAGAAATGGAGAGAGAGGGGGGGCAGAGAAAGAGAGAGGAGGGACAGAGAGAGAAAGAGAGAGGGACACAGAGAGAGATGGAGAAAGGGGGACAGAGAGAGACCGAGAGAGTGAGGGACAGAGAGAGAGGGGGGGGGGGCAGAGAGAGAGAGAGGGACAGACAAAGAGAGAGAGAGAGCTAGAGAGAGACAGGGGGACAGAGAGAGAGAGACAGACGGGGACAGAGATAGAGAGCGAGAGATTGAGAGAGAGGGACAGAGAGAGAGAGGCAGAGGAACAGAGAGAGAGGGGGGACAGAGAGAGAGGGGGACAGAGAGGGTGAGAGAGAGGGACAGAGGGGGAGGGGGAGAGGGACAGAGAGAGAGGTGGGGACAGAGAGAGAGAGACCCACAGAGAGAGATGGGGGGGCAGAGGAAGAGAGGGGGAGAGAGGGAGAGAGAGAGGGAGAGAGATGGAGAAAGGGGAGAGAGAGAGGGACAGAGAAGGAGAGAGGAAAAGAGAGTGGGACAGAGAGAGAGAGAGGGTGACAGAGAATGTGCTGGAGTGACATTTTGGGTCGAGACCCTTTGGTTTAGTTTAGTTTAGAGATGCAGCGCGGAAACAGGCCCACGGAGTCCGCGCCGACCAGCGATCACCTCGTACACTATCACTATCCTACGCACATTAGGGACAATTTAACAATTTTGCGGAGGCCGATTAATCTACAGCCCTGAACGTCTTTGAACGATTTCCTCCACCATAAACGCACCCAATATGTGCTCGTAATGTCCTGTTTGCCAGCTTGTTGACCCTCTGTGTTCCCCTCCTGCAGGGTTTAGGAGCCGTTGCTGTGGACGGAGAGACGGGGACGTGAGCAGCCATTGAAGGTGGCCAGGGTGCCGGTGAGCCCCCCCCCCCATCTGCTCGGTGTGCGACTGAGCTTCGAGGGGCTGCGCTTCGATGGAGGACCCCATGATGGGGCACAACAAGGAAAAGCGTTATGAGTGTGACGTGTGTGGTAAGGCCTGGCAGTGCCCGAGCGAGCTGGAGACGCATCGGCGGGTTCACACTGGAGAACGCCCCTTCGACTGCTCGGAGTGCGGTAAGAGCTTCAAGACGGCGGTTGTGCTGAAGACCCACCGGCGGGTGCACACGGGCGAGAAGCCCTATGGCTGCTCTACCTGCGACATGAACTTTGCCCAGTTGTCGGGGCTACGGCAGCACCGGCGGGTGCACAGCAGTGAGCGGCCCTTCACCTGCTCCGACTGCGGCAAAGGCTTCAAGTCGTTACCAGAGCTGAAGCAGCACAGGCGCGTGCACACCGGGGAGCGCCCCTACACCTGCATCGACTGCGGCAAGGGCTTCACCTGCTCCAGCAACCTGCTGTTCCACCAGCGCACCCACACCGCGGAGCGCCCCTACACCTGCACCCAGTGCGGCAAGGGCTTCACTCATTCCGGCCACCTGCTGTCCCACCAGCGCACCCACACCGGCGAGCGTCCCTACACCTGTGCCCAGTGCGGCAGGGGCTTCACTCAGTCCGGTCACCTCCTGGTGCACCAGCGAACCCACACCGGCGAGCGTCCCTACACCTGTGCCCAGTGCGGCAAGGGCTTCAGCCGCTCCGAAAGCCTACTGGATCACCAGCGCACCCACACCGGCGAGCGCCCCTACACCTGCACCCAGTGCGGCAAGGGCTTCACTCAGTCCGGTACCCTGCTGGTGCACCAGCGCCTCCACACCGGCGAGCGTCCCTACATCTGTGCCCAGTGCGGCAAGGGCTTCACCCATTCCAGCAACCTGCTGAAGCACCAGCGCACCCACACCGGCGAGCGCCCCTACACCTGCACCCAGTGCAGCAAGGGCTTCACCTGCTCCGACAGACTGCTGGAGCACCAGCGCACTCACACCGGCGAGTTCCCCATCACCTGCGCCCAATGTGGCAAGGGCTTCACCCGCTCCGACAGACTGCTGGAGCACCAGCGCACTCACACCGGCGAGCGCCCCTTCACCTGCGCCCAGTGTGGCAAGGGCTTCATCCGCTCCGACACCCTGCTGCAGCACCAGCGCACTCACACCGGCGAGCGCCCCTACACCTGCACCCAGTGTGGCAAGGGCTTCACACAGTCCAGCAACCTGCTGAAGCACCAGCGCATCCACACCGGCGAGCGACCCTACACCTGTGCCCAGTGCGGCAAGCGCTTCACCCGCTCTTCCAAGCTGCTGTCCCACCAGCGGGTGCACACCGGCAACCGTCCCCTCCCCAGCCCGGTGTGTGGGGAACGCTTTGCCATGGCCTTCCATGCCTTGTCTCACCAGCAGGTGCACACCAGTGGCCAGCCCTACGACTGCCCGTACTGCGGTGAGGAGTTTGACAGCTCGCGGGGGTTGCGGCAGCACCGGCGGACCCACGCCGGCGAGCAGCTGCTCCCATTGTGACAAGCGAGCAAGGGGGCTGCGGGAGCACCAGCGGATACACACCGTTCTGTGGTAAGGGCTTCACCCGCCTTGACCACCTGCTGGAGTACCGGCGAGTCCACATCGGGCAGCGCCCCTTCACCTGCCCGCTCTGTGGCAAGGCCTATGCCCGCTCCTCCAGCCTGTCACGTGGATAGGCGCTGTTTAGGTAGACACATAATGCTGGAAGGAATGGGTAACGTTTCGGGTCATTTCTTCAAACACCCATTCTCTCCAGAGATGCTGCCTGTCCCGCTGAGTTACTCCAGCATTTTGTGTCCTTTTTTGTAAACCTGTATCTGCAGTTCCTTGTTTTTAATCCATTCTGGTTAACCATCTCTGCACCTTCACCAAAGCCTCCACATCAGTCCTGTAATGGAGTGACCAGAACTGTATGCAATACTGCAAATGCTACCTGACCAATGTCCCTTAAAGCTGCACATATACATTCCTCTCTCTCCCCTCTCCCCACACTTTTCCCCCACTCGTACACAAATACTCTCCACTCCACCCTCTGGTGCCCCCTCCTCTCTCTCACATCTCTCGCTCCATCTCTCTCACACACTCCCTCTCTCTCTCTCTCTCTCTCTCTCTCTCACACACACACTCCCTCTCTCACACACCCCCTCTCACATGCACACACACACGCTCTCTCTCTTGCTCTCTCACACACACACTTTCTCACACACACACTCACTCTCACACACACACGCGCACACAGACCAAACACCTCCGCTCGGTTCGCATTAACCAACCTGATCTCCCGGTGGCTCAACACATCAACTCCCCCTCCCATTCTGAATCCTACCTTTCTGTCCTGGGCCTCCTCCATGGCCAGAGTGAGGCCCCCCGTATATTGGAGGACCAGCACCTCATATTTCGCTTGGGTAGTTTGCAACCCAGCGGTATGAACATTGACCTCTCCAAATTCAGGTAATACCTACCAAAGATCCTATAGATAGGCCACTCCTGCGAAATGCAATGGGCTGACGTGTAGTACGCAACGGAGCGGAACGTGGGCATTTTGTTCGTCCATTTCAGTAACCGGAACCGACCCGACCCGACTCGCAGTGTAATCAACGTTGTGGGGGAACAGTTTGTGTGTGTGATATAGGGTTAGATTCATAATTCTGTTAGTTCATAATTCTGTTAATTCTTGTTAAAGAATAAAATGTTTATAAATTTTGACTGGTAATCTTTTTTAATGTTTTTTTAAATATCTTTTAAAATGGCTCATGTGCTGTGTTTGAGTTGATTTTGTATTACACTTGCACTCTGTAATTCATTCATCTAATCACACTGTTCACAACTGCAGTATTTGGCAAAATAATAGCAATATGAAGATTCCAGTTGCTCTAGCCCTGGAATGTTCCTTAATGTTTTTGTGTCTATGGAGTTGTTTCTCAACAATAAAATGGGTCTGGTCTTCCCAATAGCCAGAGACTGGAATGAGATCTGTCTGTTATGGTGGGGTTATCTAATTTAAGTATTTCACAAATTTAAATTTGTTTTGAGCAAGATTTACAAACTTAAGGATGGTTTTATTCAGCGAGCATACAACTGATTAGATTGTGCTGGAAAGAACACACATATATGAATGTGATATAGATGTATATAATCATATAACACACACATTTACATTTCTTCCAATTTTTATATCCAATGATGAACTTTATTTCAGACTAGACAAGGGACAACATTAAATAAAAAAACATTGTAAACCAACCCGCAACTTCACTCTGGTGTCTCGGCCGTGCTGATCCGGGCCAGACTCCCCGCACGCTGTGGAAGGAACATCTTTTCGCTTTTATTGTGATTTATTTCTCTTTTTAACACTGAATATCTGAGAACGACACATTAGCAGCATATGGCACCAAAGTTGCACCAACCCACTCAATTTTAAATAATTCATAATAGCAATCCATTAACATGGTTAACACTTTATTGCTGACATGCATAGTAAGATTTACAGAACTCACATTATTCTGTGTGCGGGATATACAGGGTTGCAGTGTTCAGTATATCAGCTAACCAGTGAAAGTGATGTACAATTCAACGTATGTAACACAATGGTAGCCTCAGGAGGGGTATGTGGGTGTAGGGGGGGTACGGGGGGATTCCGTACCTGCGTGTCACAGGTGAACTCGGCCACCTTGCCCTCACACA
>JAXLNO010003439.1:0-72307 GCA_038087875.1 Malacoraja senta
AAAGATGGGATAGCAGCACATTTGGAAAGTGGTGAAATCATTGGACAGAGTCAGAATGGTTTATGAAAGGTAAATCATGTCTGACGAATCTTATAGAGTTTTTCAAGGATGTAACTAGTAGAGTGTATACGGGTGAACCAGTGGATGTGTTATTTCTGGACTTTCAGAAGGCTTTCGACAAGGTCCCACATAAGAGATTAGTATGCAAACTTAAAGCACACGGTATTGGGGGTCAGTATTGATGTGGATAGAGAACTGGCTGGCAGACAGGAAGCAAAGAATAGGAGTAAACGGGTCCTTTTCAGAATGGCAGGCAGTGACTTGTGGGATACCGCAAGGCTCAGCGCTGGGACCCCAGCTATTTACAATACATATTAATGATTTGGACAAGGGAAATGAATGCAACATCTCCACGTTTGCTGATGACACGAAGCTGGGGGGCAGTGTTAGCTGTGAGGAGGATGCTAGGAGGCTGCAAGATGAATTGGATAGGCTGGGTGAGTGGGCAAATGCATGTGAGATGCTGTATAATGCGGATAAATGTGAGGTTATCCACTTTGGAGGCAAGAACAGGAAAGTAGACTATTATCTGAATGGCGGCCGATTAGGAAAAGGGGAGATGCAACGAGACCTGGGTGGCATGGTACACCAGTCATTGATAGTAGGCATGCAGGTGCAGCAGGCAGTGAATAAAGCGAGTGGTATGTTAGCATTCATAGCAAAAGGATTTGAGTATAGGAGCAGGGAGGTTCTACTGCAGTTGTACAGGGCCTTGGTGAGACCACACCTGGAGTATTGAGTACAGTTTTGGTCTCCTAATCGGAGGAAAGACATTCTTGCCATAGAGGGAGTGCAGAGAATGTTCACCAGACTGATTACTAGGATGGCAGGACTTTCATATGAAGAAACACTGGATAGACTCGGCTCGTACTCGCTGGAATTTAGAAGATTGAGGGGGAATCTTATAGAAACTTACAACATTCTTAAGGGATTGGACAGGCTAGTTGCAAGAAGATTGTTCCGATGTTGGTGAAGTCCAGAACAAGAGGTCACAGATTAAGGATAAGGGGGAAGTCTTTTTGGACCGAGATGAGAAAAGAAATGTCACACAGGGAGTGGTGAATCTGTGGAATTCTCTGTCATTGTCAGTTCATTGGCTATATTTAAGAGGGAGTTAGATGTGGCCCTTGTGGCTAAAGGGATCAGGGGGTATGAAGTGAAGGCAGGTACAAGATACTGAGTTGGATGATCAGCCATGATCATATTGAATGGCGGTGCAGGCTCGAAGGGCCGAATGGCCTACTCCTGGGCCTAGTTACTATGTTTCTATGTTTCTATTTAATCTCTTGTTCCTCACCTCCAATCTTCGTCTCCAACATAATACGAACATTATCGCTCTGATCATGGTTGTTACTCACCTCAGATCATTAGGTTTGGTTTGCTTTTGTTAGGTCTATTACTGTCATGGGTACTTGGGTACTGGGGTACTGAGGTACAGTGGACATATTTATTTTCCATGCTATACAAAATTTTCAGGTATATAATTTGTAGTTGCAAGTAGTTCAAACTTAACCATATAACCATTACAGCACGGAAATAGGCCATCTCGGCCCTTCAAGTCCGTGCCGAACACTTGTGCAATAGATTGAACAAAGAGGAAGATACAGATTGCAGATTATAGTTCATAATATAGAATATCATGCTGAATTTCATTCTTTATTCTCATCAAAACCTGACTTACCTGTAAGGTTGTAATAATGCAGAACATCTGCGCAAGCCGCATTGCATAATGTTTCTATTTTTGCCCGAAATAAGCAGACATTCACAGTTGGACAATTCAGGTTTTTCTGAAAACACAAAAGATTCATTCAAGCGGGTACAGAAATTCTTATTTAGCTGCGTCGAAGTGCACAGCTAGAAGGATCGATGATGCAACACTTCTATAGCCTTTGAGACCTACCGAGGCTTGGCAGAGTTGTAAAAAAAGACGCGAGGCACATTAGGTTTCCGGCATAGGTTTAGAATTAGGATTATTATCGTTACATGTACAGTGTAAAAAACTGTGTTTTGCATGTTGTCCGAGCAGACCAAACATTCCATGCGTAGGTACAATTAGTTCGAAGCCAGGTATCAGAGAGAGCAAAAGAGAAGATACATCGTGCAGAATGTAGTTTCAGCAATGTAGCGCATCAGCTCCAGAGACAAAGTCCAATGTCCTCAATGGGGAAATGGGAAATAACCAGCACCATAGGTTACGGAAGGACCATGAAGAAGCCACGGACACAGAAGATAACGGACGCGAAGTGTCTACTGGTGGTGCGCGCTTTCACGCTTGGGTACCTTCTGCCGACTGGGACAGGGAGAATAAGAAATGGTCGGCATGAAACAGGTATTTGATTAAATTGACTGCCTTTCCGAGGCAGCGTGAAGTATAGGCGGAATCAGTGGCGAGATGTCTGATATGTATGATGCACTGGGTTACATCTAGAAATATCTGCCATTGCTTGCGTTCTGTCCAGAATACAGTATCGGCATGCTTACTGTGTTAATCCTTATTCCTCGCCTTCTCTGCACATTTTTTCTACATTAGTTTGTGCTTAACATCGATTCATCGCCTTTTCTTACATATCAAGAACGTCTGTGTCACGTGTCAATCTTAGTCTCCATCATAGTACAAATATTGCCAGTCTGTGCATAGTAGATACTTATCTCAAATCGTTAGGCGAGGGAGGTTTATTATTGCCATACGGACTGAGGTCCAATGGAAAGCTTTGATTTGCATGTGGTCCAGTTTGTTCAAATAGACCACACACAGATTCCTTGCAACTGCAATTCTTTCAGTTGGAGAATTTGAGTTCTGTAAAAACACAAAAGCTTTATTGAACCAAATGTAAAGTTTCTTATTTAACTGTGTCGAGGGGCACAGCTTGAACGATCAATGATGCAATGTTTCTATTAGCCATGATACCTCCCTCTTGTTTTGTGGCGTTGTAAACATCTGAGTAGCCGGGTGAATTAACTTTTAGGTTTTAGATTTAGATTTACTATTGGCACATGTAAGGAGGTGCAATGTAATACTTACTTTTACATGGCTTACAGACAGATTAGATATTCCATGCAGATGTACTATTAGATTAAACCTAAGTACCATTGAGAAACTATAGGGGAAGGTACAGACTGTAGAATGTAGTGAACGTGTGCATTTATTGTAAGTTGTGATTGTAATTGAATTGTAATTGTAATTAATTTATTAGCGACGTATGTAAAACATACAAGGAATTTGATTGTCGCGCATGTCTTCCATGGATAAAGTTCAATATATGCAATGGGCAATGGATAAATCAAATAGTACCCTAGGATATGAAAGGATCGTTCACAAACCTGATAATGGAAAGGAAGAAGATATTCCTAAGTGTGATGCTGCGAGCTCTCAGGTTTTTGGACCTTGTGCCAGATGGGAGCATGGGAGAGAAGGAATGACTGTGGTGGGACAAATATTTGATTACGTCGGCTGCTTTTCCGAGGCAGCGTTTTGCACATGGAGTCAATGGTGGGAAGTCTGGTTTGAGTGATGGACTGTGCCACATCGAAAACATCTCTGCAGTTTTTCGTTGTCTTAGGCACAATTATTCCCAAACTATGCTGCGATGCATCCACAACGTATGCTTTCAATGGTGCGTCTGCAGAGATTTCTAGAAGATGCGCGAGTTTCCTCGGGAACACGAGTGACCCTTCTTATTTGTCTGATCTTTGTGGTTGATCAGGATACATTTGTGGTAATATTCACAAGCAACTTGAAGCTGTACTATTTCTACTTCCGAGCGTTGATACTGATTTACGCATGTACTAGGCCTTGCCTCTATAATTTAATAACTAGCCCCTTCGTCTTGATGACATTGAGGGACAGGTTATTGTTCTGAGATAGTGTCAGAAAGTTCACTATCTCTTTCCTGAACTCCGCCTCATCATTGTTCCTGAGCCCGCCCCATCACAGCGGTGTCGACAGTAAACATATAGACGAAATCAGAGGGAACAGTGGAGAGTGTAAAGAGAGTATCGGAGGGGACCGAGAAATAAACCTTGTAGGGCGCAGGTGTTGTGAGTTAACAGCACAGAGTAGAGGATCTGGTCAGTTGTTGCTCGTTTCACAGCCACTTGATGCGCGCGATAAATCTCGACTCCACACCTTTCAAAAGTAAGTATCATCTCCTTTCATAGGGAGAGGGCCAAGGCATAATACTCTGTGGACCAAGTACTAGAAAAATGTGATCCGGTTATTGGATAGCATTGACATGGAGAGTTGCTGGGCCTGTTCCTCTGTGGTATGACTATGACTCATGGTCTAGCCCTCTGCACGGATCTCTTCATATGTTATTGTAAAGAAATTAAGTCTGACTCACTTGTAGCTTTACTTAACGTTTAATGATAACACAGGTTAAACACGTTCCAGCACTAACTGCACCCAGTCTGTGATCATGCTGGAACCAGGGAGGAGCAAGAGAGAGAGAGAGCGTTCTTATACTTGATAACTGAGGCGTGGTTAGTAGTACTGAGGTAGCTATATTATTGGTTGCATGCATAAACTATCTACATCCTTCCCCTTAGAAATCAAATACCATTGGAGCCGATTAAACATGCGAGTTTAAACAAAGTCACCGTAGCGGACAGGCGGCGTAACAATGCGACCCGAACGCGTGCGCACAGCGCCTCCCCCCCTATCGGAAAGAAGAGAAGGCGTAGCGGAGGCAGGCAAGAATGTTAAGGGAGGAGGAGATGCAGTCGGAGCTGGAGAGACAGGAGGAGGAGGACGTGCAGGAGGTGAAGCAACCCGGCCAAAACCTGGCGGCAACGGAGGAGGATAACGCAATAAGCGAGGGGACTGGGGCATGCAGGGAGCAGCAGGGTGATCGGCAGCAGCAGGTAGGAATCGGAACGGAGGAGCATAAGGAGCCGCAGCTGGAGGCTTCGGCTCGTTCACAGCCAACAGGTGTTGACGGCTCCGCCGATAGACACTCCCATCGTAATCCACCAGGTAGGATCTTGGAGAGTCGTCCACACCAACCACGGTCGCGAGGCGGGAATAGCCGGTTGTGGTCCGCATCCGAACGACCTGTCCAGGTAGTAGAGGCAGCAGAGGTCGGCAGGACCTGTCGTGGGAACGCCGTTGAACCTCATGCTTCTGTTCGATCCGCTGTTGGACAGTGGCAGGATTAAGCACTTTGGGTATCAGGGACTGCTGAGCGATTGGCATAGGTGGTCTTGTCATCCTTGACATCAGACGCTGGGCAGGGGAACCCATGGTCGGGTCCCGGGAAATGTTACGTAGGTTGAGTAAGCCCAGGTAGAAATCGCAGTTAGACAGGCGGGACTGCTCTATCAGACCCTTAGCTCTCCGCATGGCCCGTTCGGCCAGGCCATTACTCTGAGGGTACTCAGGGCTGCTGGTGTAGTGATGGAAGTTCCACCTGGCAGCGAAAGCTTTGAATTCGGCACTTGTAAATTGCCGGCCATTGTCGGTTTGCAAACGGACAGGGACACCGAAGGTGGCGAAGTGCTCACGCATTTTGGTGATGATCATCCCAGAGGTGATGGAAGGCAGGAGGTCCACCTCGAACCAGTTGGAGTATGAGTCCACCAGGACGAGAAACTGCTTGCCCCGCCATTCGAATATATCGGCAGCCAGCGATGTCCAGGGCATGGTGGGCACCAGGGACTAGAGAGTACCCCGGTGGCTGTACACCTTGACAATAAGTACTCCTGTTTGAGCACTGTTGGGGTGGACAGCCTACCTGGGGGTAGCGACAGCGGCCGGGCCTCCGGTATAGAGACCGGTCCTGTTGCTCAGAAGGGTAAAGAAAAGAAGAGGAGGGCAATATTAATAGGGGACTCTATAGTTAGGGTGCCAGACAGGCGATTCTGTGGACGCAGTCGGGAGACCCGGATGGTAGTTTGCCTCCCTGGTGCCAGGGTCTGTGATGTGTCTCAACGTGTCCAAGACATCCTGAAAGGGCAGGGAGAGGAGCCCGAGGTCGTGATACATATAAGTACCAATGACATAGGTAAAAAAAGAGAAGAGGTCCTGAAGGGAGAATTTAGGGAGTTAGGAGGGGAGTTAAAGAGAAGGACAGCAAAGGTAACAATCTCGGGATTACTGCCTGTGCCACGCGACCAGCTGGAGTATGAGTCCACCAGGACAAGAAACTGCTTGCCCCGCCATTCGAATATGTCGGCAGCCAGCGATGTCCAGGGCATGGTGGCTGCCGACATGCAGATAGCAATTAATGATTATGATATAGTTGGGATCACGGAGACATGGCTCCAGGGTGACCAAGGCTGGGAGCTGAACATCCAGGGATATTCAATATTCAGGAGGGAAAGAGAGAAAGGAAAAGGAGGTGGGGTAGCGTTGCTGGTTAGAGAGGAGATTAACGCAGTGGAAAGGAAGGACATTAGCTTGGAGGATGTGGAATCGGTATGGGTAGAGCTGCGAAACACTAAGGGGCAGAAAACGCTGGTGGGTGTTGTGTACAGGCCACCTAGCAGTAGTAGTGAAGTTGGGGATGGCATCAAACAGGAAATTAGAAATGCGTGCAACAAAGGCAAAACAGTTATAATGGGTGACTTCAATCTACATATAGATTGGGTGAATCAAATTGGCAGGGGTGCTGAGGAAGAGGATTTCTTGGAATGTATGAGGGATAGTTATCTAAACCAACATGTAGAGGAACCAACGAGAGAGCAGGCTATTCTAGACTGGGTATTGAGTAATGAGGAAGGGTTAGTTAGCAGACTTGTTGTGCGTGCCCCCTTGGGCAAGAGTAACCATAATATGGTTGAGTTCTTCATTAGGATGGAGAGTGACATTGTTAATTCAGAAACAACGGTTCTGAACTTAAAGAAAGGTAACTTTGAGGGTATGAGACGTGAATTGGCCAAGATTGACTGGCAATTAGTTCTAAAAGGGTTGACGGTGGATATGCAATGGAAGGCATTTAAAGACTGCATGGATGAACTACAAAAATTGTTCATCCCAGTTTGGCAAAAGAATAAATCAGGGAAGGTAGTGCATCCGTGGATAACAAGGGAAATCAGGGATAGTATCAAAGCAAAAGATGATGCGTACAAATTAGCCAGAAAAAGCAGCATACCAGAGGACTGGGAGAAATTCAGAGACCAGCAGAGGAGGACAAAGGGCTTAATTAGGAAAGGGAAAATAGATTATGAAAGGAAACTGGCAGTGAACATAAAAACTGACTGCAAAAGTTTTTATAGATATGTGAAGAGAAAGAGATTAGTTAAAACAAATGTAGGTCCCTTGCAGTCAGAAACAGGTGAATTGATCATGGGGAACAAGGATATGGCGGACCAATTGAATAACTACTTTGGTTCCGTCTTCACTAAGGAAGACATAAATAATCTGCCGGAAATAGCAGGGGGCCGCGGGTCAAAGGAGATGGAGGAACTGAGTGAAATCCAGGTTAGTCGGGAAGTGGTGTTGGGTAAATTGAATGGATTAAAGGGAGCAGGGAGGTTCTACTGCAGTTGTACAGGGTCTTGGTGAGACCACACCTGGAGTATTGCGTACAGTTTTGGTCTCCAAATCTGAGGAAGGACATTATAGCCATAGAGGGAGTGCAGAGAAGGTTCACCAGACTGATTCCTGGGATGTCAGGACTTTCATATGAAGAAAGACTGGATAGACTTGGCTTATACTCGCTAGAATTTAGGAGATTGAGAGGGGATCTTATAGAAACGTACAAGATTCTTATGGGGATGGACAGGCTAGATGCAGGAAGATTGTTCCCGATGTTGGGGAAGTCCAGGACAAGGGGTCACAGCTTAAGGATAAGGGGGAAATCCTTTAAGACCGAGATGAGGAAAAACTTTTTCACACAGAGAGTGGTGAATCTCTGGAACTCTCTGCCACAGAGGGTAGTTGAGGCCAGTTCATTGGCTATATTTAAGAGGGAATTAGATGTGGCCCTTGTGGCTAAAGGGATCAGGGGTATGGAGAGAAGGCAGGTACGGGATACTGAGTTGGATGATCAGCCATGATCGTATTGAATGGCGGTGCAGGCTCGAAGGGCCGAATGGCCTACTCCTGCACCTAATTTCTATGTATCTATTTAAAGGCCGATAAATCACCAGGGCCAGATAGGCTGCATCCCAGAGTACCTAAGGAAGTAGCTCCAGAAATAGTGGATGCATTAGTGCTAATTTTTCAAAACTCTTTAGATTCTGGAGTAGTTCCTGAGGCTTGGAGGGTAGCAAACGTAACCCCACTTTTTAAGAAGGGAGGGAGAGAGAAAACGGGGAATTACAGACCTGTTAGTCTTACATCGGTAGTGGGGAAACTGCTAGAGTCAGTTATTATAGATGGGATAGCAGCACATTTGGAAAGTGGTGACATCATTGGACAAAGTCAGCATTGATTTACGAAAGATAAATCGTGTCTGACGAATCTTATAGAATTTTTCGAGGATGTAACTAGTAGAGTGGATAGGGGAGAACCAGTGGATGTGTTGTATCTGGACTTTCAGAAGGCTTTCGACAAGGTACCACATAAGAGATTAGGATACAAACTTAAATCACACGGTATTGGGGGTTCAGTATTGATGTGGATAGAGAACTGGCTGGCAAACAGCAAGCAAAGAGTAGGAGTAAACGGGTCCTTTTCACAATGGCAGGCAGTGACTAGTGGGGTACCGCAAGGCTCAGTGCTGGGACCCCAGCTATTTACAATTTATATTAATGATCTGGACGAGGGAATTGAAAGCAACATCTCCAAGTTTGCGGATGACACTAAGCTGGGGGGGCAGTGTTAACTGTGAGGAGGATGCTAGGAGACTGCAAGGTGACTTGGATAGGCTGGGTGAGTGGGCAAATGTTTGGCAGATGCAGTATAATGTGGATAAATGTGAGGTTATCCACTTTGGTGGCAAGAACGGGATTGCAGACTATTATCTAAATGGTGGCCGATTAGGAAATGGGGAGATGCAGCGAGACCTGGGTGTCGTGGTACACCAGTCATTGAAAGTAGGCATGCAGGTGCAGCAGGCATTGAAGAAAGCGAATGGTATGTTGGCCTTCATAGCAAGAGGATTTGAGTATAGGAGCAGGGAGGTTCTACTGCAGTTGTACAGGGTCTTGGTGAGACCACACCTGGAGTATTGCGTACAGTTTTGGTCTCCAAATCTGAGGAAGGACATTATAGCCATAGAGGGAGTGCAGAGAAGGTTCATCAGACTGATTCCTGGGATGTCAGGACTTTCATATGAAGAAAGACTGGATAGACTTGGCTTGTACTCGCTAGAATTTAGGAGATTGAGAGGGGATCTTATAGAAACGTACAAAATTCTTATGGGGTTGGACAGGCTAGATGCAGGAAGATTGTTCCCGATGATGGGGAAGTCCAGGACAAGGGGTCACAGCTTAAGGATAAGGGGGAAATCTTTTAAGACCGAGATGAGGAAAAACTTTTTCACACAGAGAGTGGTGAATCTCTGGAACCCTCTGTAAACAGAGGGTAGTTGAGGCCAGTTCATTGGCTATATTTAAGAGGGAGTTAGATGTGGCCCTTGTGGCTAAGGGGATCAGGGGGTATGGAGAGAAGGCCGGTACGGGATACTGAGTTGGATGATCAGCCATGATCATATTGAATGGCGGTCCAGGCTCGAAGGGCCGAATGGCCTACTCATGCACCTATTTTCTATGTATCTACAGTGGCTTGCAAAAGTATTCATACCCCTTGAACTTTTCCACATTTTGTCACGTTACAACCACAAACATAAATGTATTTTATTGGGATTTTATGTGATAGACCAACACAAAGTGGCGCATAATTGTGAAGTGGAAGGAAAATGATACATGGTTTTCAAATTTTTTTACAAATAAAAAACTGAAAAGTGTCGCGTGCAAAAGTATTCAGCCCCCTTTACTCTGATACCCCTAAATAAAATCCAGTGCAACCAATTGCCTTCAGAAGTCACCTAATTAGTAAATAGAGTCCACTTGTGTGTAATCTAATCTCAGTATAAATACAGCTGTTCTGTGAAGGCCTCAGAGGTTTTTTAGAGAACATTAGTGAACAAACAGCATCAGGAAGCCCAAGGAACACACCAGACAGGTCAGGGATAACGTTGTGGAGAAGTTTAAAGCAGGGTTAGGTTATAAAAAAATATCCCAAGCTTTGAATATCTCACGGAGCATTGTTCAATCCATCATCCGAAAATGGAAAGAGTATGGCACAACTGCAAACCTACCAAGACATGGCCGTCCACCTAAACTGACAGGCCGGGCAAGGAGAGCATTGACCAGAGAAGCAGCCAAGAGGCCCATGGTAACTCTGGAGGAGCTGCAGAGATCCACAGCTCAGGTGGGAGAATCTGTCCACAGAACAACTATTAGTCGTGCACTCCACAAATCCGGCCTTTATGGAAGAGTGGCAAGAAGAAAGCCATTGTTGAAAAAAAGACATAAGAAGTCCCGTTTGCAGTTTGCCACAAGCCATGTGGGGGACACAGCAAACATGTGGAGGAAGGTGCTCTGGTCAGATGAGACCAAAATTGAAGTTTTTGGCCTAAATGCAAAACGCTATGTGTGGCGGAAACCTAACACTGCACATCACCCTGAACACACCATCCCCACTGTGAAACATGGTGGCGGCAGCATCATGCTGTGGGGATGCTTTTCTTCAGCAGGGACAGGGAAGCTGGTCAGAGTTGATGGGAAGATGGATGGAGCCAAATACAGGGGAATCTTGGAAGAAAACCTGTTAGAGTCTGCAAAAGACTTGAGACTGGGGCGGAGGTTCACCTTCCAGCAGGACAACGACCCTAAACATACAGCCAGAGCTACAATGGAATGGTTTAGATCAAAGCATATTCATGTGTTAGAATGGCCCAGTCAAAGTCCAGACCTAAATCCAATTGAGAATCTCTGGCAAGACTTGAAAATTGCTGTTCACAGACGCACTCCATCCAATCTGACTAAGCTTGAGCTATTTGCAAAGAAGAATGGGCAAAAATTTCAGTCTCTAGATGTGCAAAGCTGGTAGAGACATACCCCAAAAGACTTGCAGCTGTAATTGCAGCGAAAGGTGGTTCTACAAAGTATTGACTCAAGGGGGCTGAATACTTTTGCACGCGACACTTTTCAGTTTTTTATTTGTAAAAAAATTTAAAAACCATATATCATTTTCCTTCCACTTCACAATTATGCGCCACTTTGTGTTGGTCTATCACATAAAATCCCAATAAAATACATTTATGTTTGTGGTTGTAACGTGACAAAATGTGGAAAAGTTCAAGGGGTATGAATACTTTTGCAAGCCACTGTATGTATCTATGTATCTATGCGGCAAAAGAGGCTGACGCTGCTGGTGTGGGGCGATGTTGTTGCAGTAGGAACAAGAGGACACTCGGTTCATGATGTGTTTGGCCATGCCAGGCCAGTAGAATTGTCCCTGGGCATGAGAAACAGTGGCCTCGACCCCAGGATGACCGCTGTGGGCTGCGTTGTAGTATAGATCATACAGTGAGGCTGGGACCACGACCTTGTGGCCTTTGACGATAACCCCATCCTGGATCACCAGCTCATCGCGGACCAGGAAGAACGGTTGGGCACCCGATGGCAAAGTGGTGCGTCTGTCGGGCCACCCACGCTTGATGATGGCTGCCAGCTGCTGCAAAGCAGGGTCAGCGGCGGTGTGCTCGATCAGGCACTGCAGCTGCTTGGTTGGACAAAGTTGACGTTCAGTACCAAAAGGTCTTCCTGCTTGTAAGGGTGGCGGTCACAGGATGCCCGTGGGGCACGAGAAAGTGTATCAGCCACATGCATCTCCGTGCCCTTCTTGTATACGATTTCGAAATCAAAACGCTGGAGTTGCAGCATCATGCGCTGTAGTCTGGCAGGGGCAACATGTATGGGCTTGTTAAGAATAGTCATCAGTGGCTGGTGGTCGGTTTCGACTGTGAATCTGCAGCCGAAGAGGAAGCCTTTGAATTTTGAACAAGCAAACACCACTGCCAGGACCCCCTTCTCGATCTGAGCATACCGTTGCTCCGTGTCGGTCATTGTCCGCGAGGCATACGAGACCGGTAGTAGCGAGCCGTCGTTGTAGAGCTGCAGGCAAGCATCATCCAGTCCGAAACGAGAGGCATCACAGGTAACAACAATGGGACGGCGCAGGTCGAAGAATTTGAGTGTCGGGGTGCTGGTCAGCTTAGACTTCAGACATTCGAAAGCCTGCTGGTGTTGTGGGAACCAGGACCAGGCAGTGTCTTTTTTAGTTACCTGCCTTAGGAATGAGCTCAGCTCACTGAGATTCGGTATAAACTTCCCGAGGTAGTTGACCATGCCCAGGAATCGTTGCAGACTAAGGACGTCGGTTGGGGCTGGCATCTCGGAGATTGCAATAGTCTTTTGCGGGTCAGGCTTCAGTCCCTTAGAAGTGAAGATGTGCCCGACGTACGGCACTTCGGAGACGCGGAATCTGCATTTGTTTTCGTTCAGTTTTAAATTGATCTGCCGGGCCCGGTCCAGGACTCGGCGGAGGTTCTTGTCATGTTCGGCGGCATTCTCCCGTAGAGTAGGATGTCATCCACGATGATGGCGCACGGCATGCCAGCGAACAGCTGTTCCATGGGTCGCTGAAACACCTCGCTGGAAGAGTTAATTCCGAATGGCATCCGTAGAAACTTGAATCTGCCATAAGGAGTGGCGAACGTTGTCAGGACGGAGGATCGTCTATCGAGTGGTATTTGCCAGAAGGAACTTTTGGCATCAAGGACAGAGAATACCGTGGCCTGGCCGACTTGAGCTGCAACATCTTCCACGGTTCTCATGGGGTAGTGTGGTCGCCTGATCGCGAGGTTCAGGTCTTTGGGATTAATGCACACCCGTATCTCATTCTTGTCCTTTTTCAGGGTTGCAACCATGGTGGAGACCCACTCGGTGGGCTCGCTAACTGCTTCCAGCACCCCCATTGCGACCATGCTCTTCAGCATCGATTCCACCTTGTCCTTTAAAGCGAGGGATACTCTGTGTGGTGCACGGACCACTGGCACCACTTTCGGGTCGGTGGCGATCTTGTAGACGAGAGGCAGTTTGCCCAGCTCATTATCAAACAGGTCCGGGTACTCAGATATCGGATCCATCAGCACCTGTACTTCACGGACAGTACGGCCGAAGGACACTAGTCCCAGGTCCTCGCATGCCTGGTTGCCCAACAGAGTCACACAATCAGAGTCAAGAACATAGAACATGAGAGGCCGCGATGACTTTTTCAGCACACAATTAAAAGTGGCCTTCCCCACAGATTTCAGCACCTCGCCTCCATAAGCACGTAAAGTCGAACGGTCTGCAGTCAGTAGCTCATTATGCCTAATCTTTCTGAACAGGCTTGTTGACATAACATTGATCTTTGCTCCCGTGTCGAGCTTAGCTGAGAAAGAACGATTGTTGACAGTAACGAGGACCGATGGATCGGGGAGGCGAGCAGGTGCGTGTAGGAGTGTAAATACACTAGCATCTCCTTGAGAACTAATTGGTTCAGAGTCGTGGGCAGTGTCGAGAGAGGTCTGGGAACCAAAATCGCTATCAACTTGTGCCAGGTTGTTTAATACTTGTCTAGAAGCTGGGGGTAAGTTCCCACGGGAACGGCAAACCGCCGAGAAGTGATTCAATTTCTTGCAGAAATTGCAGGATTTTCCGTAAGCCGGGCACTGCGACTGCATCGAATGTACATAATTGCAATTAGGGCACCTTTTAACGACCCATCCTCCGGGGACGTAGCCTGCCCGCGGCGCGGGTCTAGAGTTGTCTATTTTAGGACGCGGTCTGTTGAGACCAGTTAAATTGACCGATCGACCAACAGAGTCCCGCAGTCCGAACAACGGGTCAATGACTTCAGCCAACCTGCATGCATGAATTGCGTCGGTCAGAGTAAGATCTGGCCTTCTCAATAGCTCCGATCGCAGTTTCTGATCCAGCATACCTGTCACTAGAATGTCCCTGGTAAGCTGGTCAGTCATGTTTTCAAATCGGCACCTCTGGGCGAGATATCGCAGATCAGCAATAAAGCATTCAACAGGTTCATTAGGCTGTTGCTTCCTCGTAAAAAACTTGGCTCGCTCTAAAATGCGGTTAGAGGGCAAGTCGCAAATTTCGGCAAACTTTCGCAGTAGACATACCGGATCGTTGGCAGACTCTGCAGGTACTTGAACCTGATCGTTTTCATCCCGGACCGCGGGATGATAGGCGAAGGCTCGTGCTCTCCTCATGGCATCCGGACCAGCAAGGTTCAGTAGGAGAGACGCTTTAACAATGTCGGGATCGTTGCGATGAACGATATTAATGTAATGTGTGAAGTCCATTTCAAAAGTCGCCCAGCGCTCCGCTATGTCAGCATCAAAGACTAGGGGCGAGGGTTTGCACACGAGGATGCCATGGCAAAAGGTACAAAACTCCGATAAAGCAACACTTTCAAAGAAATAAAAAACGATAAACAGGAGGCGCGCGTTTTAACTTGCCGACACCATGTAAATAAGTTAAGTCTGACTCACTTGTAGCTTTACTTAACGTTTAATGATAACACAGGTTAAACACATTCCAGCACTAACTGCACCCAGTCTGTCATCATGGTGGAACCAGGGAGGAGCAAGAGAGAAAGAGAGAAAGAGAGAATTCTTATACTTGATAACTGAGGCGTGGTTAGTAGTACTGAGGTAGCTATATTATTGGTTCCATGCATAAACCATCTACAGGTATCATCGTCAGTTGTTATAGCAGAACTGTACTACTCTTTCCTTGTGCGTCTGAGCTGCATGGAAAAGCAAATACTTTATTTGCTGGTAAGAATGAAGATCAGGGGTGATGATATGAAGGTGTGAAAAATTATGAGAAGAACTGACAGGATGAATGCTGAGTCTTTTACCCACGGTAGAGAATCAAAAATCATATCATAGGTTTAATGTGAGAGGGGCAAGATTTACAAGGAACGTGAAAGGAACACGACACCAAGATGGTGCTGGGTATATAGTACGAACTTTGTTAAGATGATTCACTTCTGACATTACATGTTTTTCCTTCCTGGACAGATGTCATCTGAGACATCTGAGTGCATTGTGGTTTACTCCTGTATTGCAGATGCCCGGCGATTGAAACGGTCCGCGATACAATATCAGGTGTCTTGCTGTGTTCTTCATCCTGTCGAACAATTCATTTGTCGTTAATCCCCATTCAACACCTTCTCTTGTATATTAATACTGTATGTGTTCCACTGTTTGTGGAAAAACGTAGTATCATCCCTCTCTGATCATATTTGCTACATGTCAGATCATTACATTAGTTGGTTAGGCTAGGTCTATTATCCTCACATGGGGAGGGACTCAAATAGAGAAAACTAGTAGACAGTGTGTGAGGCAGGAGGCAGAGAAGGGAAGCACTCGGACCCAAAATGTAGGAGAGAAAGAAGAAAAAGATAATAAACAGAGAAGTGATGGTGGGTTTCTTAAATGTGTATATTTTAATGCTAGGAGCATTGTATGGATGAGCTTAGAGCATGGATTGACACCTGGAATTATGATGTTGTGGCGATCAGTGAAACATGGTTGCAGGAGGGCTGCGATTGGAAACTAAATATTCCAGGATTTCGTTGATTCAGGGGTGATAGAATTGGAGGGGGCAAGAGGTGGGGGTGTTGCATTGCTTGTCAAGGAATATATTACAGCAGTTATTTGGCAGGATAGATTAGAGGGCTCGTCTAGGGAGGCTATTTGGGTGGAACTGCGAAATGGGAAAGGTGTAGCAACCTTTATAGGGGTGTATTATAGACCGCCAAATGGGGAGCGAGAATTGGAAGAGCAAATATGTAAGGAGATAGCAGATATTAGTAGTAAGCACAAGGTAGTGATTGTGGGAGATTTCAATTTTCCACACATAGACTGGGAAACACATTCTGTAAAAGGGCTGGATGGTTTGGAGTTTGTAAAATGTGCGCAGGATAGTTTTTTGCAGCAATACATAGAGGTACCTACTAGAGAAGGGGCAGTGCTGGACCTCCTGTTAGGAAATGAGACAGGGCAGGTGGCGGAGGTATGCGTTGGGGAGCACTTCGGGTCCAGTGATCACAATACCATTAGTTTCAATATAATTATGGAGAGGGTCAGAACTGGACTAGGGTTGAGATTTTTGATTGGAGAAAGGCTAACTTTAAGGAGATGCGAAAGGATTTAAAAGGAGTGAATTGGGACATGTTGTTTTATGGGAAGGATGTAGAAGAGAAATGGAGGATATTTAAAGGTGAAATTTTAAGAGTACAGAATCTTTATGTCCTTGTTCGGTTGAAAGGAAATAGTAAAAATTTGAAAGAGCCATGGTTTTCAAGGGAAATTGGACACTTGGTTCGGAAAAAGAGAGAGATCTACAATAATTATAGGCAGCGTGGAGTAAATGAGGTGCTTGAGGAGTATAAAGAATGTAAAAAGAATCTTAAGATATAAATTAGAAAAGCTAAAAGAAGATATGAGGTTGCTTTGGAAAGTAAGGTGAAAGTAAACCCAAAGGGTTTCTACAGCTATATTAATAGCAAAAGGATAACAACGAATAAAATTGGTCCATTAGAGAGTCAGAGTGGACAGCTATCTGCAGAGCCAAAAGAGATGGGGGAGATATTGAACAATTTCTTTTCTTCGGTATTCACCAAGGAGAAGGATATGGAATTGTGTGAGGTAAGGGAAACAAGCAGAGTAGCAATGGAAACTATGAGATTCAAAGAAGAGGAGGTGCGAACACTTTTGAAAAATATGAAAACGGATAAGTCTCCAGGTCCTGACAGGGTATTCCCTAGGACATTGAGGGAAGTTAGTGTAGAAATAGCAGGGGCTATGACAGGAATATTTCAAATGTCATTAGAAACGGCAATAGTGCCGGAGGATTGGCGTACTGCGCATGTTGTTCCGTTGTTTAAAAAGGGTTCGAAGAGTAAACCTAGCAATTATAGACCTGTTAGTTTGACGTCAATGGTGGGCAAATTAATGGAAAGGATACTTAGAGATAATATATATATAAGCATCTGGATAAGCAGGGTCTGATTAGGAACAGTCAACATGGATTTGTGCCTGGAAGGTCATGATTGACTAATCTTCTTGAATTTTTCGAAGAGGTTACTAGGGAAATTGATGAGCGTAAAGCAGTGGATGTTGTCTATATGGACTTGAGTAAGGCCTTTGACAAGGTTCCTCATGGAAGGTTGGTTAAGAAGATTCAATTGTTGCGTATTAATGGTGGAGTAGCAAGATGGATTCAACAGTGGCTGAATGGGAGATGCCAGAGAGTAATGGTGGATGGCTGTTTGTCAAGTTGGAGGGCGGTGACTAGTGGGGTGCCTCAGGGGTCTGTGTTGGGTCCACTGTTGTTTGTCATGTACATCAATGATCTGGATGATGGTGTGGAAAATTGGATTAGTAAGTATGCAGATGATACTAAGATAGATGGTGTTGTGGATAATTAAGTCGATTTTCAAAGTCTACTGAGAGATTTAGGCCATTTGGAAGAGTGGGCTGAAAGATGGCACATGAAGTTTAATGCTGATAAATAGGACGTACATGATAAATGGTAGCAAATTGAGGAATGCAGTTGAACAGAGGGATCTAGGAATAACTGTGCATAGTTCCCTGAAGGTGGAATCTCATGTAGATAGTGTGGTAAAGAAAGCTTTTGTTGTGCTGGCATTTATAAATCAGAGCATTGAATATAGAAGTTGGGATGTAATATTAAAATTGTACAAGGCATTGGTGAGGCCAATTCTGGAGTATGGAGTACAATTTTGGTCGCCTAATTATAGGAAGCATGTCGACAGAGAGCCGTTGGAGAAGTCGCAGAAGGAGGAGCTACACCCGAGCGGTAGGAGTTAAAAAGGAGCGCGGGGCTTGTTCCTTACAGAGGCCCGAGAGCCGTTGGAGAGGTCGCAGAGGGAGGAGCTACACCCGAGCGGTAGGAGTTAAAAATGAGCGCGGGGCTTGTTCCTTACAGAGGCCCGAGAGCCGTTGGAGAGGTCGCAGAGGGAGGAGCTACACCCGAGCGGTAGGAGTTAAAAAGGAGTACCCAAATCTGTAACGTTCCAAGTTCAACTTCAAAAACAAGTGGGTTTGAGGAAGCCGCTGATTGGTGGAAGCAGACAAGAGGGAGCAGCTGATTGGGAGACAGATCCCTGCTGATTGTACTGTATTCTAGCAGTTTGTTTTGTATTCTAACAGTTTGTTTTGTATTGTATCAGTTTGTTTTGTATTCTAGCAGTCTGTTTTGTATTCTATCCAGGGTAGGGAGTATGAGGGCCAGGGCAGTTTACTGTTCTGGATGTCAGATGTGGGAAGTCATGGAGACTGATAGCCCTCCAGACGTCCACATCTGCGCCAGGTGTATCGAGATGGGGCTCCTAATGGACCGTATTAGGAATCTGGAGCAGCAGCTCGATGACCTCCGTCTGGTCAGGGAGAGCGAGGAAGTCATTGAGAGGAGTTACAGGGCTGTGGTCACTCCAACATCACAGGAGGCAGGCAAGTGGATCACGGTTGGGAGAGGCAAGGGGCACAGGCAGGGACTAGAGAGTACCCCGGTGGCTGTACACCTTGACAATAAGTACTCCTGTTTGAGCACTGTTGGGGTGGACAGCCTACCTGGGGGTAGCGACAGCGGCCGGGCCTCCGGTATAGAGACCGGTCCTGTTGCTCAGAAGGGTAAGGAAAAGAAGAGGAGGGCAATACTAATAGGGGACTCTATCGTTAGGGGGTCAGACAGGCGATTCTGTGGACGCAGTCGGGAGACCCGGATGGTAGTTTGCCTCCCTGGTGCCAGGGTCTGTGATGTGTCTCAACGTGTCCAAGATATCCTGAAAGGGCAGGGAGAGGAGCCCGAGGTCGTGATACATATAGGTACCAATGACATAGGTAAAAAAAGAGAAGAGGTCCTGAAAGGAGAATTTAGGGAGTTAGGAGGGGAGTTAAAGAGAAGGACAGCAAAGGTAACAATCTCGGGATTACTGCTTGTGCCACGCGACAGTGAGAGTAGGAATGGAGCGAGGTGGAGGATAAATGCGTGGCTGAAGGACTGGTGCAGAGGGCAGGGATTCAAATTTCTGGATCATTGGGACCTCTTTTGTGGAAGGTTCGACCTGTACAAAAAGGATGGGTTGCACTTGAACCTGAGGGGGGCCGATATCCTGGCGGGGAGATCTGCAAAGGCTACTGGGGTGACTTTAAACTAGAATGGTTGGGGGGAGGGACTCAAATAGAGAATGCTATTAGACAGTGTGTGAGGCAGGAGGCAGAGAAGGAAAGCACTCAGACCCAACATTTAGGGGGGAAAGAAGAAAACAATAATAAACAGAGAATAAGAGGTGGTGGGGTTCTTAATTGGGAGAGCAGAGAAACAGAGGGGTGTAAAATGCGGGCGGAAGCAATAGGTAGCAAGGTGAAACGTAAAAGTGGCAGGCAGACAAATCCAGGGCAAAAATCAAAAAGAGCCACTTTTCAACATAACTGTATAAGGGGTAAGAGCGTTGTAAAAACAAGCCTGAAGGCTTTGTGTCTCAATGCAAGGAGCATTCGTAATAAGGTGGATGAGTTGAACGTGCAGATAGCAATTAATGATTATGATATAGTTGGGATCACGGAGACATGGCTCCAGGGTGACCAAGGCTGGGAGCTGAACATCCAGGGATATTCAATATTCAGGAGGGATAGAGAGAAAGGGAAAGGAGGTGGGGTAGCGTTGCTGGTTAGAGAGGAGATTAACGCAGTGGAAAGGAAGGACATTCGCTTGGAGGATGTGGAATCGGTATGGGTAGAGCTGCGAAACACTAAGGGGCAGAAAACGCTGGTGGGTGTTGTGTACAGGCCACCTAGCAGTAGTAGTGAAGTTGGGGATGGCATCAAACAGGAAATTAGAAATGCGTGCAACAAAGGCAAACCAGTTATAATGGGTGACTTCAATCTACATATAGATTGGGTGAATCAAATTGGCAGGGGTGCTGAGGAATAGGATTTCTTGGAATGTATGCGGGATAGTTATCTAAACCAACATGTGGAGGAACCAACGAGAGAGCAGGCTATTCTAGACTGGGTATTGAGTAATGAGGAAGGGTTAGTTGGCAGTCTTGTTGTGCGTGCCCCCTTGGGCAAGAGTGACCATAATATGGTTGAGTTCTTCATTAGGATGGAGAGTGACATTGTTAATTCAGAAACAACGGTTCTGAACTTAAAGAAAGGTAACTTTGAGTGAATGAGACGTGAATTAGCCAAGATTGACTGGCAATTAGTTCTAAAAGGGTTGATGGTGGATATGCAATGGAAGGCATTTAAAGACTGCATGGATGAACTACAAAAATTGTTCATCCCAGTTTGGCAAAAGAATAAATCAGGGAAGGTTGTGCATCCGTGGATAAGAAGGGAAATCAGGGATAGTATCAAAGCAAAAGATGATGCGTACAAATTAGCCAGAAAAAGCAGCATACCAGAGGACTGGGAGAAATTCAGAGACCAACAGTGGAGGACAAAGGGCTTAATTAGGAAAGGGAAAATAGAGTATGAAAGGAAACTGGCAGGGAACATAAAAACTGACTGCAAAAGTTTTTATAAATATGTGAAGAGAAAGAGTTTAATTAAAACAAATCTAGGTCCCTTGCAGTCAGAAACAGGTGAATTGATCATTGGGAACAAGGATATGGCGGACCAATTGAATAACTACTTTGGTTCCGTCTTCACTAAGGAAGACATAAATAATCTGCCGGAAATAGCAGGGGGCCGCGGGTCAAAGGAGATGGAGGAACTGAGTGAAATCCAGGTTAGTCGGGAAGTGGTGTTGGGTAAATTGAATGGATTAAAGGCCGATAAATCACCAGGGCCAGATAGGCTGCATCCCAGAGTACTTAAGGAAGTAGCTCCAGAAATAGTGGATCCATTAGTGATAATTTTTCAAAACTCTTTAGATTCTGGAGTATTGAGGATTGGAGGGTAGCAAAAGTAACCCCACTTTTTAAGAAGGGAGGGAGAGAGAAAACGGGGAATTACAGACCAGTTAGTCTAACATCGGTAGTGGGGAAATTGCTAGAGTCAGTTATTGAAGATGGGATAGCAGCACATTTGGAGAGTGGTGAAATCATTGGACAAAGTCAGCATGGATTTACGAAAGGTAAATCGTGTCTGACGAATCTTATAGAATTTTTCGAGGATGTAACTAGTAGAGTGGATAGGGGAGAACCAGTGGATGTGTTGTATCTGGACTTTCAGAAGGCTTTCGACAAGGTACCACATAAGAGATTAGGATACAAACTTAAATCACACGGTATTGGGGGTTCAGTATTGATGTGGATAGAGAACTGGCTGGCAAACAGGAAGCAAAGAGTAGGAGTAAACGGGTCCTTTTCATAATGGCAGGCAGTGACTAGTGGGGTACCGCAAGGCTCAGTGCTGCGACCCCAGCTATTTGCAATTTATATTAATGATCTGGACGAGGGAATTGAAAGCACCATCTCCAAGTTTGCGGATGACACTAAGCTGGGGGGCAGTGTTAGCTGTGAGGATGATGCTAGGAGACTGCAAGGTGACATGGACAGGCTGGGTGAGCGGGCAAATGTTTGGCAGATGCAGTATAATGTGGATAAATGTGAGGTTATCCACTTTGGTGGCA
Source organism: Malacoraja senta (assembly GCA_038087875.1). Lineage (NCBI taxonomy): Eukaryota > Metazoa > Chordata > Chondrichthyes > Rajiformes > Rajidae > Malacoraja > Malacoraja senta. The sequence continues at coordinate 21,688 of JAXLNO010003439.1, forward strand.
AAAACGGGAAGGCAGACTATTATCTAAATGGTGGCCGATCAGGAAATGGGGAGATGCAGCGAGACCTGGGTGTCATGGTACACCAGTCATTGAAAGTAGGCATGCAGGTGCAGCAGGCAGCGAAGAAAGCGAATGTTATGTTGGCCTTCATAGCAAGAGGATTTGAGTATAGGAGCAGGGAGGTCCTACTGCAGTTGTACAGGGTCTTGGTGAGACCACACCTGGAGTATTGCGTACAGTTTTGGTCTCCAAATCTGAGGAAGGACATTATAGCCATAGAGGGAGTGCAGAGAACGTTCACCAGACTGATTCCTGGGATGTCAGGACATTCATATGAAGAAAGACTGGATAGACTTGGCTTATACTCGCTAGAATTTAGGAGATTGAGAGGGGATCTTATAGAAACGTACAAAATTCTTATGTGGTTGGACAGGCTAGATGCAGGAAGATTGTTCCCGATGTTGGGGAAGTCCAGGACAAGGGGTCACAGCTTAAGGATAAGGGGGAAATCCTTTAAGACCGAGATGAGGAAAAACTTTTTCACACAGAGAGTGGTGAATCTCTGGAACTCTCTGCCACAGAGGGTAGTTGAGGCCAGTTCATTGGCTATATTTAAGAGGGAGTTAGATGTGGCCCTTGTGGCTAAAGGGATCAGGGGGTATGGGGAGAAGGCAGGTACGGGATGCTGAGTTGGATGATCAGCCATGATCATATTGAATGGCGGTGCAGGCTCGAAGGGCCAAATGGCCTACTCCTGCACCTATTTTCTATGTATCTATGTATCTAACAAAATAGAGAGAGTACAGAGGAGCTTTACTAGAATGTTGCCTGGGTTTCAGCAACTAAGTTACAGGGAAAGGTTGTACAAGTTAGGTCTTTATTCTTTAGAGCGCAGAAGGTTAAGGGGGGACTTGATAGAAGTCCTTAAAATGATGAGCGGGTTAGACAGAGTTGACGTGGATAAGCTTTTCCCATTGAGAGTATGAAGATTCAAACAAGGGGACATGACTTGAGAATTAATGGACAGAACTTTAGGGGTAACATGAGGGGGAACTTCTTTACTCAGAGAGTGGTCGCTGTGTGGAATGAGCTTCCAATGGAAGTGGTGGAGGCAGGTTCGATTTTATCCTTTAATAATAGATTGGATGGGTATATGGACGGGAAAGGAATGGAGGGATATGGTCTGAGTGCAGGTAGATGGGACTAGGGGGAAGGAAGAAGAAAGAAGGGGGGAAAAGGTGTTCAGCACGGACTTGAAGGGCCGAGATGGCCTGTTTCCGTGCTGTAATGGTTATATGGTTATATGGTTATATGTTCCGAAGTTCAGTGAAAAGCGTGGCTTTGGACATTATTCAAGTTCAAGTTCAAGTTACATTTATTGTCGCATGTCACATGCATGCACCAATTGGTACATTAAGATTTGAGTTACCAAACAGCCATACAAATAAAAAAGAACACAATACACGATAGAGTTTAACAGAAACATCAACACACAGCGGAATCAACGTTCCCACTGTGGGGGAAGGCAATAAAGTTCAGTCATCGTCCTCATTGTTCACCCGTAGTCGGGGCCTTTGAGCCCTCCGCAGTCGCCGCTACGCTCGGCCCGATGTTGCCGGCCTTCTCGCCGGGATGATCGGAGCACCGGCGTCGGAGCGGAAGAATACACTCAGCGGCTTGGAGATTCCGAGTCGGCCACTTCCTGCAGCAGACAGCGGCTCCCGGAGTCCACAGGCCGAGATTCATTCAGTTCAGATAGATACAGAATGCAGAATATTGTTCATCATGTTGAATATCATGCTGAATATTGTTGGTTATTGCATCAACCCCAGAATTATCCGTGTATTTGTGAGAATGAACATCATTTGCTCAAGCCACATGGCATAATTCCATTCCCCGTGGAACTGGACAAGTACAGTTGGAAAATTTGTCTTCCATGAAAACATGAAACAACGAATTTGTGTACAAAAATAGTGTTTAAGTGTGCAGAGGTGCACAACTGGAACAATAGATGGTGCAATGCTTCTGTAAACCATGAGACACCACGCTGGGAACGGGTTGTTGTAATAAATAAAGATGAGAGGCGTTTTAGATTTTATTTTTTATTTTAAGTTTATTACTAGACCAACGGGAACCCTTTGGTCCCGTCCCCTCAACGCGCGGTTACGGGGGGGTGCAGCGTCATACACACTAACCACACCACCCCACACCCACCCACACACACACGCACACACACACACACACACACATTCCACGCCCCCCCCCACACACACACACATTCCATTCCCCCAACACACACACTAACCACCCTCTTTGATATTATAGTAATATTATTCATTGGCTCCTTTTTTCCCCATACACACCCTATCTCGAGGGGTGGAGAGGGGGGTAGAGGAGAGGGGGAGAGAGGGGGAGAGTGGGAAGAGAGGTGGATAGGGGGAGGAGAGGGGGAGGAGAGAGAGGGAGAGGGCGGAGGGGAGAGGGGGGGAAGAGGGAGAGAGGGGGGGATGGGGAGAGAAGGGAAGGGGGAGGGGGAGGAGAGGGTGGAGGAGGAAGGAGAGGGTGGAAGGGGGAGAGAGAGGAGGAGAAGGATGGGGGGGACATAGAAACACAGAAACATAGAAAATAGGTACAGGAGTAGGACATTCGGCCGTTCGAGCCTGCACCGCCATTCAATATGATCATGGCTGATCATCCAACTCAGTATCCCGTACCTGCATTCTCTCCATACCCCCCTGATCCCTTTAGCCACAAGGGCCACATCTAACTCTCTCATAAATATAGCCAATGAACTGGCCTCAACTACCTTCTGTGGCAGAGAACTCCACAGATTCACCACTCTTTACCGATTCACCACAGATTCCACAGATTCACCAATTTATATTAATGATCTGGATGATGGAATTGAAGGCAACATCTCCAAGTTTGCGGATGACACTAAGCTGGGGGGGGGGGCAGTGTTAGCTGTGAGGAGGATGCTAGGAGACTGCAAGGTGACTTGGATAGGCTGGGTGAGTGGGCAAATGTTTGGCAGATGCAGTATAATGTGGATAAATGTGAGGTTATCCACTTTGGTGGCAAAAATAGGAAAGCAGACTATTATCTAAATGGTGGTCGATTAGGAAAAGGGGAGATGCAGCGAGACCTGGGTGTCATGGTACACCAGTCATTGAAAGTAGGCATGCAGGTGCAGCAGGCAGTGAAGAAAGCGAATGGTATGTTAGCTTTCATAGCAAAAGGATTTGAGTATAGGAGCAGGGAGGTTCTACTGCAGTTGTACAGGGTCTTGGTGAGACCACATCTGGAGTATTGCATACAGTTTTGGTCTCCAACTCTGAGGAAGGACATTATAGCCATAGAGGGAATGCAGAGACGGTTCACCAGTCTGATTCCTGGGATGTCAGGACATTCATATGAAGAAAGACTGGATAGACTTGGCTTATACTCGCTAGAATTTAGGAGATTGAGAGGGGATCTTATAGAAACTTACAAAATTCTTATGGGGTTGGACAGGCTAGATGCAGGAAGATTGTTCCCGATGTTGGGGAAGTCCAGGACAAGGGGTCACAGCTTAAGGATAAGGGGGAAATCCTTTAAGACCGAGATGAGAAAAAACGTTTTCACACAGAGAGTGGTGAATCTCTGGAACTCTCTGCCACAGAGGGTAGTTGAGGCCAGTTCATTGGCTATATTTATGAGGGAGTTAGATGTGGCCCTTGTGGCTAAAGGGATCAGGTGGTATGGAGAGAAGGCAGGTACGGGATACTGTGTTGGATGATCAGCTATGATCATATTGAATGGCGGTGCAGGCTCGAAGGGCCGAATGGTCTACTCCTGCACCTATTTTCTATGTATCTATGTATCTCTGTGTAAAAAATGATTTTCTCATCTCGGTCCTAAAAGACATTCCCCTGATCCTTAAACTGTGACCCCTTGTTCTGGACTTCCCCAACATAGGGAATAATCTTCCCGCATCTAGCCTGTCCTACCCCTTAAGAATTTTGTAAGTTTCTATAAGATCCCCCCTCAATCTTCTAAATTCTAGCGAGTACAAGCCGAGTCGATCTAGTCTTTCTTCATATGAAAGTCCTGCCATCCCAGGAATCAGTCTGGTGAACCTTCTCTGTACTCCCTCTATGACAAGAAAGTCTTTCCTCAGATTAGGAGACCAAAATTGTACGCAATACTCCAGGTGTGGCCTCACCAAGACCCTGTACAACTGCAGTAGATCCTCCCTGCTCTGATAATCAAATCCTTTGGGTATGAATGCTAACATACCATTCGCTTTCTTCACTGCCTATTGCACCTGCATGCCTACTTTCAATGACTGGTGTACCATGACACCCAGGTCTCGTTGCATCTCCCCTTTTCCTAATCGGCCACCATTCAGGTGGAGAAATGGGGAGGGGGGGGAGAGGGAGGAACGGTGCTGAGGGGTTGGAGGGGGGGAGGAGGAAGAGGGGGAGGGAGGGGAGGAGGGAGAGAGTGGGGGAGAGGGGGAGAAGGGGGAGAGAGGGGGGAATAAAGCGGAGGGATGGGGTGAGGGGTAGGGGAGGGAGTGGAGGGAGGAGGAGAGGGGGAGTGGGGGAGAGAGAGGGGGCGGGGAGGAGGGGAGTGGGACAGGGGAACAGAGAGGGAACGGAGGGACACAGAGGCACAGAGAGCGTCACAGAGAGGGTCACAGAGAGGGACAGAGATGGACACAGAGGCACAGAGAGGGACACATAGGCACACAAAGGCACATAGATGCACACAGAGGCACACAGATGGACACAGAGGGGCACAGGCAGAGAGAGGGATACGTAGGCAGAGAGAGGGACAGAGGCAGAGAGAGGGACAGAGGCAGAGATAGGGACAGAGGAAGAGAGAGGGACACAGAGGAAGAGGGAGGGACACAGAGGAAGAGAGAGGTACACAGGCGCACAGAGAGGGAGGGTGCGAGAGGGAGCGTGAGGGGGCAGAGAGGGAGCGGGGGGCAGGGAGGGGTGGAGAGTTTGTGGGATTGGGGGTGGGGGGCATCGTCAAAGGTGACGGCTGGTTCGCGAACGCAATAATCGCTCCTGGCAGCGCGAGCAAGAAGACAGCGTTTTTTTAATCAAAGGTCTCGCGAACGGCACGGCCGGGCGAGTTCTTCAAAAGCAAGCCGGTGACCTCCGGTGACTTCGGGAACTGCAGAACTTGCTCGTTATTTCTGCAATAACGACCGCCGCCGCCATGTTTTGAACAAGAAGCCCATCGGAGTGCGCTGGACGACTTGATCACGTGTTCAAGGGGATTAATCTACGTAACTTGCTGCGCATTGAAAAGTGTGCGCAGCTGGTTGCGAGGAGCAAATGCATTGTGACGTCAGCAGCTCGTCAGCGGTTATATTTGAAATAAGTCAGATTGGTGAAAAATTTTTGGAAAAATGTTTGTAAAAATACTCGAGAAATAATGAACGAACGTTACAGAGGAGATGATTTCTGAAATCATAAGGGAAATCTCTACCGAAATATGTAAAAATTTCCCCATTTCGGTGTCTGGTTTTTGAGAAGATGTGTTTCAAAGGCGAAAGAGGGCCTGAAATCATCGGACTGGCTGCGGAAGCCACAAATAGGCCCCGACCTCGGTGCTTCACAGAGGAAGAGGACTAAACTTTTTGTTGCCTTTCCCCACAGTGGAAACAATTGATTCTATTGTGGGTGGACGTTCTTGTTGAATTCTATAATGTGTTGTGTCATTTTTCTGATTTTTTTATATTTTTCTATGGATGTACGGAAACTTTGTTATTTCTTTTATGCAAAGAACTTTGGTTTCAACGCGAGTTTATTTAAACATGCTATATAAATAAAATGTACTTACTTAATTACTTACTTACACACGCACACACACACACCCCCCCACTACCCCCTCAACCCGTCCCCTCATTCAAGCACGCGTTGGTAATATCCTGTTTGCCAGCTTATTGACCATCTGTGTTCACCTCCTGCAGGGGTTAGGAGCCGTTACTGTGGATGGAGAGACGGGGACGTGAGCAGCCACTGAGGGCGGCCAGGGTGCCGGTGAGCCCCCCCCCCCTCCCCCCTCTGCTCAGTGTGCGGGCTGAGCTTCGTGGGGCTGAGATTTAGTGGAGGACCGCATTACGGGGCACAACAAGGAGAAGCGTTATGAGTGCGATGTGTGTGGCAAGGCCTGGCAGAAGCCGAGCGAGCTGAAGATCCACCGGCGGGTTCACACGCGCGAGAAGCCCTATGGCTGCTCCACCTGTGGCAAGAGCTTTGCCCGGATGTATGGGCTATTGCATCACCGGCGGGTCCACAGCAGTGAGCGGCCCTACACCTGCTCCGACTGCAGCAAGGGCTTCACACGCTCAGCCATCCTGCTAGAGCACCAGCACACCCACACCAGCAAGCGCCCGTTCCCATACCTGTTCCCAGTGCGGCAAGGACTTCACCCAGTCCACCAGCCTGCTGAGGCACCAGCGCACCCGCAAGGGCGAGCGTCCATACGCTTGCCCCCAGTGCAGCCAGCCTGTCACAGAGGCTACCAAAAGGTCATAGACATACTGGATCAAACTAGACCTCTCTGATAATTGCCATTCCTCTAGATTATTTTTCACTGCTGCTACACCTACCGGCAGACTTTCAGTATAGCCCTGGAGGAGCCTAATCCAGATGTATTGTTGATACTTGTAGGTAAAAGCAAACAGGAACTGGCTGTCTTCATGCAGGGGTATGGAGAAAAAGGCCGAATTAGGTCAATTACTGTAAACGTTTCGGCTTCTGCCAATATAGATGACAGAATAATACTGGTGTCAGGTACTAAAGGAGCAATAGGAATCACTATTTTGTTAATAGCTTTCAGGTCTTGGACAAAACACTGTCTTCCATAATACCATATAACCATATAACCATATAACAATTACAGCACGGAAACAGGCCATCTCCGCCCTTCTAGTCCGTGCCATATAATAACCATATAACCATATAACAAATACAGCACGGAAACAGGCCATCTCGACCCTTCTAGTCCGTGCCGAACACGTATTCTCCCCTAGTCCCATATACCTGCGCTCAGACCATAACCCTCCATTCCTTTCCCGTCCATATAACTATCCAATTTATTTTTAAATGATAAAAACGAACCTGCCTCCACCACCTTCACTGGAAACTAATTCCACACAGCCACCACTCTCTGAGTAAAGAAGTTCCCCTTCATGTTACCCCTAAACTTCTGTCCCTTAATTCTCAAGTCATGTCCCCTTGTTTGAATCTTCCCTACTCTCAATGGGAAAAGCTTATCCACGTCAACTCTGTCTATACCTCTCATCATTTTAAAGACCTCTATCAAGTCCCCCCTTAACCTTCTGCGCTCCAAAGAATAAAGCTCTAACTTGTTCAACCTTTCTCTGTAACTTAGTTGTTGAAACCCAGGCAACATTCTAGTAAATCTCCTCGGTACTCTCTCTATTTTGTTGACATACTTCCTATAATTAGGGAACCAAAATTGTACACCATACTCCAGAATTGGCCTCACCAATGCCTTGTACAATTTTAACATTACATCCCAACTTCTATACTCAATGCTCTGATTTATAAAAGCCAGCACACCAAAAGCTTTCTTTACCATCCTATCTACATGAGATTCCACCTTCAGGGAACTATGGACAGTTATTCCAAGATCCCTCTGTTCACCTGCATTCTTCAATTCCCTACCATTTACCATGTACGTCCTATTTTGATTTGTCCTGCCAATATGTAGCACCTCACACCTATCAGCATTAAACTCCATCTGCCATCTTTCAGCCCACTCTTCCAAAGTGCCTAAATCGCTCTGTAGACTTTGAAAAGCTACTTCGTTATCCACAACACCACCTATCTTATTATCATCTGCATACTTACTAATCCAATTTACCACACCATCATCCAGATCATTGATGTATATGACAAACAACAGTGGACCCAACACAGATCCCTGAGGCACCCCACCAGTCACCCCAACATGACAAACAGTTATCCACCATTACTCTCTGGTATCTCCCATTCTGCCACTGTTGAATCCATCTTGCTACTCCACCATTAATACACAATTGAACCTTCTTAACCAACCTTCCATGTTGAACCTTGTGAAAGGCCTTACTAAAGTCCATATACACAACATCCACCGCTTTACCCTCATTAATTTCCCTAGTAACCTCTTCAAAAAATTCAAGATGATTAGTCAAACATGACCTTCCAGGCACAAATCCATGTTGACTGTTCCTAATCAGATCCTGTTTATCCAGATGCTTATATATATTATGTCTAAGTATCCTTTCCATTAATTAACTGACGTCAAACTAATAGGTCTATAATTGCTAGGTTTACTCTTAGAACCCTTTTTAAACAATGGAACAACATGCGCAATACACCTCTATAAATGTTGCTACATCTTTCCCATTTCTCAGTTCCACCCAAATAGCCTTCCCAGACGAACCCTCTAATCTATCCTGCCAAAGCACTGCTGTAATATCTTCCCTGATAAGCAATGCAATACATCCACCTCTTGCCCCTCCAATTCTATCACACCTGAAGCAACGAAATCCTGGAATATTTAGTTTCCAATCACAGCCCTCCTGCAGCCATGTTTCACTAATCGCCACAACATCACACTTCCAGGTGTCAATACAGGCTCTAAGCTCATCCACCTTTCTTACAGTGCTCCTAGCACTAAAATATATACATTAAAGAAACCCACCACCTCTTATTCTGTTTATTATCTTTTTCTTCTTTCTCCCCCTACATGTTGTGCCTGAGTGCGTCCCTTCTCTGCCTCCTGCCTCACACACTGTCTACTAGCTTTCCCTATTTGAGTCTCTCCCCACAACGGTTCTAGTTTAAAGTCTCCCCAGTAGCCTTTGCAAATCTCCCCGCCAGGATATTGGACCCCTCGGGTTCAAGTGCAATCCATCATTTTTGTACAGGTCACATCTTCCCCCAAAAGAGGTCCCAGTGATCCAGAAACTTGAATCCCTGCCCTCTGCACCAGTCCCTCAGCCACGCATTTATCCTCCACCTCACTCCATTCCGACTCTCATTGTCGCGTGGCACAGGCAGTAGTCAAGAGATTGTTAGTTTTGCGGTCCTTCTCCTTAACTCTCCTCCTAACTCTCTAAATTCTCCTTTCAGGACCTCTACTCTTTTTCTACCAATGTCATTGGTACCTATATCTACCACTACCCCGGGCTCCTCTCCCTCCCATTTCAGGATACCTTGGGCACGTTCAGACACATCCCAGACCCTGGCACCAGTGAGGCAAACTACCATCCGGGTCTCCTGACTGCGTCCACAGAATCGCCTATCTGACCCCCTAACTATAGAGTCCCCTATTACTATTGCCCTCCTCTTCTTTTCCCTACCCTTCTGAGCAACAGGGCCGGTCTCTGTACCGGAGGCCCGGCCGCTGTCGCTACCCTCAGGTAGGCTGTACCCCCCAACAGTACTCAAACCGGAGTACTTATAGCCAAGGTGTATAGCCACCGGGGTACTCTCTAGTCCCTGCCTCTGCCCCTTGCCCCTCCTAACCGTGACCCACTTGTCTGCCTCCCGTGGTCTTGGAGTGACCACCTCTCTATATCTCCTCTCTATGACCTCCTCACTCTCCCTGGCCAGACAGAAGTCATCGAGCTGCTGCTCCAGGTTCCTAATACGGTCCCTTAGGAGCCCCATCTCGACGCACCTGGCGCAGATGTGAACGTCTGGAAGGCTATGAGACTCCATGACTTCCCACATCTGACATCCAGAACAGTAAACTGCCCTGTCCCTCATTCTCCCCCTTACCCAGGATACAATACAAACTGCTGGAAGAAATCAGCAGGGATCTGACGCCCAATCAGCTGCTTCCTCTAGTCGGCTTCCACCAATTCCTCTAGACTACTTATTTTGAAGTGTGATGGAACGTTGCAGAGTGGGCAACGCTGCACCAGCCTCTCCAACCGCTCCTGGGCCTCTGTGAAAACAAAGCTCCGCGCTCCGTTGTTAAACTCACCGCCCGTACGCCGCTCCAACCGCTCCTGGGCCTCTGTGGAACAAAGCCCCCACTTCCCACTTTGGGGATTTGGCAACATAGGACTATTACACGGACTTTGCGTTTTCACTAATACTCCTTGTTGTAATAAATATACCATGACCATAGCTATCCATTCTTCAGCCTCCGGGGCCAGTCGATACTGTTATAAACATGGCAAGGCAGCACCCTTTTTTAAAGTCACTTTCTGTTCAGGGCTGATCGCACTCGCCCCACATGATTCTTATCCTTTGCCCATAGTTTGGGAGTCAGATCCCTGGTGATTTCTTCCAGTGGGAGTGGCGGAGCCCAACGGCAGCGGCTCAACTACAGTCGTCCGTCTTTTAAAAAAATTGTTGTCTTGTTAAATGTATGTCTTGAGCTTAGTTTTTATTATTTTTTATCTGTGTATATGTGGGGGGTGGAGGGGGGATGTTGGGGAAACCGTTAATCTCTTCCCTGTACGGGGACGCGGCTTTTTCCCTGTCGGATCTCCGATGTCGTTGGGCCTAACATTGTGGAGCCGGAGGCGGCCTCCGGCCGGGATTAACCTAAGGGCTCCAGTCGCGGAGCCTGGGACCTGACATCGCGGAGCTGGCCGACTTTGGAGCGGGGAGAGCTGTGGTGGCGCTCGACTGCGACCCGACTTTGGAGTTTCGGAGGCTCCGGCTGCGGGCCCGGTGGACAGGAACATCGGGAGCTCCAGGTCCCTGGTGGGAGACGGCTTTTCGGAGCTCCCGCAACGGCAACTTCTCCCGCTGGAATCGCGAGGTTTGGAGGACACGGAGCGAGGCCTAACATCGCCCGGCGCGGGTTGGCGGCCACGGGACTTACCATCGTCTGCCGGGGGCTCTAACATCTGAACCCCAGTTCGCCTAGACGCTGCAGTTGGACTGCGGGTTGGACTGCTTGAACCGCGGGGTTTGAAGGACACGGAGCCGGGGCCTGGCATCGCCCGGCGTGGCTAAATTGCCACAGGACTTACCATCGTCCGCCGGGGGCTTTAACACCGGAGCCCCAGTTCGCCTAGACGACGCAGTTGGACTGCTGGACCGCGGGTGAAGAATAAAGGGAAGAGATAAGACTTTGCCTTCCATCACAGTGAGGAGGTGTTGGAGACTCACTGTGATGGATGTTTATGTAAACCGTGTTAAGTGTGGGTCTTGGTTTTTTTTGTAATGTAAAAAAACTGTAGTAATGATATTTCGTTCAAGCCGAGGTTTGAATGACAATAAATAGCATTCTATTCTAAATAGCATTCTAGTTCAGAGGGTACTTGGACCAAAGCCATTGGTAACCTTGGCTGATCCTCAGTAAGCGGATGTTGCTTTTCATAAATAGTGACACATTCATTTCTGACCCATGTGATCTTTCCTTTTGTGTCATTAAATGTCAATATGGATCTCTCCTTTTGTCATTAGAAAATTTAAAACATGAATTGAGCATTTGTCCTTCAGCCTTTTTATAAATTCTCCTATTTCTTTTGCTGTTGCTGGAGGTCTAGTAGTTACGGTCAAGTGTGACTCAGAAGTGTCTCCCATCTCAAATCGATCCCATTGGTTTTGAGAGAGGTGGAACATTATTCCTAACCCCGGGACCCCAATGAACAAATAAGGGATCACTGTTATTTGTTCGAGTTTATTCAACCGGGGGAAACTCTTTCCAGGTATCCGGGATTAGGGAGGCGCGTGTAGATTGGTTACTTCTTACTAACCAATTGTAGTGCTTGTTAGTAGAAGCTCCGCCTACTATGCAGTTTAATTAATTAGCCACCTTGTATAGAAACATAGAAAATAGGTGCAGGAGGAGGCTATTCGGCCCTTTGAGCCAGCACCACCATTCATTGTGATCATGGCTGATCGTCCCCAATCAATAACCCGTGCCTGCCTTCTCCCCATATCCCTTGATTTTACTTCGGAGTCACGTGAGTGACTATGTGAAGAAGTGCCCGTCCAGCCGCACACGCGTCATATCGTACAGACGCATAGCGTGAGTACCGATGTTTGGAGCGAGCAGAGCTCCTCCAAACCGGTAAGTTAAAAATCTGAAGGTAAGTTTTTACTTACGGTTTTCAGACGATTTAAAAGACTTGTAGTAATAAAATACAAGTCATAATGAAGAAAATTGTGGAGGTGTACCGCAGAGTGCTCAGACAGACCGCGGGTCTGTGAGTAGCGGGCACCCTTTAAAAAAAAATTAAAAACGGTTACCGTTTAGCGCCATTAGATCGCATAGATAAAGAGGTGGCAGTTAAAGAAGTCAGAACGGAGATCCCCGTTTCAGGTAACTAGTTGGTTATATTTAAAACCTAGTTATAAGGCAATGCAGGGAATACCTGAGTCAGGTAACTAGTTTGTTATATTTAAAAAACCTAGTTGCAGGGCAATGCAGGGAATGTCTGGGGAATGTCCAGGTTTACTGTTTGGTCTAAATTAGAGCCAGCATATGAAGTGCCAGGGAAGGTCTGGGCTTTGTGTTGGGCTAGAAAAGGCCAGTGTATGAAGTGCCTGGGGAAGGTCTGTTTTAACATTGTCCCTACAGGGCCAGTGCAGGAGTGCCTGGTGGAGGTCTAGGTTTAGCGTTGGCCTAGAGGAGAGTCAGCGCATGCAGTGCTTTAGAAGGTCCGGCTCAATGTTGGCCTAAGGGAGAGCCAGCATAGGGAGTAATTGGGAAAGTCCGGTTCAGTGCTGGCCTACAGGTGAGCCAGTGTGAGCAAATGGTTGGTTAAGGTACGTTGCTCTACAGGAGAGCCAGCGGCAACTATATCTGGAAGTTAGCGTTGGCCGACAGGTGAGCCAGCGCCAGCAGCACCTGAAAGAGGGCTGCCTATGATGGGTCTACAGGAGAGCCTGCATGGAGAGCAACTGGAAGGGTTGTTATGCGTAGGCCTATGGGAGAGTCAGCGCTAGAGATACCTGAAGCAGGATGTAAATTCGGCCCTCCATGAGGAGGTTTATTTCATACAAAGATTCAAGTAAACGGATCATATGAGGACTAGAGCCCAATACAGAGCCAAAGGACCAGAGTTCGCACAATATATCAAAGTTCTGGTTCCAAAAAGATGAGGGAACCATTGGGAGATAAATAAACTATGTCAATGTCCCAGCAGCTCCAGGTTCTAACCAGGTATGAGCTGTCTACAAATATAAACCCGCAGTATTGAGCATGATAAGCAAGTCTCAGCGGGGGAGAGGGTATTGAAATTACAGGTCAGGCGTTAAGGCTTTTTTGACCAAAGGTTGGATGGAGAGCATGTGTTTATATCACAACAAGGTTGAATTAGCACTCATGTAGTAGTGCGCACTTTCAAATAATTGTTTTATAAAAGTGCTATAAAACCTAATATATACCCTAAGTTTGGGGGCTCTGTACACCATCTAATATTTAAATTGTCTATTAATCTGTTTTTAGAAAGATCTAGCCCAAAAAGGTATGATCCTGTGTGATTAACAGATAAAATTAAGACAGTTTTCCCTACCAATATGTGGTGACTCGGGACAGTAAAGTATCAATTCTGTCTTTCCCATATGTGCGTTATAGGCGCACTCCTCCTGAGTTATGTGGAAGTTATTATATTCCACTAAGATCAGGGGACAACAATTGCCATAGGCAAACCCTGAGGAGGAGGTCTGGTTCTGTAAGAAACATATTAAATGTTTTACACTTACAAGTTGGGGAAGATTACATTTCTTGCTAAAAAATGGCAAATTGATATTATACTGTACAGTATTGTGGGGTTTAGAATGTAGTTTTACCCATATTTGGTTTTCTCTTACTAAAGTATTTGAAACCAGACACATATTTTCTCAAAATAAGAGAATATGTAGATTCAGACAAAACATGAAATATTGTGGGAAAGAGATGATTAAGAAGTCAGTTCACCATTACCATCAATTAATGCCAAATATGTTATGAGAGCAAATAGGATGGTTGGTGTAGATTTAGTCTAGATCTGACAAATTTTAACTCTTTTTGTACTGTATATACAGTGGATCACATTTGTTAATGTTATGCAGCCAATTTCAGAAATAAGCATTTTACTATGTGACTGTGTATGGTATAATAGATTTTTCTATTTTATCTGGATAAGCCAATTATGGCAATTTAAAGCATTGTATTAATGTTTAGTCTCAGCCTTGAGACTATTTGACATGTTGTTGGATTTAATATTAGCTTTACTAAGAACTCAGGGTTATTTGGTAATGATCTATTGCCATATTCTGATTGTAGGAAACATTCGGACTACAACAGAACCATGAGTGTTAGAATAAAGCTCGCTTTGGATATTTGTTAAAAAGTGGTGAATCTCTGGAATTCTCTGCCACAGAAGGTAGTTGAGGCCAGTTCATTGGCTATATTTAAGAGGGAGTTAGATGTGGCCTTGTGGCTATGGAGAGAAAGCAGGTACAGGATACTGAGTTGGATGATCAGCCATAATCATATTGAATGGCGGTGCAGGCTCGAAGGGCCGAATGGCCTACTCCTGCACCTATTTACTATGTTTCTATGTCTATGTTTCTATGTTTATGATCCGATTACGGATTAAGGCTGCATTTAAGTGGAAGTTATATAAAGCTCATTATAGAGCATCAACCATTGTATAAAGGGCATTAGAGAGCACTAATCCTCAATAATGCATTTAATTGGAAGTGGTATTAAGCTCATTATAGAGCACCAACCCAATTAGGCAGGAAACAAGCCTATTTTACAAATGTTGCTTATTTTCAGCTGTAGAATTTAGACTGCGGCATTATCAGAGTTTATAGTAAGCATGGATACAGGAATGGATAATACAATTTATGGTAAGTTTGCTAGGCCATGTATTTGCCAGTTACAGTTGCATGTTTAGACATAGATTGAGACTACGGAACAGAACGTATGTCAATCATTCGAGTGGTTTAAGTCAGTATCTTGTAATAGACTGGCTAATGTGATCTGGATCTGGTATTTACCAGAAATATTTGATTGGCAATCTACCTATGAGGTAGATTCAATATATTTGAACTCAAAAGTCATGTAAATCAATGATAATATAGAATGTATGTTGGATCGTGAGAAATTTAATAATATTATAGCACGATTGATGACTTGTTTGTATCCATATTTAACCACCAATTACCTAAATATATGTTATAACGTCTGATATTGGGGCAGTAGTGGTGAATGTTTCTCGCTGCATTGGGGTAAAATGTTTGTATACATTTTCCATTTTTTCTCATTTAACAGTATACACAGAAGAGCAAACAGGATTCCGTTTCGGGAGTATTGGTGGTACTAGATTGGATCTACAAAACCATGGTACCCTGAGGTGTTTAAAATGATCACAAAGCCTCTTATGATTTCCAAACAGAATTAATCTGTTTGTGTACGCTATAACTGATGATTCACATCCTTTACATAATGATATTGGTTGTTGATTTACAGATTTTAAGGAGTGACATTTATCGGAAGAAGACTATAAGATTGTACTGTGGATATTATTGCAATCTGGAGGGATTTTACCAAACGTAGTACATTTCTTACATAAAGAAATGGGATATGTTTTGTTTAAGGAGACTATTACATATCACACTATAGACATATCAGTAGTGTTAGAGTTCTGTAAACTCTTTATTTTATCAGCCGTTAAGCTATAATGCTATGAATACTGCAAGGAGTGCCGTTACTGCATATCTATGAAGGATTCAGAACAAAATGTTGTAGGGTTACACCCTTTGGTCTGCAAATTTATGAAAGGATTTTAATTCTAAAACCTCTTAGACGCAAGTATACAATAATCTGGAATGTAAGAGATATGTTATATTGTTTTTGTTTATGGACTCCTATTACAGTGCTGTCCTTGGCTTGAATTATCATTAAGGAAGTCAAGTTCAGGGGACTGGTTTATGCACAGAGAGTGCAACTATTGCAGAAAGTAAGAATAGACATGATGGAAAGAGACAAACAGTTACTATTGTGTTCTATGTCTATGAATTGCTTAAACAGAGTAGTTGTGGAATCACAGGATGTAAGTTGGGGTTTCAGCATATCCTACGGATCCACGTCTATGTGTGGTATCACATTTACAATGTTAGATTGAAGCTATCAGAACCTTAAAGAGGTTCAGTATGAGTATTTTATTAGCCATAAATAGCTGCATAGGAAAGTGTCGGTTTAGACTATTTTAAAAATGTCTAAAGCATGTGTTGCTTGATGCAGGTATGGATACTGACAAATTTTAATCTTATTTCACCAGGGCACCATCAAGTTTGACGGCCAAGGAATTGGATGTTCTAATAAAACATATCCCCGTGGCTCCAGGCCTAAGTGAAAGAATTCACCTATTACCATAAGGAGATTATAATACCTGTGGTTATTTGGTGGTGTTATTTTTTGGATTTAGTATTAAATATTCCTCTTGTGATAAAGGGGTTACTATTATGGTGATAAATTAATCATTAACTGGTTGCATCCATGTTATGGTTGTGCATTGTTGATTATTTTACTTATTTAGAGTCAATCAATGCAGTGAGTGCCTGGATTGAATCTACGGCCTGAAATCACAGAGCTTTGAAATCTTCACGTAGTCACTAACGTGACTCCGAAGTAAAATAGTAAGATTAAACGAGAACTTACCAGTTTAAAGTTTGATCTTTATTTTATGAGGAGTTACGTTGAGGGATTACGTACCCTCCGCTCCCACCCTCATAAAAGATCGAGCTGGTAGTTCTAGTTTTTATGTATCTTACTATCTTACTTCAGTAATTGTCGTCTGTGATTTCACTCAGCTGCTTTGAAGATTGACACGTGTGCGGCTGAACGGGCTCTTCTTCGTGTAATCCCTCAACGTAACTCCTCATAAAATAAAGATCAAACTTCAAACCGGTAAGTTCTCATTTAATCTTACTATTCCACCAGCCCCTAGAGCTCTATCTAACTCTCTCTTAAATTCATCCACTGATTTGGCCTCCACTGCCTCTGTGGCAGGGAATTCCACAAATTCACAACTCTCTGTGTGAAAAAGTTTTTTCTCACCTCACCCTTAAATGGCCTCCCCTTTTTTTTTAAAGACTGTGGCCCCTGGTTCTGGACTCGCCCAACATTGGGAACATTTTTCCTGATCCTTTTCGAGACCTGGTGGCATCCGAAACTTCTGCACTTGTCCCAGCGTATCAGCCAGTGATGTCTGATTTGCCAGCAGCATAATCCAGGTAAGGGATTGCCCTGTGAACCAGGTAAGACCCCTTTACCAGCAGTTCCCTTTGAGACCTTCCAAATGGACTACATTGAGTTGAAAATATGCCAGTGTTATAAGTATGTTCTTGTAATTGTCGTTTTCAGTAAATTGATGTTTTCAGTAAATGGATTGAAGCATGGCCGACCACTTACAATATGGCCTCTACCATTGTAAAAATATTGTTACGCGAAATCATAACACGATTATCAGTTCAGATAATGGTCATCATTTTATTGCTGCTGTAAACAAAGAAATTACAGATACGTCAACAGCTCCATTGTGCGTATCGACCTCAGTCCACCGGATTGGTGGAATGGGCAAATCAGACTTTGAAAACCAAACTAGCAAAATTAGTGGCATAGACTGGCTCAACATGTTTAAAACTGCTTCCTGTAACTCTTTTTCAGATACGCACTACACTTTCTGGTATGGCACGAGTAACGCCTGCGCAAATCATATATGGTCGACCTTTATGGGAGCCATGGAATGACCATGCCCCCGCAGTGGTCCATTTCCACCAGATGATTGAGGAAATGACATCCTATGTATTAACTTTAACCTGTGCTTTGCAAACTTCTCATTCACAGTTCATATGGTGAGGAGCCAGGGCTCAAAGTTCCATCCAATATTGAGCCATGTTGCTATGTGCTGGTCAGGAACTGGATGCGTAAGCACTTGGACCCACATTGGGATGGTCCCTTCCAGGTCATCCTCACCACTCCGACCGCTGCCAAGGTCGAGGGTCGTGCTGCATGGGTTCATCTGCACCACTGCAAATTGATTGGGGAGCCCAATCAAAAGCGGGGAGAAGAGTAATTTGTATTAGTTTTTATATTTCTGCTTTCCTTGGGAGTTGTATCCTTATAAGTTTAGTTTTGAATTTTAATAAGTTTAGTTTTGAATCCTTATTTTGCTATATGGTTAAGAATATGCGACTGATTACTGGACTGTGACTGAAGGACGTTTAAATTGAGTGAATAGTTGTTTAAGCTAATTAAGTAAGAAATTAGAAATTGTGAGCCTTTGCATATTCCAGATAAATTAAAATGAGGCGATTCATCCTGCTATGCATCCTGATGCTACTACAGATGGAGGGAAATGACGGAAAATTTTGACGATATGTCCCGGGACAAACAAGCAGAGTCTTTCACCTCTGCAAAAGAGATGTGGTACAGTGCAATGGCCCGGATGCCTCTGATTCCTGGAACATCACCAAGATTGACTATTGCAATGGGATACACCGTAAGCCCGATTGGCAGGTAGACTTAGATAACCGACACCTATGGGAATTACCCTGTTGGTTTCAGGAGTGCATATTTGACTTTTTTCTGCAGACGGTATTCTTTGGAAGACAACTCGGCAAAGGAACATTTGTATGATGGACTATGCTATAGAGAAGCATTAGAGGACTACCCTTGTTTACAGGAGAAAGAACATCAGAAAAAACATGGGGGAAATGGGCATTGGAAGAAACAGACTCTAACATGCTTATACAAGCCCATAATGAACTATTTGGTAAAGGACAAATTGTGTGTTACCTTGCTATGAAATCAATTAGTAGCCTATTTGCAGAGTCTACATAGTGCGGGAGGACTGAACTGTTAGTAAGATGTCAAGGTGAGAAGTCAGTTCTGGTCGAAACTGTCACCAACTGTTTGCCACTACCTCGTGATAGTGGCCATTCTTGGGTTGTGAAGACAAGACTTATGCGGTGTACTATCAGAAATGCGTCTGTTCTTTTTACAGGATAGATATGCCTTATACTATCTGTTGGCCCGTGAGGGAGGGACGTGTGCAATTGTGAAAGACAGATGTATGATGGGAATTCAGGACAGAACAGTAACATCACAAACATCAAAATGACATTATTACCCTGCTCGATGGGATAAAGGAGGGTATTGAATGGGGAGACTGGGGATTTGGGGGATTATATAATTTGATCATTAGTACGGTCATATATGCAGCAATAGTGGTTTTGTGTTTGTTCGTGGGAATTGCTCTTGTTAAATGTATTATTGCTAGACTAATGACAGCCTTGGGTAATGTGGAAACTGGTGAGAAGATATTATTGTAACATCTACAAGAAGACATTCCAATGTTGAACGATGAGGTAGTTGAAAGGATGGTAAATGCGCAGGTTGAGAAAGAACTGTTAGAAGATGAATGTATTAGAATGAACAAAATGGAGATAGACCAGTGGTATGGAACCCAGAACAGCTGAGCACCCTAACGGCTAGGGTATGAAGCACAGCAGAGAAGTAGGGAACAACATTGGTGTCAACAAGCCAGCCTGGTGACCTACGTGGTCCAGGTTTTGGGGAGCTATAAAGCATCTCGAGATTAGGCATAAACTTGGATGACTAATAAGCCAATGCTGATGAATCTCTGCCTGTGTTATTATCCTATTAGTGGTCATGGAATGACCAGAGTGGGGAATGAGGAAGTATTATATAATAGAACCGCTCGGATAGTGACTTTTATATGCTAGGTAATTTGCAAAAGGAAAGCTTAAGGTTTTCCTAACGAAATAAAGTACAATGAAACATACACACAGGGAAAGATGAATCAAAACATGGAGACCTGAACCTAAACCTGCATAGCCTAGTTTATTGCTTTGGGGCAATTATAACACTGGAGGAAATTGTATTTGATATGATTTTGTGTTGAAGAATGGATAGCTGAATAGGGGCCTCTTCTTAGGCCAGAGGTCAACTGCTCTCTCTATGGCACATTCTTAAGCTGTGAGGGTTATGTTGAGTTTGAGACAGAATTCAAGGCTGAGAGATAATAGACCCTGTAGTTAGCCTAGGCTATGTTAAATTATAATGAGGTTGTGATAAGGGATGGATGATTGGAGAGGAAGAGAATTAGATAGATGGGTATGTTTATAGGAAGTCGAAGAAGCAGATGTAATTCTGATGTAATGGTTTGAGTTGTAAATCTCCCTTGTATTTTGTCTTGTACATGAGATTGGAAATCCAGCTTCCAGATGGCAGGAAAGGGGCTACAAATAAGAATTGAGTTGTATCCTGGCACCAAACACATATTAATTAAGTTGACAGATTTACGACCCATGTATGCTTAGGTTGAGATGTGTGTGTGTGTGTGTGTTTTGAACTTAGAAACTGTAATTGAGCAAGCTCATATAATTAATGTTTTAAATACATATGTAATAGTATTGTAAAATGTGTAAAATTGTAGTGAAAAATGTATGAAATGTATTGTCACAGTAGGAATGTAAACACTAGACTTATAGAAATTGTTTAGATTTATAGAAATATCTTTCTTCTTGATTGGTTAAAGTGTGTATGACTTGTGTGATCATTGTATTACATATGTATCTTATATTTTGAGGAGTGGTCTTTGATAATTGAGCCTACTGGGGTTTTGCTGTTGAAATAAAATAATTCTAAAGCAAAGTGATTCAGCACTGAAATTTGACAAACAAATCAATGCCGTGGTAAAAGCTAGCTTCTTTCAGCTTCGAGTGATAGCTAAATTAAAACAATTCCTCCAGTTTGATTACCTCGAAAAGATCATCCACACATTCATCTCTTCCCGCCTAGATTACTGCAACTCCCTTTACACTGGCATCAGCCAATCTTCCCTGTCATGCCTGCAACTGGTCCAAAACGCCACAGCGAGACTCCTGACGGGCACCCGAAAAAGGGACCGCATCACCCCGATCCTAGCCTCTCTCCACTGGCTCCCTGTGCGGTTCCGTATAAACTTGAAGATCCTCCTCCATGTCTACAAAGCCCTCAATGGGCTTGCCCCCACCTACATAAAAATTCTTCTCACCCACCGCTCCACCACCAGGCCCCTCAGATCGGCCGACTTGGGGTTGCTGAATATCCCACGGTCTAGGCATAAGCTCAGGGGTGACCGCGCCTTTGCGGTTGCAGCCCCTAGACTGTGGAACAGCATCTCCTTTCCCATCAGAACTGCCCCCTCCATCGACTCTTTTAAGTCAAGACTAAAAACTTATCTATACTCCCAAGCCTTTCCTGACATCCTCTGACTGAAGGCTACATGTATATATGTATGTAGTTTGTTTTGTTTATGCTATTCTTATAACAATTGTAAAGCACTTTGGCCAACGAGAGTTGTTTTTTAATGTGCTATATAAATAAATGTGACTTGACTTGACTTGAAAGTTATACCACAAGCAACGAAGGTTGTGAGGCCAGGGAAGGGGATCATGTGACTGATGGTGTAAATCACCAGAAGGACTCAGATGATTGGTTACTAGCTTGTCATACCATCTGTATCTGAAATGTCTAATACCTATATAAATGACATGAGTTCTGTCAAAGTTACTCCTCTCTGGACCCGGCCCAGAGCATCAGCTCTGTGTTGGAAGGTTCAGAGACTAGTCTCAGCTGAATAAAGAATCGATTTCAACAGCTATAGGCTGTGGGCCGAGGAGCTTTATTCCAGTGTTTCGTGACCCAAGTCACCGAACTACATGAAATGTTCACATATTGTGTAAAAATATTATATAAATGACTCCTGAAACTCGTCGAGAACAAGACTTGCACATTTTTATTAAATTAAAGAAAAACCGGAAAATGTTCTGGGTATTTTTAGGCCAATCAAAGCAAGTTTAACATTGAGTCGGACGCCAGTTTGCCAATCACGCGCTTTGTTTCAGGCTAGCTAGGCAGGGAGCACACAACGTGGCTCAGAGGACTTCACTGATGCCTGTTTTACTGGAGATTCCGATGTAGGTTCTTTCTAGTTCTGTGGAATACATGTCGTGGAAACTTGCAGCAGGGTAATTGAATTTAGTGAGAAAAGCATTAAGAAGTCTGAAGAATGTGCATCTAAGTGGATAGAAGTGGAAGTCTTGAAAGCAAATTCGCTGCTGAGATGCTGCAACACAAAGTTGTGAAACCAGTCAAACTTTGTGAATCAACGAACTGAAAGGTAAGATCTAAAGTCTGAATTTATGAAAATTAATCTGTATGGACTTTAATTAATTTAATTGCACCCTTTATAATGTGAAAAAATGAGATTTGGAGGCTGCACATTCACTCATTCATTCACTCGTTCATTCATTCGTTCATTCACTCATTCACTCAACTCATTCACTTAACTCATTCATTCATTCACTCATTCATTCACTCATTCATGAAGTTGAGGCCTAAACTATGTGTGTCCATGGCAAGGTAAATTAAACATTTTCACCAATGCCAGCTGGTTGTAGTCTAATAAGTCTTCAACATCTAATCTCGGAGCTGCCTGCGATCAGGGCAAAAATCAAAAAGGGCCACTTTTCAACATAATTGTATAAGGCGTAAGAGTGTTGTAAAAACAAGCCTGAAGGCTTTGTGTTTCAATGCAAGGAGCATTCGTAATAAGGTGGATGAGTTGAATGTGCAGATAGCTATTAATGACTATGATATAGTTGGGATCACGGAGACATGGCTCCAGGGTGACCAAGGCTGGGAGCTGAACATCCAGGGATATTCAATATTCAGGAGGGATAGAGAGAAAGGAAAAGGAGGTGGGGTAGCGTTGCGGATTAGAGAGGAGATTAACGCAATGGAAAGGAAGGACATTAGGTTCGAGAATGTGGAATCGGTATGGGTAGAGCTGCGAAACACTAAGGGGCAGAAAACGCTGGTGGGTGTTGTGTACAGGCCACCTAACAGTAGTAGTGAAGTTGGAGATGGTATCAAACAGGAAATTAGAAATGCGTGCGACAAAGGCAAAACAGTTATAATGGGTGACTTCAATCTACATATAGATTGGGTGAATCAAATTGGCAGGGGTGCTGAGGAAGAGGATTTCTTGGAATGTATGCGGGATAGTTATCTAAATCAACATGTAGAGGAACCAACGAGAGAGCAGGCTATTTTAGACTGGGTATTGAGTAATGAGGAATGGTTAGTTAGCCGTCTTGTTGTACGTGCCCCCTTGGGCAAGAGTGACCATAATATGGTTGAGTTCTTCATTAGGATGGAGAGTGACATTGTTAATTAAGAAACAATGGTTCTGAACTTAAAGAAAGGTAAATTTGAGGGTATGAGACGTGAATTGGCCAAGATTGACTGGCAATTAATTCTAAAAGGGTTGACGGTGGACATGCAATGGAAGACATTTAAAGATTGCATGTATGAACTACAAAAATTGTTCATCCCAGTTTGGCAAAAGAATAAATCAGGGAAGGTAGTGCATCCGTGGATAACAAGGGAAATCAGGGATGGTATCAAAGCGAAGGATGATGCGTACAAATTAGCCAGAAAAAGCAGCATACCGGAGGACTGGGAGAAATTTAGAGACCAGCAGAGGAGGACAAAGGGCTTAATTAGGAAAGGAAAAATAGATTATGAAAGAAAACTGGCAGGGAACATTAAAACTGACTGCAAAACTTTTTATAGATATGTAAAAAGAAAGAGATTAGTTAAAACAAATGTAGGTCCCTTGCAGTCAGAAACAGGTGAGTTGATCATGGGGAACAAGGATATGGCGGACCAATTGAATAACTACGTTGGTTCCGTCTTCACTAAGGAAGACATAAATAATCTGCCGGAAATAGCAGGGGACCGTGGGTCAAAGGAGTTGGAGGAATTGAGTGAAATCCAGGTTAGTCGGGAAGTGGTTTTGGGTAAATTGAATGGATTAAAGGCCGATAAATCACCAGGGCCAGATAGGCTGCATCCCAGAGTACTTAAGGAAGTAGCTCCAGAAATAGTGGATGCATTAGTAATAATCTTTCAAAACTCTTTAGATTCTGGAGTAGTTCCTGAGGATTGGCGGGTAGCAAACGTAACCCCACTTTTTAAGAAGGGAGGGAGAGAGAAAACGGGGAATTACAGACCAGTTAGTCTAACATCGGTAGTGGGGAAACTGCTAGAGTCAGTTATTAAAGATGGGATAGCAGCGCATTTGGAAAGTGGTGAAATCATTGGACAAAGTCAGCATGGATTTACGAAAGGTAAATCATGTCTGACGAATCTTATAGAATTTTTCGAGGATGTAACTAGTAGCGTGGATAGGGGAGAACCAGTGGGTGTGGTGTATCTGGACTTCCAGAAGGATTTCGACAAGGTCCCACATAAGAGATTAGCATACAAACTTAAAGCACATGGCATTGGGGGTTCAGTATTGATGTAGATAGAGAACTGGCTAGCAAACAGGAAGCAAAGAGTAGGAGTAAACGGGTCCTTTTCACAATGGCAGGCAGTGACTAGTGGGGTACCGCAAGGCTCAGTACTGGGACCCCAGCTATTTACAATATATATTAATGATCTGGATGAGGGAATTGAAGGCAATATCTCCAAGTTTGCGGATGACACTAAGCTGGGGGGCAGTGTTAGAGGATGCTAGGAGACTGCAAGGTGACTTGGATAGGCTGGGTGAGTGGGCAAATGTTTGGCAGATGCAGTATAATGTGGATAAATGTGAGGTTGTCCATTTTGGTGGCAAAAACAGGAAAGCAGACTATTATCTAAATGGTGGCCGACTCGGAAAAAGGGAGATGCAGCGACACCTGGGTGCCATGGTACACCAGTCATTGAAAGTAAGCATGCAGGTGCAGCAGACAGTGAAGAAAGCGAATGGTATATTAGCTTTCATAGCAAAAGGATTTGAGTATAGGAGCAGCGAGGTTCTACTGCAGTTGTACAGGGTCTTGGTGAGACCACACCTGGAGTATTGCGTACAGTTTTGGTCTCCAAATCTGAGGAAGGACATTATTGCCATAGAGGGAATGCAGAGAAGGTTCACCAGACTGATTCCTGGGATGTCAGGACTGTCTTATGAAGAAAGACTGGATAGACTTGGTTTTATACTCTCTAGAATTTAGGAGATTGAGAGGGGATCTTATAGAAACTTGCAAAATTCTTAAGGGGTTGGACAGGCTAGATGCAGGAAGATTGCTCCCGATATTGGGGAAGTCCAGGACAATGGGTCACAGCTGAAGGATAAGGGGGAAATCCTTTAAAACCGAGACGAGAAGAACTTTTTTCACACAGAGAGTGGTGAATCTCTGGAACTCTCTGCCACAGAGGGTAGTCGAGGCCAGTTCATTGGCTATATTTAAGAGGGAGTTAGATGTGGCCCTTGTGGCTAAAGTGATCAGAGGGTATGGAGAGAAGGCAGGAACGGGATACTGAGTTGGATGATCAGCCATGATCATATTGAATGGCGGTGCAGGCTCGAAGGGCCGAATGGCCTACTCCTGCACCTAATTTCTATGTTTCTATGTTTCTATCACTTACCGAGTACAAGTGCTTGCTCCGATCGCGGGGCCTATGTACTTAACATAGTGAAGCCGCTGTCTCAATTAAGAAGCGGCCGATTCGCGAACGCGGAGTGTGTTTGGATCATCTCCGCGGGCGGAGGGCTGTACATAGTGCCGTCCCTAGCGGCCGTTTCCAGGCCCCGACCACGGGAGAAAAACGGAGGAATATTCATTGCACTTTATAGGCTGCCATTGCAGTGAGAAATGGTCAGAAATGGCTGATGTTTATGTAGAAATGAATAGGTGTATGTGAACGAACTTGAACTAATTTATCTATGGTAGTAACAGTGTTATTCCCATTAACATTAAGAAGAGGTTGAAATTTTATGAATTGAAGTCCATGCAGACTTAATGACTATGAGATGTTTTTTTTGTAGCCTCTGCCTAACCCTCCACTAGAACTTGAACTAACTTATCAATGGACTTATCAAAACTTATCAAAAGACTTGGAATCTGATGAAGAATAGTAAGGTTAAACGAGAACTTACCAAGTTTGAAGTTTGATCTTTATTTTATGAGGAGTAACGTTGAGGGATTACGTGAAGTAGCCCCGTCCAGCCGCACACGCGTCAATCTTTCAAAGCCACGGAGTGACAATCACAGACGATAATTACTGAAGTATGATAGTAAGATGCATAAAGACTTAGAACTACCAGCTTGATCCTTTTATGAGGGTGGGAGCGGAAGGCACGTAATCCCTCAACGTTACTCCTCATAAAATAAAGATCAAACTTCAAACTTGGTAAGTTCTCGTTTAATCTTACTATTTTACTTCGGAGTCACGTGAGTGACTACGTGAAGATTTCAAAGCTCTGTGATTTCACAGCGTGGATTCAAATCCAGGTGTTCACTGCATCGATTGACTCTATTTGAGTAAGCACAATCAACAATGCATAACCACAACATTTGAATGTAATCAGTTAATGGGTTTATTTATTTTAATAAAAATAACAAAAATTAGGCCCATTTATAATGGGGGATTTAATACTGTATCCAGCACGGCATCACCAAACCCTCTGAGATCTTTAATCTCCTTGTGGTAATACTTGTGAAACATCTGTTCACTTGCCCATCCTGCGGCCGCGAGAATAAGGTCTATTGGCACGCTGAATCCCTGGCCGCTGATGTTGATGCCGCCCTCGAGGAATGAGATTTAAATTTCTCAGTATCAATACCTGAATATCTCAACACCTGTTTCAACCATCGTGAAATTGTTTGTGTTGATACTTTCTTATGAGGCTTTTAATGACTAATAAAAAATGCCAATTCGGCGCATCTTAAAACTTTTGTTGTTTCTATGTAACATTTCACATATGTTACTACACACAGTCGTGAATCTGTAGGTAATGCTAAAAATTCCAACTTGCATCCTGTGGACCCAGGTCTACTTTGCTTCAGTAAATCATAGACATAGAATGTCACGACATTTTGCCCTACTTTCATTCTATCAATTCTGAGTTTCTGTAATGTTTGAACTCTCTGCGCTGAAACTAATGCCATGAGCATAACCAATTTCATGGTAATTTTGGATAATGACAGGGTTTCAACTGGATTCCAACTCCTTAGGAACATCAGTACATCTTTTACATTCCAAATTTCTGTATACCTGGGTCTAGGAGGATTAGAGTTGAAAATTCCTTTCATAAACCTACAGACCCAAGGATGTTCTCCAATTGGAGTTTGTTCTGATTCACTGCTTAAATATGCAGAGAGTGCACTTCGTGCAGTATTAATTGCACTATAACTTAATTTCAATTCATAGTGTAGAGTTGAAAGAAACTCTATTACATCTGAAATTTCTACTGAGTTATATGCAATATTCGTTCCTGAACAAAACACCTCCCATTTCTTTATATATAGGAAATGTACTGCTTCTGGGTACTATTCCTCCAGGCTGCTGTCATAACATCCACCGTACGGTCTGATAATCCTTTTCCAAGATATGCCTTCTTAGAATCTGCAAATCAACAAACCAATACGATTATGTAAAGGATGTGATTCATTAGTCACAGGGTGTACAAGCA
Organism: Malacoraja senta; assembly: GCA_038087875.1. Classification (NCBI taxonomy): domain Eukaryota; kingdom Metazoa; phylum Chordata; class Chondrichthyes; order Rajiformes; family Rajidae; genus Malacoraja; species Malacoraja senta. The sequence continues at coordinate 49,202 of JAXLNO010003439.1, forward strand.
GTTTAATCTGCTTTGGAATAACCATAAGGGTTTTTTTGATCATTTTTAACACCAGTGGGTACCATACCTGTGTAGGCCAATCTGGTGCTACCAAAATCCCTGAGGCTTGAATCTTGTTTAATTTTCTGTATGCATTTGTGGATTAAACAAAATGGTGGAAAAGCATACAGAAACATACCACCCCAATGTAGCGAGAAAGCATCCACCACTACTGCTCCAGGATCAGGTTCCCATGACACATACTTAGTCAACTGGTGGTTCGATCTTGATGCAACCAGATCAATTTCTGGCATTCCAAATTGTGTGATGATTTGTGTGAATATTTTCCGATATAACATCCATTCTGTATTATCATTAAATTTACGTGATCTTTTGTCTGCAATTGTATTAATTTTTACCTGGTAAATATATTGCGGACAGCCAAATTGTTCTGGCAATACCCCAGGTCCAAATTTCATTTGCCAATTTATCACATGATTCTCATTTTATACCACCCATGTGATTCATGTACGCTACAGCTGTAGTATTGTCAACCTGTACCTGAACATACACATTTCCCATATCAGTGCAATAAGCAGCGTGGATAGGGGAGAACCAGTGGATGTGGTGTATCTGGACTTCCAGAAGGCTTTCGACAAGGTCCCACATAAGAGATTAGTATACAAACTTAAAGCACATGGCATTGGGGGTTCAGTATTGATGTGGATAGAGAACTGGCTGGCAAACAGGAAGCAAAGAGTAGGAGTAAACGGGTCCTTTTCACAATGGCAGGCAGTGACTAGTGGGGTACCGCAAGGCTCAGTACTGGGACCCCAGCTATTTACAATATATATTAATGATGTGGATGAGGGAATTGAAGGCAATATCTCCAAGTTTGCGGATGACACTAAGCTGGGGGGCAGTGTTAGCTGTGAGGAGGATGCTAGGAGACTGCAAGGTGACTTGGATAAGCTGGGTGAGTGGGCAAATATTTGGCAGATGCAGTATAATGTGGATAAATGTGAGGTTATCGATTTTGGTGGCAAAAACAGGAAAGCAGACTATTTTCTAAATGGTGGCCGACTAGGAAAAGGGGAGATGCAGCGAGACCTGGGTGTCATGGTACACCAGTCATTGAAAGTAGGCATGCAGGTGCAGCAGGCAGTGAAGAAAGCGCATGGTATGTTAGCTTTCATAGCAAAAGGATTTGAGTATAGGAGCAGGGAGGTTCTACTGCAGTTGTACAGGGTCTTGGTGAGACCACACCTGGAGTATTGCGTACAGTTTTCGTCTCCAAATCTGAGGAAGGACATTATTGCCATAGAGGGAGTGCAGAGAAGGTTCACCAGACTGATTCCTGGGATGTCAGGACTGTCTTATGAAGAAAGACTGGATAGACTTGGTTTATACTCTCTAGAATTTAGGAGATTGAGAGGGGATCTTATAGAAACTTACAAAATTCTTAAGGGGTTGGACAGGCTAGATGCAGGAAGATTGCTCCCGATGTTGGGGAAGTCCAGGACAAGGGGTCACAGCTTAAGGATCAGGGGAAAATCCTTTAAAACCGAGATAAGAAGAACTTTTTTCACACAGAGAGTGGTGAATCTCTGGAACTCTCTGCCACAGAGGGTAGTGGAGGCCAGTTCATTGGCTATATTTAAGAGGGAGCTAGATGTGGCCCTTGTGGCTAAAGGGGGTCAGAGGGTATGGAGAGAAGGCAGGTACGGGATACTGAGTTGGATGATCAGCCATGATCATATTGAATGGCGGTGCAGGCTCGAAGGGCCGAATGGCCTACTCCTGCACCTAATTTCTATGTTTCTATGTTTCTAAGCTCTAAGGCCGTAAAATGCGCCTAATAGCTCTAGATAATTGATTCCCAGATTTTCCAGCAAAGGTACTTCATTCACATTCCACCTACTTCCACAGCTGGAAATCATGTTAGTAGCGCCCCAACTCAGCACACTTACATCAGTCTGTAGAGTGACGGAAGGTGTTTCTACCAGAACTTTTCTGGAAGCATTAGAAACATTGTTAATCCACCATTCTATTTCTGTACTGGATTGAATTGTTAATTTCATGGGCCTATCAAAATGCCCTCTATTCATTTTTAACGCTTGTACCTTAGCTCTCTGTAAACATTGATAATGCAATGGTCCATACGTGACCGCTGGAAACCCTGCAATTAATTTGCCTAGCAAGCTTGCCACTTCTCTAATTGAAGGTGTGTCCTCGTTAATGGGTTTTATGCAACCTTCAATTAACTGCAGCTTTTTTATCTTTTGGCAAAGTGATTACCATGTGTTCGGAGTTAATTGTGAACCCTAGGTAATCAATATTTTTGCTTGGTAACAATTTAGATTTTTGTAGGTGAATAATGAAACCTAATTTCTCAAAATGTATTTGACTCTGGATACTGACAATTTTGCAGCAGCCAAAGTGTCCCCTACAATGAGGATATCATCTAAATAAGCCATTAATACATGGCCCTCAGCTCTTAACAGAGCTAAAATTTGGTTTGAGCAATTTAGTGAATAATCTTGGTGCTGAAATCAGACCATTGGGCAATGCTTTAAATTGCCATAACTGACTCATCCATCTAAATTTCAAATATCTTTGATCATTACCATGCATTGCCACAGAATAATATGCATTTTGCAGATCTATGCTTGCCTTATAGCAATTCTTTGTGACTAGCTAAATGGCATTAGTAAATGTTTCCATTTTGAAATGTTTATATTGTACATAAAGGTTAAGATTTGTCAGATCGGAAATGATTCTATGTCCACCATCCCTTTTCTAGGAGAATATTCCCAGGAGAATATTTGACACAAACTGATAATAATAATAATAATAATAATAAATTTTATTTATATAGCGCTTTTCAGAACTCAAAGTCGCTTTACAATTGAGAGTCAGGAATAAACAAAACAAAATAGAGCAGTAAGACAGAGGGGAGGGGAACATGGGACTAAGGGTATGCAGAGGTGAAGAGATAGGTCTTGAGGCGGGACTGGAAGATGGTGAGGGACTCAGAATTTTGGACCGGTTGTGGGAGGGAATTCCAGAGCCTGGGAGCTGCCCTGGAGAAGGCTCTGCCTCCAAAAGTGCAGAGGTTTGATTTCGGAGTGGAGAGGAGACCAGCTGACGTGGATCTGAGGGACCGTGAGGGTTGGTAGGGGGAGAGGAGGTCAATGAGATAAGGGGGGGGGCCAGGTTGTTGAGGGCCTTGTAGGTGAGGACCAGGATTTTGTAGGTGATCCGGTGGGAAATGGGAAGCCAGTGAAGTTCTTTGAGAACTGGGGTGATGTGGTGCCAGGATTTGGTGTGGGTAATGAGTCGAGCGGCTGCATTTTGGACCAGTTGGAGTCGTTTGATGCTGCTGGAATTGATTCCGAAAAGAAGAGAGTTACAGTAGTCCAGTCGGGAGGAGATGAAGGCATGGATGAGTCTTTCAGCAGCGGGGGGTGTGAGAGACGATCTGATTTTTGCAATGTTGCGGAGGTGAAAAAATGATGTTTTGACAACATGGCGGATGTGAGGCTCAAGGGAGAGGGTTGAGTCAAGGATCACGCCAAGGTTGCGTGCCTGAGGAGATGGGGAGACAGTGGTGCCGTCGATAGTGAGAGTGGGTTGTTAATTTTAGTGAGTGTTGATTTGGAGCCAATGAGGAGAAATTCTGTTTTGCTACTGTTTCATTTAAGGAAGTTGAGTTGCATCCAAGATTTGATGGCTCATAGGCAGGAGTTGATATGGGAGAGAGGGGGGTGGTGGGGGGACTTGGTGCTGAGATAGATCTGGGTGTCATCAGCATAGCAGTGGAAGTCCAGTTTTTCTCCTGACATTTATATCATCCTTTTCTGCATAAAGTTTTTCAATTCTCCTTTGATCAACCCATTCTCTTCCTTTGAGAAAAATCCATGACCAGTTTGAATTATGCTGAATTGGAGGATCCAAACGTGGAGAGAACTCAATTTTGAATCCTACAATGCTACATAGAATAAATGAATCATTTGTTATTGATTGCCATTCTTTTAGGAAGAATCGTAACCTTCCCCCTATTTGTGAGTGTGAAACATTTGTTGTGTTTCTTACCAGACCAAGCCCCCTAACCTCGGGGTTTGCCACCGGCAGTTGTTGTCCCCTTCTAGGAGGCACATTGTAACCTCCACGTATCCTCGGTGCAGCACGTCAACGTGTATACGAGAATGATAGGATTGTTCCTTCTCCAGCACCACATTTCGCCTGTAGGGATACTGCCTTCTCACCGTTCTGCTCAGCATAGGTGATCCTTTAGTTTCTTTGCTAGATGTTCTCCAAAACAGATTTAGGCATTTGTATATTGGATGGTTTGCAGAGCCTGCATACTTAGGATGAATATTTGGTCTTATTGCATTTTTATGAATACAATTTATTTCAAAGTGCACACTACACATGAGTGCTACATTTTGTTGTGAATACGATATATAACCTTCATCCAAACCACTGACCCCAGAAATTTCAGCACTTGTGTAATTTCAATTCTTGTGAACGTAAACCACTGCTCAAATTACCCATATCAAGTTTATTCACTGCTGTAACTGCTACAATTTCCCAGGTCTCATATTTTTTGATAGTCTCATTCCTGGGCTGATGGGAGAGTAGATAATTTATAGACATAGCTATTTCCTCTCTCAAAGGTTCCCCTGTTACTCTGGGAACAGCAAAGTTTTGTGCCAGCCTTGGAACATTTTTGGCTCTGATAATGGGCTCTGGTCCTCATTTAAATCATCATCTAAATCTAGATATTCATTTTTATGTTGGGTAATTTCTGGCTCCCCTGTTTCAGGTAAGTCTCTGCCAGATTCCCCCTGCGCGGGCTCTCTTGTAGGCCCACGGACAGGCAGCCCTGCTTCAGGTGCTGCTGGCGCTGGCTCAATTCTAGGCCAACGCTTCATTATTTTTACTCTTTATATTTGTCGGTGCTGGCACATTTATCATTGCACGTTTGTGCTGCCTTTTGTTCAGGCATTTCTAGTACTGGCTCTCCAATAGGCCAACACATAACTTGATTTTATCTGGCATTTTGGGGCACTGGCTCTCCTGTAGGCCAACCTCTTTAATGTTTCTGTACAGGCACTGATGGCTCTCCTGTAGGCCACCCTTGTGCCTGTTCCAAGGCACCTCCTGTGCTATACTTCATTGGCCAACACCGACTTAAATCCTCCTGTGGGGGTTCTTTACAAATCATCTGCCCCATAAGGAGCTAAAAAGTTTTTGACCCTTGCAGTGTAATCCTCTTTCCTGCCTGAGGAGGGCATACATCCGGGTCTGACTCATCCGAGTCTACAGGTCGGGCCGATTTTTTTTTCTCAGCCTTGCGCCCGCCGCCGGCGGTTTAACGCACATTCGGCCACAACGGGAGTTAATGGCTTCGCTGCCACTGACTCCCCTGACTGACGCCCGCTACCCTTAGGATCTGGGGTTTTACTACGGTGCGTCCCTGGCCCCTCTCCTTCCCATTTCTCCATAATAAACTTGTGTGGAGCTCCACCAACAAGTCTAAACGGGAAGGAAACGCTCCTGTGAGTGAAAAGTAACTCCACTTACTTTCCGACTTTTGTTTTACTATTGTTTTACTCACCGGCTGGAGGAGCTCCTGCTCCTCCACACACGGTCATCAACGCTATGCGTCTGATCGATAATGACGCGTGTGCGGCTGGACGGGGCTTCTTCACGTATTCACTCACGTGACTCCGAAGTTAAATATTCAGATGTAATGTAAACAACTAAATTGGGGAAATAAATGATTATATAAAGTTTTATTTTAGTGTCGATCGTTTCACTGTTTATTTGTTCAAATTATTTAAACAATGAGTGAATTACTTATGATAATGGCGTGCTGGTGAATGACAGTGCAACAGTCCACCCATCCATCCACACATACATACACATCCATACATCCACACATATATCCATCCGTACGCACACTTCCATGCATGCACACACACACATACATGCACACATACATCCGCACACACACACATACATCCGCACGAAGACATGCATGTACACATCCATGCACACACATACATCCACACACATACATCCACACATACATCCACACACATACATCCACACACATACATCCACACATACATCCACACATACATACACACTTACATCCACTCATCCACAGATACACGTTTGACAGGTATACACACACACGCACACATACACACACACACTACAGATACTCAAACAATGCAACACTTTTAGGGTTATTTTAGGTTAAAGGTAATAGCCCTCATTTGCAAAGGCACCATCGGGGGGTCTCTAACATAAATATAGGCTCATTGTAGCTTAAAATGAATACTCATCGAGTAAACATCAGAGCATTCGATTCTTCGTCAGGATGTGACATTTACATCAGAAATAAGACAGGTCTCTTACAGGTCTGCCACCCAGCCTGGCACTGCCCCAGTCCCACGATTGCTGTTCCCCCCATTCTCCCCACTATGGCAGTCAGTGGGGTTCAGTAAACGTGGGAACCCAGAGGATCTGTCCTGACCCTTTAATTAGGCAGGTTCATGAGCCCTTAAAACTTGGGACCTCTGGTGCAGTCTCATTACATTTCCTATTAAAGCGACTGGAAGATGCCTTGCATGACTGTCCCCCAGCCTGGAATTGCCCCAGTCCCACTATGGCCGTGACCCCCACTCTGCACACTGGCAGTCAGTGGGGTTCAGTAAAGGGAGGAACCCAGGGAAGGGAAGAAGGGAAGAACTGCCCTCGCCCATTAATTAGGCTGGTTCAGGAGAAGGACTTCTGCGACAGTGTCATTAAAAAAACACAATTATATTCATCATATTATTTTTATATAATATAATTATACTTAATGATATATGATTACAGTCATATTTACAAGATATACAGTATATTTTAAACTAAGGAATCTATCTCTTCTTTCACCAATAGCTTATAACCCGTCGTTCAAACCATCTATTATAGATAAAACGTTACAAAACCTCAAATCACTATACCAAATATATTAAATTTAATTGAAGACTTTGGATCTTTTTCTGGATATAGAATAAATTGGAATAAAAGTGAAATTATGTCAATAAAACCGAAAGATTCAACACATCTTTTAAAATTCCCTTTTAAAATAGCTACAGAAAAATTTAAATATTTGGGAATCGAAATTACCAGATCATATCAAGGTATGTTTAGGGCAAATTTTGACCCCTTACTTAATAAATTAAACACACTAATTAAATTCTGGAAAACGCTCCCGATGTCTTTAATAGGCCGAATAAACGCAATAAAAATGATCTTTTTACCACAAATTTTATACCTATTTCAATCAATTCCTATATACTTACCAAAGAAGTTTATAAAAAAACTCGACTCAGATATCACTAATTTTATATGGGACTATAAATCACATAGAATACAAAAAACTCATCTGAATAAACCTAAAGTATTAGGGGGTTTAGCACTACCTAATTTTATGTATTATTATTGGTCAGTAAATATTAAAAATATGATTCAACTGATGGATAACTCCGCCCAGGAAGTGGACTGGATTGTAATGGAGAAAGAGGATTGCTCCTCTAGAAACATTGGAGCGATCCTCCTTTCTCCAATGAAATTGAATAACATAAATTATAATAAGAACCCAATTATTCATAGTACAATCCGAATTTGGAAACAAATAAAACAAAATTTAAAATTAAGAAATTTATCACTTTTATTACCTATAGTCAATAACCCTTCGTTTAATCCTTCTATTATAGAGAAAGCTTATACACAATGGGATAGATTAGGAATTAAAACGCTTGGTGACTTGTATGAAACTGGAAAATTACTTTCATTTCAACAATTACAAATAAAATATAAACTCGGAAATAATCAATATTTTAAATATTTTCAAATATGCGACTATTTGAAAAAATATACAAAAGATCATTATAATAACCCAGTAGATGTATTGGACGAGGCAATGCAGATAAAAGCGGAATCAGCAAACTTACTATCATATTTGTATAATATTATCTTAAATGTACAAATACCATCTACGGAGGGTATCAGAAGAGACTGGGAACAAGAGTTAGCTATTAAAATGTCAAAGGAAAGTTGGAATGAATACTTATTAAACGTGCATAAATGCTCGATTAATGTAAGACACACTTTAATACAATTTAAAATTTTACATAGATTATATTTTACGAAAACTAAAATTCATAAAATTTTCCCAAATGTATCATCTATTTGTGATAAATGTCAATCCCAAGAAGCTACTATAGCGCACTCATTCGTTTTCTGTACAAAAATTCAAACATTTTGGAATGAAATTTTTGAAATCTTTACAAAGTTATTTAAAACAAGACTGATACCCAAAGCAGAATGGATTATCTTCGGTATAACGGAAGATGGTCCAGAACTAAATGTGTTTCAAAAGAAACTAATGGACTATGGGTTAATAACTGGAAAAAAGCTAATTCTAAAATTTTGGAAGAAGGCTCCAATACCAACTATAAATATGTGGATTTCAAATATGTTTGAAACATTACACCTAGAAGAGATAAGACTCCTCCTAGCAGGTGAACCAGATCACTTCCACCTGACGTGGTCTGCATTTATAGAATTATTACAAACATAGGGTGCAAAAGTACTTAAAAAAAAAAATTGAGGTCAGGTAAGGGGGGATGATAGTTGAAGAGTTGGTATGTCCCATTTACGTAATGCTCATAACAATATTTGTTTCTCTCTTTTTCCTCTTTCTCTCTCTCTTTCTTTCCTAGGGTCTATTTCTTAACTCTTTTTCTTTTGTTTTTAATTTTGCTCTTATAGGGTCTTCGTCCTTTTTTGTTGTCACATTTCCTACACTTTCACTTTTTCCTTCACTTTCTTCTTTCTTTCAATCTTTTCCTTTTCTAGTGTAAAAAATAAATGGAGTACATTAATTGTAAGAAGATATAAATGACGAGTACTAATGTATGTGGTTGTAATGTAATGTACTTCTAATAAATAAAAATTTAATTCGAGATTATTTGAAAACATATACCCACGATTATCAAATTCTGCTGCCAGATATATTAGACGAAGGTATGAATAGAAACTCAGAGTCAAACCATCTGAAGAAGGGTTTCGGCCCGAAACGTTACCTATTTCCTTCGCTCCATAGATGCTGCTGCACCCGCTGAGTTTCTCCAGCATTTTTGTGTACCTTCGATTTTCCAGCATCTGCAGTTCCTTCTTTAACACATCTAATATCATACTTGTACTTGTACAATATCCTTCTAAATATAAAAATTCCATCGTCAGACGCAATTAGAAGAGAATGGGAAGAGGAATTAGGCCTAAAAATCTCCAAAGACAGATGGGAAAAATATCTCCTATATATACATAATTGTTCGATTAATGTTAGACACGTTTTAATCTAATTCAAAATACTCCACAGACTCTACTACTCAAAAACTAAACTGAATACGATTTTTCCAATGTATCTCCTATTTGCGACAAATGTCTCTCTCAAGAAGCAACTATAACACACTCCTTTGCCTCTGGCATAAAATTCCATAACTTTTGGAAAGGAATATTTGAAATTTCCTCAAAATTATTAAAAACAAACCTGGACCCCCATACTGAATTGATTATTTTCTGTACAGCAGGAGCCTGCTCTGATCTTTCAATATTTCAAAGACGTTTCCTTAACTATGGCCTGATAATGGCAAAAAAAATTATACTTAAATTTTGGAAAAAATACATCTCCCCAACTCTTAAAATGTGGATCACAAACATGTCTGAGACGTTACATCTTGAAGATATGAGACTTGTCTTAGCAGGAAAATCAGAGCAATTTTCAAAGATATGGTCTCCTTTCATTGATTCATTACAAGGATAGTATGGTGCAACACAACTTTGGAATTAACCCGATTTACGGACTGGATGATGGGTGTGGTGAGAAATGAAGCAGGTATATCAACACTTTTCTTTTTTTCTTTCTCTTTTTTTCGTTTTTGTCTTTTTTTTTAAGTTTTTACTTACTCACTCTTTGGTTACACTCATTTGGTAGTTTAGGGGTTCTATTCTTTCACATTCACTTTCTCTTTACATAGATACATAGATACATAGAAATTAGGTGCAGGAGTAGGCCATTCGGCCCTTCGAGCCTGCACCGCCATTCAATACGATCATGGCTGATCATCCAACTCAGTATCCCGTACCTGCCTTCTCTCCATACCCCCTGATCCCTTTAGCCACAAGGGCCACATCTAATTCCCTCTTAAATATAGCCAATGAACTGGCCTCAACTACCCTCTGTGGCAGAGAGTTCCAGAGATTCACCACTCTCTGTGTGAAAAAGTTTTTCCTCATCTCGGTCTTAAAGGATTTTCCCCTTATCCTTAAGCTTCCTTTCTTGCTCTTTCACTCTTTTTCTATTTCATCTTTGTTAAAATTAAAATGGAAGCTGTACAATAAATGTATGTTGTCATATGCCGCGGTTTATACTTTTGTACACTGCTTCTAATAAAAATAAAAAATTAAAAAATAAATGAATAAATATATATTTATTTTTAAAGCAGACAGCAACAAAATTGTTAACGGTAAACTACAGCAAACTTTTAATCAATTTGTCAGACGGAGTGGCGAGATCTACAAAGAGCACACACGTTGCTCAGTGCTTCTTGGTCTCCACTCAAAGAACAAAGGAAAGTTAATGTAATTATACATTTTCTTATCAATAAACACCCTTCTAAATCTGAGTGAAAGATCTGTAGCCTAAGGGAAACAAGGGAGGACACATATATTTGCAATGTCAACCTTATTCTCAAATCTTGACATAGCTTCAGTGCAGCTGCCCATTCCGGAAGGACAACTAACTCCATTTTGTTTTTAAATGACTTCCATCTTGGTTCCAGAATGGGCATCCGTCTGTGAACTAAAACAAGCTTGTAGGACTTGGATGAAAGCCACTACCATGTCCTTAGCTGGAGCAGGCAGTTCAGACAGATATCTAATATGGTGCTGGACTTCCGGTGGCGCTATTGAGTGTTAAGAGGCGCACCATTTAGCTCCGCTCCGAAAAACGCGTTAAAACGCGTTAACACACCTGAAAAATAAAAACGGACTGAAGAAAAACACTTACCGGCAGATGCCGTCATCAGTGACGTCATCAGAAATCGTCGTGATACTGACTGGATACCGGTAATTTAAATGAAAAAACGGGCTCGCAAAAGGGACCTTCCTACCCCACCTCCGAGAAGATACAGAACTCGTGGGCAGATTCCACAAGAGGAAGGTGAAGACATGTTTCAAGAATCTGAGGAAGAAAGACTTGTTTCTACTGTGGAACAAGTGCAAGAACAAGACCAAACTCTAAGAATGGCTATGGTAAAAGACATTAGAGAATTGCTGGCTGAAAAGCTCATAAAACTTAGATACAAAACTTGATGATCAACTTAATGCTGTGAAAACAGAAATTTGTGGAAAATTGTATACAAGTTCGAATCGAGGAGGTGAATTCCTCTTTGAAAGGAGAAATTAAAAGGGTTGAAGTGGATATCAGTAGCAAGATGGAACCCATCATTCTCACCTCAAGAAAACAAAACAACGCCATCAGAGAAGTGGAAGCTGCAACTACTGACAACTACTGACAACTCAAAGACTGAAGAAGCAAATCAACCGTGTCTCTGGGCAATTGGCCAAAATGACCGAAACATGCCTAGTTCTCGAAGGCCGTTCTAAACGCCAAAACTGAAGGATTGTTGGGGTGAAGGAACGGAAGGAAGATAGAAAAGACACTCGCGACTTTGCTGCCGACTTACTCCAACAGGTACTTAATCTGCCTGAGAGACCCAAACTCGACCGGGCACATCGAGCTCAGAGAGCCCGACCAGGAGCTGGAGCTCCACCAAGACAACTTATTCAGAAGCTACACCACCCATCAGTTCTTGAAGACACCATAAAGAAAGTTGCAAGCACAAGAAACCTGATTTTTGAAGGAGACAATATAAGAATCTTCAGAGATTATCCAGCAGAGGTTGTAAGGAAGAGAGCACTCTTTACCAAATCGCGAGTTATTCTCAGAGACATACCAGGCTTAAGATATGGACTAATGTATCCAGCCAAACTAAGGGTCACATACAGAGAATCGGAGCATTTCTTCACCGACCCAGAAGATGCATTTAAATATTTCGCATAACTCTGTATGAAAATACATTGAATTGACTTTAACTGATTACTAGCAGGGCTATGCTTTATTTACCCTGAACTTACACTGCTTGTTATATTGTGTGTTTAATTCACTCCTTTTATATGCATTTATAAGGGGTCTTTAAAAGGGTTAATAAGTTTATAATGCGTTTTAAAAAATGTTTAAAAATGTTCGTATAAGATGGCCGACAGGCTGTTAAGTCTAGACTAACTTATCGGAGATAGAAATTGAATGTATGGGAGAAAAAGGAGGACCCGTGGGAGAGAAACAAGGAGAGTGATTAATCTCTCTCTGAACAACCCAGCTGTGAAAACAATTTAAACTTATAATAATTATCTAACACACTAACAAACGTATTAAGCCATCTATTTTATCTTAATATCTACTTAATATCTAATCATGAGAATTACTAAATCTAGGTTACGGTTAAAGAATCTGTTTATATCCAAAAGGTGGTTAATAACTATCCGATAAAAAATACCTAGATTTCCTAGCAGTCGACAGGACAGAGCGAGAGGGAATATGCTAGAGAAGTTGCCGAGGAGGGGTAGGTAATAAAGATGTAGGGGGTAGGGGTAGAGGAAGGAAGAGTGAGACGGTGAGAATTACAGAATGTTATTGGAAGGGGGATTTAGTGTGGATTAGTCAGGTAACTAGGGAAAGTTAAGATAGTCAAGTAGAGAAGAGAGTAAGTGGGATGTCCAGGCAGAGGGCAGAGGTCAATAAAGAAAGATGGGTTAAGTAAGTGTAGATAGGCATTGGGTAAGTTGTAGTAAGATGCGAGGAAGTTTAGTAACAGTATTAGAATGATTGGGGAAGTTGCTGGGCTGTTGATGGGTGTTTGAGAAGTGAGGAGAGAGAGAGATCTCGCTCTGCCTGCAAAACTGTTGGAGGTACTGATTAACTCCTTTAAGCCTGCCGATTTTATACCGGTTATGTACTTAACATACTAATTTCAATAAGCAAGTTGTAGCCGCAGATTTTCATATTTTTCAGGTAATTAGCACCCTAGCCGCTATTTGGATGAAAATGGTTGAAGTGGGTGTCTTCTAAACGCATGCGAGGTCACTCAAAGAGACCTTCAGAGCTTCTTCTCAGATATGGCTTCAAAACACAGTCTTTTGATGAATAAATGTTTTATTGTTGATAGTAGAAAATTAAGAAACCTATCATTGTTTATGCCAATAGTGAATAGAAACATAGAAACATAGAAAATAGGTGCAGGAGTAGGCCATTCGGCCCTTCGAGCCTGCACCGTCATTCAATATGATCATGGCTGATCATCCAACTCAGTATCCCGTACCTGCCTTCTCTCCATACCCCCTGATCCCTTTACCCACAAGGGCCACATCTAACTCCCTCTTAAATATAGCCAATGAACTGGCCTCAACTACCCTCTGTGGCAGAGAGTTCCAGAGATTCACCACTCTCTGTGTGAAAACCTTTTTCCTCATCTCGGTCTTAAAAGATTTCCCCGTTATCCTTAAGCTGTGACCCCTTGTCCTGGACTTCCCCAACATCGGGAACAATCTTCCTGCATCTAGCCTGTCCAACCCCATAAGAATTTTGTACGTTTCTATAAGATCCCCTCTCAATCTCCTAAATTCTAGCGTGTATAAGCCAAGTCTATCCAGTCTTTCTTCATATGAAAGTCCTGACATCCCAGGAATCAGTCTGGTGAACCTTCTCTGCACTCCCTCTATGGCTATAATGTCCTTCCTCAGATTTGGAGACCAAAACTGTACGCAATACTCCAGGTGTGGTCTCACCAAGACCCTGTACAACTGCAGTAGAACCTCCCTGCACCTATACTCAAATCCTTTTGCTATGAAAGCTAACATACCATTTGCTTTCTTCACTGCCTGCTGCACCTGCATGCCTACTTTCAATGACTGGTGTACCATGACACCCAGGTCTCGCTGCATCTCCCGTTTTCCTAATCGGCCACCATTTAGATAATAGTCTGCTTTCCTGTTTTTGCCACCAAAGTGGATAACCTCACATTTATCCACATTATACTGCATCTGCCAAACATTTGCCCACTCACCCTCCCTATCCAAGTCACCTTGCAGTCTCCTAGCATCCTCCTCACAGCTAACACTGCCCCCCAGCTTATTGTCATCCGTAAACTTGGAGATGTTGCCTTCAATTCCCTCATCCAGTTCATTAATATAAATTGTAAATAGCTGGGGTCCCAGCACTGAGCCTTGCGGTACCCCACTAGTCACTGCCTGCCATTGTGAAAAGGACCCGTTTATTCCTACTCTTTGCTTCCTGTTTGCCAGCCAGTTCTCTATCCACATCAATACTGCACCCCCAATACCGTGTGCTTTAAGTTTGTATATTAATCTCTTATGCGGGATCTTGTCGAAAGCCTTCTGAAAGTCCAGATACAACACATCCATTGGTTCTCCCCTATCCACTCTACTAGTTACATCCTCGAAAAATTCTATAAGATTCCTCAGACATGATTTACCTTTCGTAAATCCATGCTGACTTTGTCCAATGATTTCACCACTTTCCAAATGTGCTGCTATCCCATCTTTAATAACTGACTCTAGCAGTTTCCCCACTACCGATGTCTAGCTGGTCTGCAATTCCCCGTTTTCTCTCTCCCTCCCTTCTTAAAAAGTGGGGTTACGTTTGCTACCCTCCAATCCTCAGGAACTACTCCAGAATCTAAAGAGTTTTGAAAAATTATCACTAATGCATCCACTATTTCTGGAGCTACTTCCTTAAGTACTCTGGGATGCAGCCTATCTGGCCCTGGTGATTTATCGGCCTTTAATCCATTCAATTTACCCAACACCACTTCCCGACTAACCTGGATTTCACTCAGTTCCTCCATCTCCTTTGACCCGCGGTCCCCTGCTATTTCCGGCAGATTATTTATGTCTTCCTTAGTGAAGACGGAACCAAAGTAGTTATTGAATTGGTCCGCCATATCCTTGTTCCCCATGATCAATTCACCTGTTTCATAATCTATTTTCCCTTTCCTAATTAAGCCCTTTGTCCTCCTCTGCTGGTCTCTGAATTTCTCCCAGTTCTCTGGTATGCTGCTTTTTCTGGCTAATTTGTACGCATCATCTTTTGCTTTGATACTATCCCTGAATTCCCTTGTTATCCACGGATGCACTACCTTCCCTGATTTATTCTTTTGCCAAACTGGGATGAACAATTTTTGTAGTTCATCCATGCGGTCTTTAAATGCCTTCCATTGCATATCCACCGTCAACCCTTTTAGAACTAATTGCCAGTCAATCTTGGCCAATTCACGTCTCATACCCTCAAAGTTACCTTTCTTTAAGTTCAGAACCATTGTTTCTGAATTAACAATGTCACTCTCCATCCTAATGAAGAACTCAACCATATTATGGTCACTCTTGCCCAAGGGGGCACGCACAACAAGACTGCTAACTAACCCTTCCTCATTACTCAATACCCAGTCTAGAATAGCCTGCTCTCTCGTTGGTTCCTCTACATGTTGATTTAGATAACTATCCCGCATACATTCCAAGAAATCCTCTTCCTCAGCACCCCTGCCAATTTGATTCACCCAATCTATATGTAGATTGAAGTCACCCATTATAAGTCTTTTGCCTTTGTTGCACGCATTTCTAATTTCCTGTTTGACGCCATCCCCAACTTCAATACCACTGCTAGATGGCCTGTACACAACACCCACCAGCGTTTTCTGCCCCTTAGTGTTTCGCAGCTCTACCCATACCGATTCCACATCCTCCAAGCTAATGTCCTTCCTTTCCACTGCGTTAATCTCCTCTCTAACCAGCAACGCTACCCCACCTCCTTTTCCTTTCTCTCTATCCCTCCTGAATATTGAATATCCTTGGATGTTCAGCTCCCAGCCTTGGTCACCCTGGAGCCATGTCTCCGTGATCCCAACTATATCATAATCATTAATAGCTATCTGCACGTTCAACTCATCCACCATATTACGAATGCTCCTTGCATTGAGACACAAAGCCTTCAGGCTTGTTTTTCCAACGCTCTTACCACTTATACAATTATGTTGAAAAGTGGCCCTTTTTGATTTTTGCCCTGGATTTGTCTGCCTGCCACTTTTACTTTTCACCTTGCCACCTATTTCTTCCGCCCGCATTTTGCACCCCTCTCTTTCTCTGCTCACCCATTTAAGAACCTCACCACCTCTTATTCTCTGTTTATTAGTGTTTTCTTCTTTCCCCCCTACATGTTGGGTCTGAGTGCTTTCCTTATCTACCTCCTGCCTCACACACTGTCTAATAGCGTTCTCTATTTGAGTCCCTCCCCCAAGCATTCTAGTTTAAAGTCTCCCCAGTAGCCTTTGCAGATCTCCCCGCCAGGATATCGGTCCCCCTCAGGTTCAAGTGCAACCCATCCTTTTTGTACAGGTCGCACCTTCCACAAAATAGGTCCCAATGACCCAGAAATTTGAATCCCTGCCCTCTGCACCAGTCCTTCAGCCGCGCATTTATCCTCCACCTCGCTCCATTCCTACTCTCACTGTCGCGTGGCACAGGCAGTAATCCCGAGATTGTTACCTTTGCTGTCCTTCTCTTTAACTCCCCTCCTAACTCCCTAAATTCTCCTTTCAGGACATCTTCTCTTTTTTTACCTATGTCATTGGTACCTATATGTACCACGACCTCGGGCTCCTCTCCCTCCCCTTTCAGGATATCTTGGACACGTTGAGACACATCACAGACCCTGGCACCAGGGAGGCAAACTATCATCCGGGTCTCCCGACTGCGGCCACAGAATCGCCTGTCTGACCCCCTAACTATAGAGTCCCCTATTAGTATTGCCCTCCTCTTCTTTTCCTTGCCCTTCTGAGCAACAGGACCGGTCTCTGTACCGGAGGCCCGGCCGCTGTCGCTACCCCCAGGTAGGCTGTCCCCCCCAACAATGAATAATCCTTCATTTAAACCATCTCTTATTGATAAAACATATAATCAATGGGAAAGAATGGGAATTAAAAGGATCGGTGATATGTATGGAATGGGAAAGCTGTTATCATTCCAACAATTACAATTAAAATTTAAACTGAAAAATAACCAATATTTTAAATATCTTGAGATCTGCGACTTCATGAAGAAATATATACAAATATATCAAAATATAACTTTAGACCCACTGGAAGAAGCAACGAATATTAAGGCTGACTCACAGAAATTAATATCATACTTATATATTAGTATTCTAAATATAGAATTACCATCGACAGAGGCACTTAGAGAAGATTGGGAACGAAAATTAATGATAAAAATTACGAAGGAAACATGGGAAAAGTATTTGATATATATACGATGAGAAGATGAAAGTGGATCCATCACTGGTACTGTGGTGTTTGGATTACCTTTCCCTCAGACCACAGTACGTGCGCCTACAGAACAACCATGTCTCAAGCACCATCTTGAGCAGCACAGGGGCTCCACAAGGAACTGTGCTGGCTCCATTCCTGTTTACCATCTACACAGCGGATCTCCGATATAACACCAACAGCTGCTTTTTGCAGAAGTTTTCGGATGACACAGCTGTTGTCGGCCTCATTAAAGGGAGCAATGAGGAGGAGTACAGAGACATAATAAGTAACTTTGTGGAGTGGAGTGCACTCAATAACCTCCATCTTAACACCACAAAAACCAAGGAGATAGTTGTGGACTTCAGGAGGGGGAGGAGGAAGACTCAAGCAACACCAATCACCATTAATGGCACTGAGGTGGAGGTGGTCGCTAACCACAGGTACCTAGGTGTGCAGCTTGACAGGGAGCTGGACTGGAAGTGTCATATGGAGGCGGTGGACAGGAAGCGACAAAACCGACTGTATTTTTTAAGGAGGCTGAGGGCATTTAACATCTGCCAACCCCTACTGTGCAGTGTCTACCATTCAGTGGTGGCCAGTGCTCTGTTTTTTGCGGTGGCCTGTTGGGGAGATGGCGCTCGCATAGCGGACAAAAACAGACTGGACAAACTGATCAGGAAGGCCGGCTCAGTGGTCGGGGCTGAGCAACGAACGGTCCAGCAGGTGGCAGAGGCCAGAACTCTGAAAAAACTGGGTTCTATAATGACCAACCCCACTCACCCACTCCATGCCCTGAAGGTGATCAAGAGCAGCAGCTTCAGTCAGAGACTGATTGCACCAATGTGCAAAACGGAGAGACATAGGAAGTCCTGTTTACCAGCTGCGATAAGGTTATATAATGCGCATAAATAACTGCACTTTTTTTAAATTAATTGTATTTTAACTTGTATTTTAACTTGTATTTTAACTTGTTAAGTATGGAAGCTATTTGTGGTGTTATGTCTATGTTGAAGCTGTCGTGGCATTGTAATTTCCTGCAAAGGATTATTAAAGGTATAATCTAATCTAATCTATACACAAATGTTCGATTAATGTAAGACATAATTTAATTCAATTAAAAATTTTACATAGATTATGTTATTCAAAAACTAGACTGAATAAATTCTATCCAAATACTTCCCCCATTTGTGATAAATGTCTATCCCAAAATGCAACTATAACACACTCTTTTGTTTCCTACATAAAACTTTATAAATTATGGGGTAATATTTTTGAAATATTTACAAAATTATTCAAGATAAAAATGGAACCTAAAACTGAAAGGATTATATTTGGAGTAACGGAAGACGGGAACAAATTGAACTCATCTCAAAATTTATTTTTTAATTATGGGTTAATAACGGGAAAAAAAAAGTATACTTCCATTTTGGGAAAAATACACCCACACCAACGCTTAAAATGTGGATTTCAAACATGTTGGACACCGCACATCTTGAGGAAATGCGATTCCTCCTAATAGATAAACCAGACCAATTCTTAACGAGTTGGTCTCCATTTATCGATTTATTGGAAGCATATGGTGCAACAAAATCGTAGAAACTAACTGTTTTAGGACTGTGTGAAGGATGGTCAAGAATATAAGTAACGATCTCCTTAATCTCTTACTTTCTACTATATAACCATATAACCATAACAGCACGGAAACAGGCCATCTCGGCCCTTCAAGTCCGTGCCGAACAATTTCTTAATTTTTTTTTAAGTTAAAAATAAATACTTCCCCCTAGTCCCATCTACCTGCACTCAGACCATAACCCTCCATTCCTTTCCCGTCCATATACCCATCCAATCTATTTTTAACGGATAACATCGAACCTGCCTCCACCACTTCCACTGGAAGCTCAAACCACACAGCTACCACGCTCTGAGTAAAGAAGTTCCCCCTAATGTTCCCCCTAAACTTCTGTCCCTTAATTCTCAAGTCATGTCCCCTTGTTTGAATCTTCCATACTCTCAATGGGAAAAGCTTATCCACGTCCACTCTGTCTAACCCGCTCATAATTTTAAAGACCTCTATCAAGTCCCCTCTTAACCTTCTGCGCTCCAAAGAATAAAGACCTAACTTGTTCAACCTTTCTCTGTAACTTAGTTCCTGAAACCTAGGCAACATTCTAGTAAATCTCCTCTGTACTCTCTCTATTTTGTTGACATCCTTCCTATAATTAGGCGACCAAAATTGTACTCCATACTCCAGAATTGGCCTCACCAATGCCTTGTACAATTTTAACATTACATCCCAACTTCTATATTCAATGCTCTGATTTATAAAGGCCAGCACACCAAAAGCTTTCTTTACCACCCTATCTACATGAGATTCCACCTTCAGGGAACTATGCACAGTTATTCCTAGATCCCTCTGTTCAACTGTATTCCTCAATTCGCTACCATTTACCGTATACGTCCTATTTTGATTTGTCCTGCCGAGAAGTAGCACCTCACATTTGTCAGCATTAAACTCCATCTGCCATCTTTCAGCCCACTCTTCCAAATGGCCTAAATCTCTCTGTAGACTTTGAAAATCTACTTCATTACCCACAACACCACCTATCTTAGTATCATCTGCATACTTACTAATCCAATTTTCCACACCATCATCCAGATCATTGATGTACATGACAAACAACAGTGGACCCAACACAGACCCCTGAGGCACCCCACTAGTCACCGGCCTCCAACTCTTTTTCTTTCTATCTTCTTTTCTTCACTTTTCCTCTTTCACCCTTTTTTTCTATTCACACACCATATATCACACGTGTTTCTATCTTTTATTATCTATTCTCTCTTTTTCACTTTCATTATTTATTTAAAAAAATAAGAAGCTGTACATAAAATGTAACATGTCAATATATATTAGGCACCTTGGTGCCATATTACTGTACTTACTTCTAATAAAATAAAACATTTTAAAAAAAAGAAGAAAAAAAAGAAAACAGTAAGATACATCCAAACTTCTTCCGACTAATTACTACAATTTTCTTCGAACTCCAGCTTATTACTTTAGACATTAGAAAACTCCTCGTATCTCCTTAACACTGGCAAGATCTGGCATGGACATCGCATGATCCCGCATGGTCGAAGGCTTAACCCTCCCCATCGTCTCTCCAAACTAATCTACAAACTAGATTTCTGCGCAAGCATCTAAGGTCCAAACACGCCCAAAAACACGTCATAAATCCAACCAACAATGTAACGGGCAGTCTAAAATTTAAAGGCACATGCCATTGTCAATAACATGCAAAACAGGCCAAATGGCCACTACAAACCGGCCCCTAATTGTTCCGAGTATATAATGAGGCAATTACTAATAAACATTAAAAAAAGTGGCCATAAAGGCTTAACATATATCAAAAGCAAAAGGTCAGGGAATAAAACCCTGTGGCTCCTCGTCGGGAAATGGTACCCCAGTCTACTGCGTGACAGGCACGGTTACTAATCAGTATACTAACGAGGAAAAAATAGCATGCACTATATATCTGCAATCAGAATTCTTCATCGACTCTTCTATCTTCACTTTCGCCTTCTAGAAGCAAGCACAACTTAGTTATTAATCTTATTACAACAGTGGTTTTAGTTCAAAGTCGTATCGTACATACCAAACCCTTAAAATCAGGCATGATACCCAGTATATAGTCCAAAGCTTTGACAGCATGAAACGTCTTCCTCCATGTCCGATCAATTCATGGATGTGTTGTAACAGTAATGTTGAAGTATGAAAATCCTTCAAAAGAATAACAGGATCTTTAACAATAAAGTTCACCGTTTGATTTAATTTCCAAATCATAAGCAGAGATTTCAAATCCCAGCTCAAGATTTGGCCATTCTCTGACTGGCTAGCAGAGAGATTTTAGTTCATTGGTCCATCTCTTCTCGCTTAAGAAACGGTTCACTGTCAGTTCTCTGGAAACTTCATTCGCAGAATTTTCTTCTGTGTAAACATACTTCAATTGTACAACATTAGTAACTCCCAATGCTCTTTCCATTGGCAGATCGTCTTTGTCCAAATCCAACTCTCTGGTTTCTTTGGCTCTGTCAAATGCTTTCACAATTGTCGCTGTTCCATTTGGAAATGATAAATCCTCCATTATTGCAAAGAGAAGTCAGATGTTCTACTGGTAGAATTGCTTCCTGCTCAGTCGACATAGATTTTAAGCAATCATCCTTGCAGAAGTTATTCTTCAAAGAGATTCTTAATTTATGAAATTTACTCTTCTCGCCAAACTTGCGTTTCAAAGTCTGGGTACATTGCTCTGACATACGACGATTATTCGGCAGATTAACATTTTCTTGTTTGAAAGGTAAGTCCACACAATAGTGTCCATCAGTTTTCACTGAGTAGTTCATAACATCCATGAACTTCAACTCTTCTTTCGACATCTCTTCAGATTTCTTGTTGGTACTTTCATTAGAGTCATGATTGTATGGCTTCATCACCGACTTCTCTAATTCATCAGTAGATATTTGATTTACTGCAATGGCATGTCAGTTCTTCTGATTTCCTATTTCGTGGTTCCTTTTCAAGGAGCCATAAATAACCCATCCAAGTCGGGGTTTCGTTGCATACGGTCCTTCACCTTGGCTCTTAACAATCTGTATAGGTTCCAAAGCCTTCAAAACATTCATTCCGATAAGTAGCTCAACACTTGAATTTATTTCAGATATCTTGACATCCTTCAGGTAAGGCCATTGCTTTAAGTCTTCATGTCTTGGTACATTTTGACGAACAACAGTCATAGTTCCATGTGTAACTCTTCAGATATCGATATGAAATAATCTTCATCCAAACTGGATATCTCCATACTCGTAAAATGTAATGACACATGCTCTCTTTATCTTTAGTCATGGTACGTAATTGAATCTTAGTCTCTTCTCCTGTGATATTCAGTCTTCTCGTCAGGCTTTCTGTACAAAAGGTAGTCAAACTTCCGTGATCCAGAAAAGCATATGTTTGCAACACTGTATTCGTCTTACTCTTCCTTACTTGCAATGGTAAGATAGAAAAATTATAAGCTTCAACCCCGGCCCCAATATGAGCAGTTACTTGAGGCGAGGTGATAGCATTTCTAGTAGTTGGCTTCTCGCCCTGTTCTGTTTGTTCCGGTTCATCTTAGAAACATAGAAACATAGAAAATAGGTGCAAGATTAGGCCATTCGGCCCTTCGAGCCTGCACCGCCATTCAATATGATCATGGCTGATCATCCAACTCAGTATCCTGTACCTGCCTTCTCTCCATACCCCCTGATCCCTTTAGCCACAAGGGCCACATCTAACTGCCTCTTACATATAGCCAATGAACTGGCCTCAACTACCTTCTGTGGCAGAGTTCCAGAGATTCACCACTCTCTGTGTGAAAAATGTTTTTCTCATCACGGTCCTAAAGGATTTCCCCTTTATCCTTAAACTGTGACCCCTTGTCCTGGACTTCCCCAACATCGGGAACAATCTTCCTGCATCTAGCCTGTCCAACCCATTAAGAATGTTGTAAGTTTCTATAAGATCCCCCCTCAATCTTCTCAATTTTAGCGAGTACAAGCCGAGTCTATCCAGTCTTTCTTCACATGAAAGTCC
>JAXLNO010003440.1:0-14736 GCA_038087875.1 Malacoraja senta
CTTTAGAGCGTATTGCCCAAATAGAAAGCCTTTTACACAGGCTGTTGGAGCAACGTTCACTCAGTGAGGAGTGTTCTGAAAGCCAAGCTGCTGGAAACAGCTCAAACAGCTCCTGGTACAGGGCTAGATACTGCTTTCGAGCGTATTGCCCAAATAGAAGCCTTTTTCATAGGTTGTTGGAGCAAAAGTTCACTCAGGAAGGAGTGTACTGTAATCCAAGCTGCAGGAGCAGCTTAACAGCACCTGGCTCAGGGCTGATGGAATGCACCCTCAGGAATGAGGAGCGTGCTACGGGTCATGAGATTTCAGACCCCAACTCTGACGGTGAGGCTGTACAAGGCGATGAAAGGCAGCTGCCAGATGTTCCAACCCTGGTAGTAGGATTCGCTGCCCCGTCAGGGTCAGGAGAGCCATTAGGAAGAACTGGCCTCCTTAATAAATTACTTGGTTTACCATTAGCTGGAACAGCATGAAATGGATGAGACTGCAAGAGTATCTGGAATCAGTTGCAGAGAATATTAAAGCTGCTGGGTTCTGGAATAACTGCTTTTACCAGAATAGCAGGTAACAACCAAAAGATGACGAAGTTGCATCAGCAAGCACTGGGGTTGCTATGCAGCACCCACTTCGAGAAGTGCTATACGGTCTACTATGAATCCGAAATTCGCAGCACTCTGCAAACCAAGTAATATACAAATTACCCAACTTACTCTTTGGAGAGATCTCGGGAGACGTATTAAAGAGTTGGAAGATGAAGCGAAAACGGGATTGATGAAGACATCAATGGTTGTGAAGTCTGTAAAGAGGAAGTATCCTTTCAGACGTCATACGGATCCTGGACCAAGTCGCTCATCAACGCAGGGACGTAGTTGGCGGCCTGCAGCGGGAGCAAGAACCAGTGGGCGTGCTTCCGGGAGAACCCAGGAATCTCAGGGTACTGAAATGACTCAAGAGGTAGGTGGACCTGGTTCTCATGGGAACATACTAACTGGATTAAGTCCAAAAGTTGGAGGCAGGTTACATTTCTTCTATAATAATTGGAAGAAAATTACTTCAGATGTGGTAATCCTGAATAATATACAAGGATTTCGAATTGAATTCAATCCAAATTATGATTGCCTGTTCAGCATGTTCCTAGCCGAACTCTGCACTTTGTACAAAAAGAAGTGATGGAGGTTCAGGTTGCAATTGAAACCCTATATAAAAAAGGGGTTATTGAAAAATCAGTCTACCAAAGTCACCAATTTGTGTCAAAAATATTCCCTCGATCAAAAAAGGATGGAGGATGTAGGATTCTTGTAGATTTGATAAATCTGAATCCTTTTGTGCAATTTAGACATTTTAAAATGGAAACATTTGTGACTGCCAAACAGCTTATTTCAGAAGCATGTTATATGGCAACTATAGACTTGAAAGATGCATATTATTCAGTGTCTGTTCATTCAGAAGATAGGAAGTATCTTAAATTTAAATGGATGAACCAGTTGTGGCAGTTCAAAGCTCTGCCTAATGGGTTAATATCTGCACTCAGAATATTCACAAAAATTGTTAAAACCAATTCTGGGCTTGCTGAGTAGCCAGGGGCATGTACTAATGGCATATTTGGATGATGTCTTGATTATAGGAAAGACAAAACAGTCAACAGAAGTATCTGTTGCAGTTGTGAAATCAACTTTTGAAAAGTTGGGGTTTCTAATTCATCCACAGAAATCTAGGTTAACACCATGTACCTCTATTAATTATTTGGGGTTCACAATTGATTCAGTCCAAATGAATATCACTTTGCCCAGGGAAAAGGGTGGATTTGATTAAAGATTGCAGTAATCTCCTAAACGAGCAAAAACCTTCAATTAGACAGGTGGCTCGTGTACTGGGAAAATTAGTAGCAGCATTCCCAGCAGTCCAATTTGGACCATTACATTATCAACAGCTGCAGAGACTTAAAGAACAGGCACCGAGAATGCATGTTGGTCATTTTGATAGAACCATGCAACTAACAACAAATGCTGTTTCTGGTCTGCAGTGGTGGATTCTACATGTCTCAAGCAGTTCCAGCAAAGTGCTGATTGAACAACCTTCCATGATATTACAAACTGATGCCAGTGCACCAGGATGGGGTGCAACTGACTTAACATCTAGCTGAGGAGGCAGATGGAATCAGGAAGAGTCATTGTTACTGCAGACATGGGGAATTAACTATTTGGAGCTTCTAGGATGTTTCTATGGGCTCCAAGCTTATTGTTCTAACACAACTAATAAGCATGTTCAAGTTCAAATTGATAACACAACAGTAG
Organism: Malacoraja senta; assembly: GCA_038087875.1. Lineage (NCBI taxonomy): Eukaryota > Metazoa > Chordata > Chondrichthyes > Rajiformes > Rajidae > Malacoraja > Malacoraja senta. The sequence continues at coordinate 2,295 of JAXLNO010003440.1, forward strand.
TTGTTTATATTAATGATATGGAATTAAGTCGGTGTCTTGTGACAAAATGGTTAATCAACTTTGGGCTTGGTGTATTGAAAAGAACATTTGGATTTCAGCTATCTATCTACCAGGTAGAATGAACGATAGCAGACACCAAGTCACGAAAAGTTCCATGATAATAAAGAATGGATGTTGAATCAAGAGGTATTCAATGATATAGTCATCAGATTTGGAATGACCGACATCGACTTGAATCATCAGCTATCGAGATATGTCTCATGGAAACCAGATCCAGGAGCAGTGGCGATTGATGCTTTCTCGCTACATTGGGGTGGTATGTTTTCATATATATTTCCACCTTTCTGCCTCATAAGCCAATGTTTGCTTAAAATCAGGCAAGATGCTGCTTCAAGGGTATTGGTAGTACCAGATTGGCCTACACAGCCATGGTATCCGTTGATATTAGAATTAACAACACAAATGTTGATGAAAGTCCCAAAAAAGAGTAATTTATTGCTGCTCCCTGTACAGGGGAACAACATCCATTATATGATCGTTTGGATTTGTTGATTTGCAGGTTTTAAGAATGCCTTTTCTGGGACGAGGACTGTCTGAGCATACTGTGGACATGCTTACGGCAGCCTGGAGGAAGAGCACTCAAAAACAGTACCTTTCTTATATTAAGAAATGGGAAAAGTTCTGGGTACAAAAGAATGTGCAATAAAGTACTGCAGATATTTCAAATGTTTAGAATTTCTGTCAAAACTTTATTATGATGAAGGTCTGAGTTGTAGTGCAATTAATTCAGCCAGAAGTGCATTGTCCTCATATTTGGTTCTGGATTCAGAAAGAAACTCAATTGGGTCACACCCAATTGTTTCCAGACTAATGAAAGGAATCTTTAATTCCAAACCACCGAAACCTAGGTACGTGACAATCTGGGATGTAAGTGTGGTACTGAAACTACTTCGTGATGGTTATCAAGTGTGTCTTTACCTTTGGTCAAGCTCAGTATGAAAGTATTCATGTTTATGGCATGAGTGACAGCACAACCAGTGCAAACACTTGGAAAATTACAAATAGATAGTATGGAAGTAACTGAAGACAAGGTTACATTCTATATCTATGACCTAATAAAGCAAATTAGGCCAGGTGTGACAGGATTTAAAATTATGCTGGCAGCATATCCAAATGATCCATGTCTTTGTATTAAGACATATTTATTACAATACATTGAGGTCACAAAGAATTTGAGAATACGGAAACTGGGTTTTTGATCACACACAAGAAACCACACAAGAGAGTTTCAATACAGACTATTTCCAGATGGATTAAAGAAGTCTTAACAGCTGCTGGTATTAACACTTATGTTTTTACGTCTCACTCGCCTAGGGCAGCAGAAATGTCGGCGGCCAGGGCAAAAGACGGGCCCGTCGACCATATCCTCGCAGCCGCCGGGTGGTCCAATGAGTTGATGTTTCAACATTTTTACCATCGGCCTATTAATGCGTGGTTGTTTGCAGAAACTATTTTAAGTTCTGTGTAAATTCCTCTGGTTTAAAGGGGATCTGATTCATTTCATTCTTGAAATGAATTACTGCATTTGTGGTACAAATGTTATTATGAATGCATGATTGATTATTCTCGTTCCGAGTCAATCTATGCAGTGAGAAGCCGGGATTGATCCACGGCATGAAATCACAAAGCTTTAAAATCTTCACGTAGTCACTCACGTGACTCCGAAGTAAAATAGTAAGATTAAACGAGAACTTACCTAAGTTTGAAGTTTGATCTTTATTTTATGAGGAGTTACGTAGGTGATTACGTGCCCGCCACGACCCTACCCTCTATCATAAAGGTCAGATGGAAGTTCTTGTGTTACTCGTTTTAGTATGAGACTATATTACTTCGGTTCTTGTTTTTTGTGATTTCACACCGCTGATTGACGCGCAGGCGCACTGACGGGCTTCTTCACGTAATCACCTACGTAACTCCTCATAAAATAAAGATCAAACTTCAAACTTAGGTAAGTTCTCGTTTAATCTTACTATTCTCCTGCCTTTGCCCACAATCCTTGACACTCTTACTAATCAAGTATTTGGCAAGGTAGACACAAAATGCTGGAGTAACTCAGCAGGACAGGCAGCCTCTCTGGAGAGAAGAAATGGGTGACGATGGGAGACCCTTCTTCAGTCTGAATACCCGATGACTTGGCCTTCACATCCATCTGTGGCAGTGAATTCCACAGATTCACCACCCTCTGGCTAAAGAAGAGAAAGATGATCCTAATCTGTGGTGTCATATGCCCATAGTAGAATTTGGTTTATTCTCTGTACTTTAGCTGGTGAGTGCCCTGAATGCAGAAAATCCTATGGGCTCTGACAAAATCGAGCTGTAATATTAAAGATGTATATTCACATTGATTGCGTAAGAAAGAACTGCAGATGCTGGTTTAAATCGAAGGTAGACACAAAATGCTGGAGTAATTCAATGGGTGAGGCAGCATCTCTGGAGAGAAGGAATGGACGACGTTTCGGGTCGACACCTTTCTTCAGTCTGAAGAAGTCTCGACCCGAAACGTCGCCCATTCCTTCTCTCCAGAGATGCTGCCTCTCCAGTTGAGTTACTCTAGCATTTTGTGTCTACCTTCACATTGATTGCTCTGTAATTACATTTTCCATTGTAGATATGAAAGATTACATAGCCAAATCCAAGCTGAAAATTTTCCATCCTATGACTATCTTCAAATTACCAATTAAATAATAAATATTATTGACCAATCAAGCAAAAGGAATCGGCATTCAACACCTACTCACCAAAACAACCTGCTCTGCCAGAACTGCACAACTCAAGTCAAGAGTGTTTTATTATCATATGTCCCAGGTAGAACAATGAAATTCTTACTTGCCGCAGCACAACAGAATATGTAAACATTGGCTCATTCTTATCACCGTACAATGAGCTTGATTATCCAAGGAAAGGTAGAAATCATTATCTTTCAGCAAATATTGTTCCAAGAGACTACAGAATCTGAGACGTTGGGCCAGGTTTGGTTATCACATGGTTCTGAAAATCATGGCGATTCTGTGATAACCAAACCTGGCCAAAACTATTTTTCAACTGTATTTTTTTTTCTTCCCCAAGTTGATTTATGTTCCGATTTATTATTGTCATGTGTACTCGGGCACATTGAAAAGCTTTGTTTTGTGTGCTATCTAAAAAGATCAGATATACCATACAAAAATACAATCGAGTCAACTCAAATACAGTAGGTAGAGCAAAGGGGGAGATATGGAGTACAGAATATAGTTCTCAGTATTGTAGCGCATCAGTTTCATAGGCTAAGACAAATGTCCATAATTGTGTGGAGGTGAATTGACCCTAGCTCGTGGATGGACAGTTCAGAAATGTGATAACAGAGGGGAACAAGCAGTTTTTGAGTCTCGTGGTGTGCGCTTTCAAGCTTCTGTACCTTCTGTTGGACGGGAGCAACGAGAGGAATGAATGACCAGGGTGGGATGTCTTTGATTATGTATTATGTTGGCATGAGGTGTAGATGGTGTCAATGTTGGGGAGTCTAGTCTGTGCGATGGACTGCGTTACATCTACAACTCTGCAATTTTTTGTGGTCCTGTTCCAAATCCAAGCTGTGATGTAATCTAGACAGTATGCTTTCTGTGGTGCATCTGGACGTTTTTAAGAATCAATGGAGACATGCAAAATGTTCTCAGTCTCCTGGCACTCAGAGGTGTCCGTGTGCCGTCTTTACTGTCGCATCAGTGTGGTTGGTCCACGGCAGATCATTGGTAATATTCATGCTAAGGAACCTGAAGCTCTCAACCACGTTGAGATGGTTGGTCAAGAGTGTTTTATTGTTATTTGTCCCGAAACAGAACAATTAAATTCTTTCTTGCAGCAGCATAATAGATATATTTCAAGGTTAGTTTATTGTCACATGTACCAATTAAGGTGCATAGAAACATAGAAAATAGGTGCAGGAGTAGGCCATTCGGCCCTTCGGCACCGCCATTCAATATGATCATGGCTGATCATCCAACTCAGTATCCTGTACCTGCTTTCTCTCCATACCCCCTGATCCCTTTAGCCACAAGGGCCACATCTAACTCCCTCTTAAATATAGCCAATGAACTGGCCTCAACTACATTCTGTGGCAGAGAATTCCAGAGATTCACCACTCTCTATGTGAAGAATGTTTTTCTCATCTCAGTCCTAAAAGATTTCCCCTTTATCCTTAAACTGTGACCCCTTGTTCTGGACTGTCCCAACATCGGGAACAATCTTCCTGCATCTAGCCTGTCCAACCCCTTAAGAATTTTGTAAGTGTCTATAAGATCCCCTCAATCTGTGGGTACAGTGAAATTCGAATTACCATAGAGCCGCATCGGGGTGATCGTAGACATAGTACTCTACAAACTCCATTATACACAAAACACAAGTTCAGTATATATATTAAGAAAACAGATAAATAGACAATAATAGATCAAAGTCAAAAAACAAATCCCTGAATCTATATAGTTTGGAGCCTATTTGGAGGTTGTAGTGTTTAATAACCTGATGGTTGGATGGAAGAAGCTGCTCCTGAATGTGGACGTTAGATTTCAGGCTCCGATATCACCTTCGCGATGGCATGAGTGAAATGGTAGTATGGCCAGTGACTGCTCAGTGATGATTCCACAGCATTCAAAATTCCTCTACTGATAACTTGTGCATGTTAGCACATCAATTAAGATAACACAGTCACAATCTGGAAATTGGCAGGTAAAACTGGTCACATATGCTGGACAATGACCAGCCAAAGGACAAACAAAAGGTCCAATTAGTGATTCTCACCATCATAAGCATCTTCGCATATGGAGGAATAATGCAATTGTCATCAGTGTCCAACCAATGACTAAATGTAGTCTCTTAGAGCAGGACAGAAGCTGAATATTCTGCAGAGCTGTTCGCCTCGTGACCCTACAAAGCCTCTCCTCCATATACAAGTCTTGCTCACCATTCACTGGGAGGATACAACCAACACAATCAAGAAAGGTTTCAAGGGTCTTTTATTGTCACGTGTACCAATTAAGGTACAGTGAAACTCGTTTTGTTTCGCCTTTTTTCCCCCCAAAGAATCTGAACATATTAAGTTTGGTTCCCCTCCCATTACCTGTCACACTTCGATAGTGACCAAGAACTATTGTGTCATCTACAAAATCCTGGTCCTCACCTACAAAGCCCTCAACCACTTGGCCCCCCCTTATCTCACTGACCTCCTCTCCCCCTACCAACCCTCACGGTCCCTCAGATCCACATCAGCTGGTCTCCTCTCCACTCCGAAATCAAACCTCTGCACTTTTGGAGGCAGAGCCTTCTCCAGAGCAGCTCCCAGGCTCTGGAATTCCCTCCCACAACTGATCCGAAATTCTGAGTCCCTCACCATCTTCCAGTCCCGCCTCAAGACCCATCTCTTCACCTCTGCATACCCTTAGTCCCATGTCCCCCTCCCCTTTGCATCTCTGTCTTACTGCTCTATTTTTATTTTTTAAATTTTTTTTTACTCTCAATGTAAAGCGACTTTGAGTCCTTGAAAAGCGCTATATAACCCTCCCGATGTCTCTTATAGGCCAAATAAATGCTATAAAAATGATCTTTTTACCACAAATTTTATATCTATTCCAGTCAATACCGATTTAATTGGATGCTGATATTACAAACTTTATATGGGACTATAAATCCCACAGAATCCAAAGAAAACATTTGTGTAAACCTAAGGAATTTGGTGGATTATCACTCCCCAATTTTTTATATTATTATTGGGCCACAAATGTCAAAAATATGATTCACCTGTTGGGCAATTCGGCCCAGCAGGTGGATTGGATAGTATTGGAGAGAGAGGATTGTTCCCCTTTTAACATAGGAGCGATCCTTCTCTCACCAACAAAAATGAAGAATACAATATATAGTAAAAATCCAATTATTCATAGTACAATTAGAATTTGGAAACAAATAAAATTAACGTTAAAATTAAGAAATCTATCACTTCTCTCACCTATAATGAATAACCCTTTGTTTAAACCTTCTATGATAGATAGAGCTTTTATAAATTGGGAAAGAGTAGGAATTAAAACGTTTGGAGATATGTATGATAATGGAAGTTTTTTTAACATTTCACCAATTACAACTTAAATATAACTTGAATAGTAATCAATATTTCAAATATTTTCAACTACGTGACTATTTGAAAAAGTATACACGAGAATATCAAAATATGCCTCCTGACCTATTAGACGGGATAATGAATATAAAAGCTAATTTAATATCATACCTATATAATTCCATTTTAAATATAGAAATTCCATCATCGGACGGGATTAGAAGAGAATGGGAACAGGAACTAGCTATAAAAATCTCGAAAGAGAGTTGGGATAAACATCTATTATATGTGCATAAATGTTCGATTAACTTAAGACGTACTCTGATTCAATTTAAAATTTTACATAGATTATATTATTCAAAAGCTAAATTAAGTAAATTTTACCCAAATACCTCTGCTAACTGTGATAAATGCCTAGTCCAAGAATCAACTATAGCACGTTCTTTTGTTTTCTGTATAAAAATTCAAAAATTTTGGAATTACATTTTTGAAATTTTCACTAAATTATTTAAAATAAAACTGAAACCGAATGCAGAATTGATTATTTTTGGAACAATAGAAGCAAGTTTGGAGCTGACTGCGTTTCAAAGGAGTTTTCTTAGTTATGGCTTAATAACGGAAAAAAACTGATACTGAAATTTTGGAAAAATGCTCCTACGCCAACAATAAAAATGTGGACTTCTAATATGTCGGAATTGTTACATCTAGAAGATATGAGATTCCTCCTAGCAGGTAAACAAGACCAATTCCAAAAGATTTGGTCTCCATATATCGACTTATTACAAACATAGGGTGCAGCAAAATGTTGATAATAAATGGTTTTAGGACCTGGCGAGGGGTGAGTAAAGATAAGAAGTAGGTGCATCCCTTTCATATTGTCCTATCTTATTTTCTTTTTTCTCTTTTTTTATTTTCTTCTTTAACTACTTCTTGTGGTTTAGGTTCACATGTGTGTTCCTGGACCACTTTTTCATTCACTCACTGACTGTCTTTGCTAGCTCTTTCTATCCTTTCTTTCTATTAAAGTAGAAAAACAGAAGTGGTACAAGAACTGTATAAATTTACGTTATTGCAGATTACTGTAATGTAAAATACTTCTAATAAAAAAAATTGTTTTAAAAGAAAGAAAAAAAAAGAAAAGCTATATAAATAAAATGTATTATTATTATTATTATTATTATGTGTGTAGCATCATATTCAGTTTCCTCTTCAAGTCCAACAATATGTTGACGAACATAAATTGGGGTTTTCTTTTAATTGAAGGTAGACACAAAATGCTGGAGTAACTCAGCGGGTGAGGCAGCATCTCTGGAGAGAAGGAATGGGCGAGGTTTCGGGATGAGAACCTTCTTCAGACTGATGTCAGGGGAGGGGGCGGGACAGAGATAGAATGTAGGCGGACACAGTAAGACTGGTGGGAGAACTGGGAAGGGGATGGGGAGAGAAAGCAAGGGCTATCTGAAGCTGTCTAACACCATTATTGGGTCATCATCGGTGCAGGGATGGCGGTGGTTCAAGTTTAAAGCCCTTTTCTGGCAAAAACAGATAAATAGTGAATGTATTTAATGTCATCTGTGACCTGAGAACCAAAAAATGTTTCTTTAAAATGGCCTTTAAAAAAAAAAAGTTAACCAATTTCAACAGGAATCCTAACTATTTATTTTCTTTTTAACAGAAAAATAGGACTGATTTCTGGATGGATACTACTCTGCTGTCTTTTATACAAAGTCTCAATAATAGAGAACAGAGAAAAAGAATACAACCCTTATGAAGTGCTTGGGGTAGACCCTGTAAGTAGCAATGACTACCGTGTTTTCAGTCCGGCATGTAATAATTTTAATGTACTGAGGGCTTTACTCGAACCCACTGTTTCCTACAGTTCCAGTTTTCCTCTATTCTGTGGTGTCGTTTAGAAATACACCATTGTCTCCTAATTTGAGGAAGGACATCCTTGTGATTGAGGCAGTGCAGCCTAGGTTCACGAGATTGATCCCTGGGATGGCGGGACTGTCATATGAGGAAAGATTGAAAAGACTAGGCTTGTATTCACTGGAGTTTAGAAGGATGAGGGGGATCTTATAGAAATATATAAAATTATAAAAGGACTGGACAAGCTAGATGCAGGAAAAATGTTCCCAATGTTGGGCGAGTCCAGAACTAGGGGCCAGAGTCTTAGAATAAAGGGGAGGTCATTTAAGACTGAGGTGAGAAAAATCGTTTTCACCCAGAGAGTTGTGAATTTGTGGAATTCCCTGCCACAGAGGGCAGTGGAGGCCAAGTCACTGGATGGATTTAAGAGAGAGTTAGATAGAGCTCTAGGGGCTAGTGGAGTCAAGGGATTATGGGGAGAAGGCAGGCACGGGTTATTGATTGGGGACGATCAGCCATGATCACAATGAATGGCGGTGCTGGCTCGAAGGGCCGAATGGCCTCCTCCTGCACCTATTTTCTATGTTTCTATGAAATGGGCCCTTCGGCCCAACGAATGCACGCCGAGCATCGATCACCTGCTCGCACTAGTTATATGTTATATGTTATATAACTAGTCCTTTGAGTCCTGAAAAGCGCTATATAAAATAAATGTATTATTATTATTATCCCAAACTAAACTGATCCCATCAGCCTGCACATGATCTGTATCCCACTTCCATGTGCCGATGTAAAAGCCCTTTAAACACCACTATCGTATCCAGCTCCACCATCACCCCTGGTAGCGCATTCCAGGCAGCCACCATTCTCTGTGTAACTTTTCCCCTCTCACCTTATAGCTGTGCCCTCCAGTGTTGGACATTTCTAGCCTTTTATGTTTCAGTTTCAGTTTTAGTTTATTGTTGTGTGTACCTAGGTACAGTGAAAGCTTTTGCTGCGTGTTAACACCAGAAAGACAGTACATGATTAAACTGTCTCGCTAAAATTAATTGTATCTAAGTAAATTGCTGTCTGGTTTAACTTCTGTGGGGATGAAAGTAATTGCTTGGCTGAGCGTGACCACCACCACTGTACTGTACCAAGGCTTGATTCTTGATGTGGGGAAGGCTGAGAGAAACTGCAGCCAAACTGTGGTGTGGTACATTGCAGTAGGACAGTATGGGAATGGTAAAGGGAATTCCTTATCTACTTACTGTGTGTATCCAGATCAGGCTCCTTATCCTGGTAAGCCACGCTAATAATCTTTGTAGAATTGGAAAACAATCCTAATATTTCTGTTTAAAAAAAACTGATTTTCACACCCAGAGGTAATAGTATCACTGTACCGGGAAAACACACTTGCGCAGCGGTAGAGTTGCTAACTCACAGTGCCAGAGACCCGGGTTCGATCCTGACTACAGGTGCTGTCTGTACAGAGTTTGTACGTTCTCCCTGTGATGTGTGTGGGTTTTATCCAGTTTCCTCCCACACTCCAGAGACATACAGGCTAATTGACTTGGTAAAATTGTAAATTGCCCCAAGTGTGTATAGGCTAGTGCTAGTATGCGGGAATCGCTGGTCGGTGCGGACTCAATAGACAATAGGTGTATTAGGCCATTTGGCCCTGCGAGCCAGCACCGCCATTCAATGTGATCATGGCTGATCATCCCCAATCAGTACCCCGTTCCTGCCTTCTCCCCATATCCCCTGACTCTGCTATTTTTAAGAGCCCTATCTAGCTCTCCCTTGAAAGCATCCAAAAAACCTGCCTCCACCGCCCTCTGAGGCAGAGAATTCCACAGACTCACCACTCTCTGTGAGAAAGTGTTTCCTCGTCTCCCTTCTAAATGGCTTACTCCTTATTCTTAAACTGTGGCCCCTGGTTCTGGATTCCCCAACATCGGGAACATGTTTCCTGCCTCTAGCGTGTCCAAGCAACAATCTTATATGTTTCAATCAGATACTCCAGAGTGTACAAGCCCAGCTGCTCCATTCTCACAGCATATGACAGTCCCGCCATCCCGGGAATTAACCTTGTAAACCTACGCTGCACTCCCTCAATAGCAAGAATGTCCTTCCTCAAATTAGGGGACCAAAACTGCACACAATACTCCAGGTGTGGCCTCACTAGGGCTCTGTACAACTGCAGAAGGACCTCTTTGCTCCTATATTCGATTCCTCTTGTTATAAAGGCCAACATGCCATTCGCTTTCTTCACTGCCTGCTGTACCTGCATGCTTACTTTCATAGACTGATGTACAAGGACCCCCAGATCCCGTTGTACTTCCCCTATTCCCAACTTGACGCCATTTAGATAGTAATCTGCCTTCCTGTTTTTGCTACCAAAGTGGATAACCTCACATTTATCCGCATTAAACTTTATCTGCCATGCATCTGCCCACTCCGCCAACCTGTCCAAGTCACCATGCATTCTCATAGCATCCTCCTCACAGTTCACACTGCCACCCAGCTTTGTGTCATCTGCAATTTGCTAATGTTACTTTGAATCCCTTCATCCATATCATTGATTTGGATGAAGGGATCAGCTGGTGCACATCTATATGTGCCCCTCCCAGAACTGTGCGTGTGTTTCCAAACCAGAAACCTTGGTTCAATGGAAACACAAAACAGAAGATCAGGAAAAGGCAGGAAGCTTTTAAGTCAGGAGATCAAGGGGAGTACAAGAAAGCCCGGTACGAGCTACAGAAGTCCATCAGAGCTGCAAAGAGGGCTTATTCCCAAAAACTTGAAAGCTTTTACCTAAGTAACAACACACGCAGTATGTGGCAGGGAATCCAAGCAGTCACAAACTACAAGAAAACAGTACCAACCACAGACCCCCAGGATGTCACCCTCCCAGACAGCCTTAATACCTTCTACACCAGGTTTGACAGACTGAACACAGACACCCCCTCAAAAGGCCCCTGCAACCCCACGGACACTGTCTTTCAGGTGACACCCACACAGGTCCTGAAAGCTCTGAGGCAGGTGAACCCCCACAAGGCTGTGGGACCAGATGGCGTCCCTCCTAAAGTTCTGAAGGCCTGTGCAGAACAACTCACTGGAGTGTATGTAGACATCTTCAATCTGTCTTTATATCAAGCAGTGGTCCCCCGTATTTTTAAATTTTCCACCATCGTACCAGTTCCAAAAAAACCAAATCCATCCACCCTGAATGACTTCAGGCCAGTGGCACTCACGCCAGTTGCCATGAAGTGTCTAGAAAAACTGGTTCTCACACATATCAATCACATGGTCCCAGGCACGATCGACCCCCTCCAGTTCGCCTACCGCTCAGTGGACGATGCAGTGGCCATTGCTCTACACCACATCCTGCAACACCTGGACAGCAGAGGAACATACGTCAGAACGCTGTTCCTGGATTACAGTTCGGCTTTTAATACCATTCGCCCGGGCAGGCTGACTGAGAAGCTGACAGACCTCGACGTCCCGACTCCCACCTGCAACTGGAACTTGGATTTCCTGACTGAAAGACCACAGGTGGTGAGGATGGGAAGGAGGGTGTCTGCAGAGCTCACCGTCAGCACAGGATCACCACAAGGCTGCTGTCTCAGTCCCAAACTTTTCACCCTGTACACACACGACTGTGTCTCCACCCAGGAAAATACCATCATTATTAAGTATGTGCATGATACCACCATCCTGGGCCTAATCAAGGGGGGGGACGAGTCGGGCTACAGGAATCTGGTGAACGACATTCTTGCCTATGGTGAGGTGAACGACCTAAGCCTCAACACAGACAAGACAAGAGAAATAATAATGGACTTCAGAAAAAATCCACCCCCCCCCTGCAGCCCCTCATCATCAAGGGGACTGTGGTGGAGAGGGCTGACAGTTACAGATACCTGGGATTACAAGTAACATCAGATCTGAACTGGACTTTGAACACTGTGGCAACAGTGAAAAAAGCCCAGCAGAGACTGTACTTCATCAGGCTGCTCAGAAAAGCTGGTCTGCACTGTCGCCCTCTCACCCAGGTCTACAAAGGACTGATAGAGAGCATCCTCACCACAGGCATCACGGTGTGGTATGGAAACACCACACAGACAGAGAGGAAGGCTCTGCAAAGAGTCATAAAGACTGCAGAGAGGATTATCAGAACGGAACTTCCCTCCATGGAAACAATCTACACACAGCGCTGTCAAAAAAGAGCAGAGAGAATCATCAGAGACACACTACATCCAGCTCACTCCCTGCTCAAACACAAAAACTGCACATACAACCTCAGGCACAGACGAGCGGACAGCATCGCCACAAACAGAACACGCTTTTTCAAGAGCTTCTTCCCTGCCACAGTGAGACTCTTGGCCAAAACAAAATGAACTGATGTCCTGATCCACCTCATAATATAATAGGGTTTTAGGCACTTTCTTT
>JAXLNO010003441.1:0-34293 GCA_038087875.1 Malacoraja senta
CCAGGACTAGAGGGTCTGAGCTACAGGGTGAGGTTGAATAGGCCGGGTAATCCTTGGAGCCTAGGAGGATGAGGGGTGATCTTGTAGAGGAATATAAAATCATGAGGGGAATAAATCGGGTAGAGTCTCTTGCCCAGAGTAGGTGAATCGAGGACCAAAAGACATAGGTTTAAGGTGCAGGGGAAAAGATTTAATAGGAATCGGAGGGGTAACCTTTTCACACAAAGGGTGGTGGGTGTATGGAACGAGCGCCGTTGGAGGTAGTTGAGGCTGGGACTATCCCAACTTTTAAGAAACAGTTAGTCAGGTACATGGATAGGACAGGTTTGGAGGGATATGGGCTAAACGCGGGCAGGTACAGCTGGGCATGTTAGCTGGTGTTGGGCTGAAAGGACTGTTTCCATGCTATATCACTCTGTGACTATATCACTGGAGAACATGGAAGGAAGATTTACATAAATAGCAGCAGTAACACAAGGCTAAAACGTTCCTCAACCAACCACACTAAAGGAAGTGTAGCTGAAGTTGGGAGGGACAGTGGGCAGCAGTAGAGTTGCTGCCTTATAGATGGTACGACGGATAGTATAGAACTAGTCTGAAGAAGGTATTCGACCAAAAACATCACCCATTCATTCTCTCCAGAGATGCTGCCCGTCCTGCTGAGTTACTCCAGCATTTTGTGTCTATCTTCGGTTTAAAACAACATCTGCAGTCCTTCCCACACATAGAATGAGAGTGAATAGGTGATCGATGGCCAGCATGGAATCGGTGGGTCAAACGGCCTGTTTCCATGCTGAAAAGATAGTACAATTGAAGCACCATTGCATCTTGACTACTATACCTGGCTCCAACCTTCGTGATGATGAACGCTGTCAACAGACAGGGCTATGACTTTCACGTTACGCTTTTCAAACTCCGCAGCCATCTTGGCCATCACACCGAGCTCCGTTGTACAGACTGGGGTGTAGTCAGCTGGGTGGGAGAACAGGATGCCCCATCTGTACCACAAACAAAGTGTGTCAGTCCACCACCAACCGTGGTCCGCGTTATAAAAATCACAACACAGTATCAAAAATATAATGGAGAGAAGGAACGGGTGACGTTTCATGGTTAAGACCCTTCTTGCAATTAGTCTGAAGAAGGGTCTCGACCCGAAACGTCACACATTCCTTCTCCCCAGAGATGCTGCCTGACTCGTTGAGTTACTCCAGCTGTTTGTGTCTATCTTCAGTTTAAACCAGCATCTGCAGTCCTTCCTACACCAAAAATAAAATATTTGCTTGGGTTCAAGGTCAGTTTATTGTCACATGTACCAATTAAGGTACAGTGAAATTTGAGTTCCCATAAAGCCATACTAAGTGAAAAGCAATAAGACACACAGCCACATGAAATACAATTTAACATAAGCATCTTCCACAGCGGCTCACCGCATTCCTCACTGTGATGGAAGGTAATTAAGTCCAAACTTCTTCCTATTTATTCCCCCGCGGTCGAGGCAGTCAAACCATCCGCAGTCGGGGCGATCAAAGCTCCCGCAGCTGGCGATCCGAAGCCCCCGTGTCGGGGTGATCCATGTGGATACTACACTAAATGAGAGAACAAGGGCCTGTGCTATAGGAAGGGGTTGGGCAGGCTGGGACTCTATAGTATAAACCAGCATCTGCAGTTCATTTTTAGACTATAAAAGTCTTAGATAGGTGATCTTATAGAGGTGTACAAAATGATGAGAGTAATAGATCGGGTAGATGCACATAGTCTCTTGCCCAGAGTAAGGGAAAATTGAGAACCAGAGGACTTTTGGTTTAAGGTGAGGGGGAAAAAGATTTATTAGGAATACAAGGGGTAACTTTTTCCACAAAGGGTGGTGGGTGTATGGAACAAACTGCCAGAGGAGGTAGTGGAGGCAGGGACTATCGCAAGTTTTAGTTTAGAGATACAGCGTGGAAACTGGCCCGTCAGCCACGTGTGACCCGAGGTCACCCTGTTCACACCAGTTCTATGTTCTCCCACTTTCTCATCCACTCCCCACACACTTGGGGCAATTTACAGAGGGTGAATTATGTGGGTTTGGGATGAGAGGGGGAAAGTAGAGCATCTGGAGGAAACCCATGCGGCCACAGGGAGATCCTGCAAACTCAATCTGCTTGATAGACAATAGGTGCAGGAGTAGGCCATTTGGCTCTTCGATGCTCATCCACAATCAGTACCCCGTTCCTGCCTTCTCCCCATAACCCCTGACTCCGCTATCTTTAAGAGCCCTATCTAGCTCTCTTTTGAAAGTATCCAGAGAACCACCTCCACCGCCCGCTGAGGCAGAGAATTCTGTGTGAAAAAATGTTTCCTCATCTCCGTCGTAAATGGCTTACCCCTTATTCTTAAAATGTGGCCCCTGGTTCTGGACTCCCCCAACATTGGGAACATGTTTCCTGCCTCCAGTATGTCCAAACCCTTAATAATCTTATTTGTTTCAATAAGATTCCCTCTCATCCGTCTAAATTCCAGAGTGTACAAGCCCAGCCCCTCCATTCTCTCAGCATATGACAGTCCCGCCATCCCGGGAATTGACCTGGTGAACCTACGCTGCACTCCCTCAACAGCAAGAATGTCCTTCCTCAAATTAGGGGACCAAAACTGCACACAATACTCCAGGTGTGGTCTCACTAGGGCTCTGTACAGCTGCAGAAGGACCTCTTTGCTCCTATACTAAACTCCTCTTGTTCTGAATGCCAACATGCCATTCGCATGACTACACATGATGGTAGTCATGTGTAGTCCTTTACTGGATAGCATGTAAACAAAAGCTATTCACTGGAGACATGCAATATCTAAATCAGATGCTGCAATTTTAATGCTGCATTATACGGTTATCATGTAATTATAGAAATAGATGTGGAATCACAGTCCTACAGCATGGAAACAGGCCCTTCAGCCCAATTTGCCTACGCCAACTAACATGCCCCATCTACACTAGTCCTACCTGCTTGCATTTGGCCCATAACCCTCTAAACCTGTCCTATCCATGTACCTATCCACCCGTTTCGTAAACATTGGGATAGTCCCAGCCTCAACTACCTCCTCTGGCAGCTGATAGACACAAAAAGCTGGAGTAACTCGGACCTGAAATGTCACCCATTCCTTCTCTCCAGAGATGCTGCCTGTCCCGCTGAGTTACTCCAGCTTTTTGTGTCTATCTTCGGTTTGAACCATCATCTGCAGTTCCTTCTTACACATACCTCTTCTGACAGTTCGTTCCATGCACTCACCACCCTTTGTGTGAAAACGTTAGCCCTCAGATTCCTATTAAATCTTTTCCCCTTCACCTTAAACCTATGTCCTCTGGTCCTCGATTCCCCTACTCTGAGCAAGAGACTCTGTGCATCTACCTGATCTATTCCTCTCATGATTTTGTACACGTCTAAGATCACTGCTCATCCTCCTATCTATCTACAGTAATTTACAATCCTGCTAACTGTGTGCAGGTTTGGGCACTACCAGGGCATTTTCAACTTTGAAAGGAGTTACAACAGATTAATAGAAGGGCTGAGGGGCAGGTTAAGTAATGATAGGTTGCAAAAGTATGGACTGTACTTCCTTGAAAAATGAGGGTGATATGTTGAAGGGAGTCAAAAGAGAAAGTAATTCTGGTCTGTCAAAGAAAGCAAAAACATTTCTACGGATTAAAATATATCTTGAGTAAGGATAGAGTCATCCAGCGTGGAAGCAGGCCCTTCGGCACAACTTTGGGGACAGCACATTGGCGCAGCGGTACAGTTGCTGCATCACAGCACCAGAGACCCGGGTTCGATCGTGACTACGGGTGCTGCATGTATGGAGTTAGCACGTTCTTCTTGCGAGGAAGCTCTGTTCGTGAGGAATAAAATTTAGTCCCTTGCAAGGGGTGACATTGAAACAGGAGATGTGGAGTCAGTATGGATCAAACTAAGGCATTGTAAGGGTAAAAAGACCCTAATGGGACTTATTTACAGGCCCCCAAACAGTAGCCTGGATCTAGGGTGCGTTGAATCAGGAGTTAAGATTGGCATGTAGTGAAGGTAATGCTGCGGTTGTTATGGGAGATTTCAACATGCAGGTAGACTGGGAAAATCAGGTTGGTACTGGACCCGAAGAAAGGGAGTTTGTGGAGTGCCGTCATGATGGATTCTTAGAGCTTAGATGTATTGGAGCCTACCATGGAGAAGGCAATTCTGGATTTCGTGTTATGTAATGAACCAAATTTGATAAAGGAATGAGGTTAATGAGCCATTAGGATGTAGTCACCAAAATATGGTCAGGTTTAATCTACAATTGGATAGGGAGAAGGGTAGATCGGAGGTGTCAGTGTTACAGTTGAATAAAGGAAACTATGGAGTCATGAGGGAGGAACTGGCCAAAGTTGACTGGAAAGATACCCTAGCAAGGATGACAGTGCAACAACAATGGCAGGTATTTCTAGGAATAATACAGAAGGTGCAGGATCAGTTCATTCCTAGGAGGAAGAAAGATTCCAAGGGGAGTAAGGGACAACCGTGGCTGACAAGGGACGTCAGGGACAGTATAAAAATAAAAGAGAAGTACAAAGTGGCGAAGATGAGCGGGAAGCAAGAGGATTGGGCCATGTTTAAAGAGCAACAGAAGATAACGAAAAAGAGAATATGGTGAGAAAAGATGAGGTACGAAGGTAAGCTAGCCAAGAATATAAAGGAGGATAGTAAAAGCTTCCTTAGGTATGTGAAGAGGAAAAAGATAGTTAAGACCAAAGTTGGACCCATGAAGACTGAAAGAGGTGAATTTATTATGGGGAACAAGGAAATGGCAGATGAGTTGAACATGTACTTTCGATCTGTCTTCACCAAGGAGAACACAAACAATCTTCCTGATATAGTAGTGGCCAGGGGATCTGGGGTGATGGAGGAACTGAAGGAAATCTACTTTAGGCAGGAAATGGTGTTGGGTAGACTGATGGGACTGAAGGCTGATAAATCCCCAGGGCCTGATGGTCTGCATCCAGGGTAGTTAAGGAAGTGGCTCTAGAAATTGTGGATGCATTGGTGATAATTTTCCAATGTTCTATAGATTCAGGATCAGTTCCTGTGGATTGGAGGGTAACTAATGTTATCCCACTTTTTAAGAAAGGCGGGAATCAAATACACAGGACAAGATGTTAAGAAGTCCCTTGTGCCAATAGGTGGGGAGCATTTCACGACATTCGTTGATTGTTGAGAGTGGTAGACGCTCAACATCGGGGGGGGGGGGTGGGGGGGGGAGATGCTGGAGTCAATTATAAAAGATGAAATAGCGGCACATTTGGATAGTAGGAACAGGATCGGTCCGTGTCAGCATGGATTTACGAAGGGGGAATCATGCTTGACTAATCTTCTGGAATGTTTTGAGGATGTATCTACGAAGATGAACAAGGGAGAGCCAGTGGATGTAGAATACCTGGACTTTCAGTAAGCTTTTGATAAGGTCCCACAAAGGAGATTAGTGGGCAAAATTAGGGCACATGGTATTGGGGTTAGAGTGCTGACATGGATAGAAAATTGGATGTCAGACAGGAAACAAGGAGTAGGGATTAACGGGTCCCTTTCAGAATGGCAGGCAGTGACTAGTGGGGTACCGCAAGGCTCGGTGCTGCTGCAGCTATTTACAATATATATCAATGATTTGGATGAAGGGATTCAAAGTAACATTAGCAAATTTGCAGACAACACAAAACTGGGTGGCAGTGTGAACTGTGAGGAGGATGCTAAGAGAATGCAGGGTGACTTGGACATGTTGCGGGAGTGGGCAGATGCATGGCAGATGCAGTTTAATGTGGATAAATGTGAGGTTATTCACTGGTATCAAAAACAGGAAGGCAGATTACTATCTAAATGGCGTCAAATTGGGAAAAGGGGAAGTACAACGGGATCTGGGGGTCCTTGTTCATCAGTCTATGAAAGTAAGCATGCAGGTACAGCAGGCAGTGAAGAAAGCGAATGGCATGTTGGGCTTTATAACAAGAGGAGTCGAGAAGAGGAGCAAAGAGGTCCTTATGCAGCTGTACAGGGCCCTAGTGAGACCACACCTGGAGTATTGTGTGCAGTTTTGGTCCCCTAATTTGAGGAAGGACATTCTTGCTATTGAGGGAGTGCAGCGTAGGTTTACAAGGTTAATACCCGGGATGGCGGGACTATCACATGCTGAGAGAATGGAGCGGCTGGGCTTGTACACTCTGGAGTTTAGAAGGATGAGAGGGCATCTTATTGAAACATATAAGATTGTTAAGGGTTTGGACACGCTAGAGGCAGGAAACATGTTCGCGATGTTGTGGGCGTCCAGAACCAGGGGCCACAGTTTAAGAATAAGGGGTAAGCCATTTAGAATGGAGACGAGGAAACACTTTTTCTCACAGAGAGTTGTGAATCTGTGGAATTCTCTGCCTCAGAGGGCGGTGGAGGCTGGTTCTCTGGATACTTTCAAGAGAGAGCTAAATAGGGCTCTTAAAGATAGCGGAGCCAGGGGATATGGAGAGAAGGCAGGAACGGGGTACTGATTGGGGATGATCAGCCATGATCACATTGAATGTTGGTGCTAGCTCGAAGGGCCGAATCTCCAATTCTTCCGCAGATGCCGCCCGCTTGAGTTCCACCAGCACTTTGTGTTAAGAGACACACGAAGAAAGAAAATGACCAGATCTATTGAGTTTTACGATAGCCCTAAACTTCGCAAGCACAAGGAGAACAGCAAAGAAGCCAGCGGTTTTGATAGTTTAAGAATTATTCTGCTTGCACCAAATGAAAAGGCCTAATCAAAAGTTGAACTGAAGACATCGCCCACAGGGAGGGTGGAATCTATCCTATTTCAAACTACTGTGAAAATAAGAGTTCAAGGATATGATCAAATGTTGTAGACACAAAATGCTGGAGCTAAATCTAACTCGCTCTTGAAAACATCCAGTGAATTGGCCTCAACCGCCTTCAGTGGCAGAGAATTCCACAGATTCACAAGTCTCTGGGTGAAAACGTTTTTCCTCTTCTCAGTCCTAAATGGTCTACCCCTTATTCTTAAACTGTGACCCCTGGTTCTGGACTCCCCCAACATCAGGAACATTTTTCCTGCATCTAGTCTGTCCAATCCTTTTAAGAATTGTATATGTTTCTATAAGATCCCCTCTCATCCTTCTAAATTCAAGTCTCTTCCGATGAAGAGAGAGGCAATGCAACAGTTACTTTAAATTAGTGAAATCAATATTCATACCGCTGGATAGATGCAAAAGGCTGCAATAACTCAGCGGAACAGGCAGCATCGCTGGAGGGAAGGAATGGGTTGTTTCGGGTTGAGACCCTTCTTCAGGCTGGGTTGCAAGCTGCTCAAGCAAAATATGAGGTAATATGATCAAATGGATGATGAAATACATCCTGCACGGAATGGTCGCTGCATATTAAGGAATTAAGTTTAATCCAGGGAAAGAACATGGACCTGTTGGTGGTTAGATTTGGGATTTAGAAGTTTTTGTTTTAATAGGTTCTGCCACAATATGTCTCTGGAATTTTATTTAAATTGAAAATAAGCCTCTTGTAACTGACCCCGATCAAGAAACCATCTTCATTTACACTTGACGCTGCTCGGCAAGGCTACCAGCATAGTCATGGATAAAGATCATAGAGCACTATGATCTTTGGTCATGGACTAGTCTCACCCTGGCCACCCTCTTCTCCCCTCTCCCATCAGGCAAGAGGTACAAAAGTGTGAACTTTCACACCTCCAGATTCAGGAACAGTTTCTTCCCAACTATTATCAGCAGAGCTGCCAAGTTTTGTCAGAGCATTTCAGTATTCTAGTACCTGAAAATCAGTATTTTGCTGAGGAAATCAGTATTTTTACGCGGTGCCATTTTGCAGTGGATTTTTTTTAATGTGTGGTCATACCCACGAGAATGCATAACTTGTTTATTGTGTATTTGTAATACAGTTTATTGTGCATTATATGTCATGGCTGCTTTCTTGCATTTGTCCAAAAGTTTTCTCTCTCTCTCTCTCCCCCCCCCTTTTTCCAGACTGAACTGAACTCTCGTCGGTGAGAGTACTGGTGATTGTCTGAAGAAGGGTCTCGACCCGAAACGTCACCCATTCCTGTATTTCAGCATTCTTATCGCATTTCTGTGCGAAATACGGAAAATCCGCACTACTTGGCAGCTCTGTATTTGGCAACTGAATCATCCTGTCACCAACTAGAGAGGGGTCTGGACTTCTACATCATTGCAGACCCTCAGACTATCTTTAATCTGACTTTACTGGACTTTATCTTGCACAAAACATCATTCTCTTAATGCTGTATCTATACACTGTGGACTGTTGATTGTAATAGTAAGATTAAACGAGAACTTACCAAGTTTGAAGTTTGATCTTTATTTTATGAGGAGTAACGTTGAGGGACTACGTGAAGACCCCGTCCAGCCGCACACACGTCAATCTTTCAAAGCAGCGGAGTGACAATCACAGACGATAATTACTGAAGTATGATAGTAAGATGCATAAAGACTTAGAACTACCAGCTTGATCTTTTTATGAGGGTGGGAGCGGAGGGCACGTAATCCCTCAACGTTACTCCTCATAAAATAAAGATCAAACTTCAAACTTGGTAAGTTCTCATTTAATCTTACTATTTTACTTCGGAGTCACGTGAGTGACTACGTGAAGATTTCAAAGCTCTGTGATTTCACACCGTGGATTCAAATCCAGGTGTTCACTGCATCGATTGACTCTATTTGAGTAAGCACAATCAACAATGCATAACCACAACATTTGAATGTAATCAGTTAATGGTTTTATTTATTTTAATAAAAGTAACAAAATTAGGCCCATTTATTATAATGGGGGATTTAATACTGTATCCAGCACGGCATCACCAAACCCTCTGAGATCTTTAATCTCCTTGTGGTAATACTTGTGAAACATCTTTTCACTTGCCCATCCTGCGGCCGCGAGAATAAGGTCTATTAGCACGTCTGAATCCCTGGCCGCTGATGTTGATGCTCTCCTGGCGGAATGAGATTTAAATTTATCAGTATCAATACCTGAATATCTCGACACCTGTTTCAACCATCGTGAAATTGTTTGTGTTGACACTTTCTTATGAGGCTTTTTATGACTAATAAAAAATGCCAATTCGGCGCCTCTTAAAACTTTTGTTGTTTCTATGTAACATTTCACATATGTTACTACACACAGTCGTGAATCTGTAGGATATGCTAAAAATTCCAACTTGCATCCTGTGGACCCAGGTCTACTTTGCTTCAGTAAATCATAGACATAGAATGTCACGGCATTTTGCCCTACTTTCATTCTATCAATTCTGAGTTTCTGTAATGTTTGAACTCTCTGCGCTGAAACTAATGCCATGAGCATAACCAATTTCATGGTAATTTTGGATAATGACAGAGTTTTAACTGGATTCCAATTCCTTAGAAACATCAGTACATCTTTTACATTCCAAATTTGTGTATACCTGGGTCTGGGAGGATTAGAGTTGAAAATTCCTTTCATAAACCTACAGACCCAAGGATGTGCTCCAACTGGAGTTTGTTCTGATTCACTGCTTAAATATGCAGAGAGTGCACTTCGTGCAGTATTAATTGCACTATAACTTAATTTCAATTCATAGTGTAGAGTTGAAAGAAACTCTATTACATCTGAAATTTCTACTGTGTTATATGCAATATTCTTTCCTGAACAAAACACCTCCCATTTCTCTATATAGGAAATGTACTGCTTCTGGGTACTATTCCTCCAGGCTGCTGTCATAACATCCACCGTACGGTCTGATAATCCTTTTCCAAGATATGGCCTTCTTAGAATCTGCAAATCAACAAACCAATACGATTATGTAAAGGATGTGATGCATTAGTCACAGGGTGTACAAGCAGTTTAATCTGCTTTGGAATAACCATAAGGGTTTTTTTCCCTTTTTTTTTTCCTTTTTAACACCAGTGGGTACCATACCTGTAGGCCAATCTGGTACTACCAAAATTCCTGAGGCTGAATCTTGTTTAATTTTCTGTATGCATTTGTGGATTAAACAAAATGGTGGAAAAGCATACAGAAACATACCACCCCAATGTAGCAAGAAAGCATCCACCACTACTGCTCCCGGATCAGGTTCCCATGACACATACTTAGGCAAACTGGTGGTTCAATCTTGATGCAAACAATTCAATTTCTGGCATTCCAAATTGTGTGATAATTTGTGTGAATATTTTCCGATTTAACATCCATTCTGTATTATCATTAAATTTACGTGATCTTTTGTCTGCAATTGTATTAATTTTTACCTGGTAAATATATTGCTGACAGCCAAATTTTTCTGGCAATACCCCAGGTCCAAATTTCATTGGCCAATTTATCAGATGATTCTGATTTTTTACCTCCCATGTGATTTATGTATGCTACAGCTGTAGTATTGTCAACCTGTACCTGAACATGCACATTTCCCATATCAGTGCAATAAGCTCTAAGGCCGTAAAATGCGCCTAATAGCTCTAGGTAATTGATTCCCAGATTTTCCAGCAAAGGTACTTCATTCACATTCCACCTACCTCCACAGCTGGAAATCATGTTAGTAGCGCCCCAACTCAGCGCACTTACATCAGTCTGTAGAGTGACGGAAGGTGTTTCTACCAGAACTTTTCTGGAAGCATTAGAAACATTGTTAATCCACCATTCTATTTCTGTAATGGATTGAATTGTTAATTTCATGGGCCTATCAAAATGCCCTCTATTCATTTTTAACACTTGTACCTTAGCTCTCTGTAAACATTGATAATAATAATAAGGGATGGGATTTATATAGCGCCTTTCTAATACTCAAGGCGCTTTACATCGCATTATTCATTCACTCCTCAGTCACACTCGGTGGTGGTGAGCTACTTCTGTAGCCACAGCTGCCCTGGGGCAGACTGATGGAAGCGTGGCTGCTAATCTGCGCCTATGGCCCCTCCGACCACCACCAATCACTCACACACATTCACACACATTCACACGCAGGCAAAGGTGGGTGAAGTGTCTTGCCCAACGACACAACGACAACATGCACTCCAAGCGGGATTCGAACCGGCTACCTTCCGGTTGCCAGCCGAACACTTAGCCCATTGCGCCATCTGTCGTCCACATAATGCAATGGTCCAAACGTGACCGCTGGAAACCCTGCAATTAATTTGCCTAGCAAGCTTGCCACTTCTCTAATTGAAGGTGTGTCCTCGTTAATGAGTTTTATGCAACCTTCAATTAACTGCAGCTTTTTATCTTTTGGCAAAGTGATTACCATGTGTTCGGAGTTAATTGTGAACCCTAGGTAATCAATCTTTTTGCTTGGTAACAATTTAGATTTTTGTAGGTGAATAATGAAACCTAATTTCTCAAAATGTATTTGACTCTGGATACTGACAATTTTGCAGCAGCCAAAGTGTCCCCCTACAATGAGGATATCATCTAAATAAGCCATTAATACATGGCCCTCAGCTCTTAACAGAGCTAAAATTGGTTTGAGCAATTTAGTGAATAATCTTGGTGCTGAAATCAGACCATTGGGCAATGCTTTAAATTGCCATAACTGACTCATCCATCTAAATTTCAAATATCTTTGATCATTACCATGCATTGCCACAGAATAATATGCATTTTGCAGATCTATGCTTGCCTTGTAGCAATTCTTTGTGACTAGCTAAATGGCATTAGTAAATGTTTCCATTTTGAAATGTTTCTATTGTACATAAAGGTTAAGATTTGTCAGATCGGAAATGATTCTACGTCCACCATCCCTTTTATAGGAGAATATTCCTAGGAGAATATTTGACACAAACTGATGGTGTTGTTCTACTGAGATTTATATCATCCTTTTCTGCATAAAAATTTTCAATTCTCCTTTGATCAACCCATTCTCTTCCTTTGAGAAAAATCTGTGACCAGTTTGAATTATGCTGAATTGGAGGATCCAAACATGGAGAGAACTCAATTTTGAATCCTACAATGCTACATAGAATAAATGAATCATTTGTTATTGATTGCCATTCTTTTAGGAAGAATCGTAACCTTCCCCCTATTTGTGAGTGTGAAACATTTGTTGTGTTTCTTACCAGACCAAGCCCCCTAACCTCGGGGTTTGCCACCGGCAGTTGTTGTCCCCTTCTAGTAGGCACATTGTAACCTCCACGTATCCTCGGTGCAGCACGTCAACGTGTATACGAGAATGATAGGATTGTTCCTTCTCCAGCACCACATTTCGCCTGTAGGGATACTGCCTTCTCACCGCTCTGCTCAGCATAGGTGATCCTTTAGTTTCTTTGCTAGATTTTCTCCAAACAGATTTAGGCATTTGTGTATTGGATGGTTTGAAGAGCCTGCATACTTAGGATGAATATTTGGTCTTATTGCATTTTTATGAATACAATTTATTTCAAAGTGCGCCCTACACATGAGTGCTAAGGCATTTTGTTGTGAATACGATATATAACCTTCATCCATACCACTGACCCCAGAATTGTCAACACTTGTGTAATTTCAATTCTTGTGAGCGTAAACCACTGCTCAAATTACCCATATCAAGTTTATTCACTGCTGTAACTGCTACAATTTCCCGGGTCTCATATTTTTTGATAGTCTCATCCATGGTTAATTCCTGGGGCTGATGGGAGAGTAGATAATTTATAGTCATAGTTATTTCCTCTCTCAAAGGTTCCCCTGTTACTCTGGGAACAGCAAAGTTTTGTGCCAGCCTTGGAACATTTTTGGCTCTGATAATGGGCTCTGGTCCTCATTTAAATCATCATCTAAATCTAGATATTCATTTTTATGTTGGGTAATTTCTGGCTCCCCTGTTTCAGGTAAGTCTCTGCCAGATTCCCCCTGCGCGGGCTCTCTTATAGGCCCACGGACTGGCAGCCCTGCTTCAGGTGCTGCTGGCGCTGGCTCAATTCTAGGCCAACGCTTCATTATTTTTACTCTTTATATTTGTCGGTGCTGGCACATTTATCATTGCACGTTTGTGCTGCCTTTTGTTCAGGCATTTCTAGTACTGGCTCTCCAATAGGCCAACACATAACTTGCCTTTTTTCTGGCATTTTTGGGCACTGGCTCTCCTGTAGGCCAACCTCTTTAATGTTTCTGCACAGGCACTGATGGCTCTCCTGTAGGCCACCCTTGTGCCTGTTCCAAGGCACCTCCTGTGCTATACTTCATTGGCCAACACCGACTTAAATCCTCCTGTGGGGGTTCTTTACAAATCATCTGCCCCATAAGGAGTTAAAACGTTTTTGACCCTTGCAGTGTAATACTCTTTCCTGCCTGAGGAGGGCATACCTCTGGGTCTGATTCATCGTTGCGCCCCGCCGCCGGCGGTTTAACAGCACATTCGACCACAACGGGAGTTAATGGCTTTGCTGCCACTGACTCCCCTGACTGACGCCCGCTACCCTTAGGATCTGGGGTTTTACTACGGTGCGTCCCTGGCCGCCTCTCCTTCCCATTTCTCCATAATAAACTTGTGTGGAGCTCCACCAACAAGTCTAAACGGGAAGGAAACGCTCCTGTAAGTGAAAAGTAACCCACTTACCTTCCGACTTTTGTTTTACTTTTGTTTTACTCACCGGCTGGAGGAGCTCCTGCTCCTCCACACACGGTCATGAACGCTATGCGTCTGATCGATAATGACGCGTATGCGGCTGGACGGGGTCTTCTTCACGTAGTCACTCACGTGACTCCGAAGTAAAATCATATATAGTCTTTCCAATGACTGGATAGCATGCAACAAAATATCTTTTCACTGTATTTACACTCGACAATAATAAACTAAAATTTATAAAATTGATTAATATTTAGCAATAAATTATGGGAACATTACATTGGACAGCCAAAAGTCCCCCCCTCTCCCCCCAACCCCTCCTCCTCTCAACCCCTCCTCCTCTCCCCTCCCTCCCTCCTTCCTTCCCTCCTCCCCTCTCCTCTCCCCTCCCTCTCCACCCCCTCGTTCCTCCTCTCCCCCCTCAGCCACCCCCAGTTCCTGAATAGAAGTATTAATTTCAGTTGTTTATCCCCAATTACGTACAGACAAAGGAATTCAGGAACTAAATGGGAAGCGTTGCCAATGATGTTTTGAATTGGATAAAAGTGGGTCAACAGATGAGAAGACAGTGCTTGTTTTGCTCTCTGGCCCACACTTGAAGCTGTGCCAGTGCAGCTCAAAGCAACAGGACTACAACACACTGCTAACACAGTGCCCCAATTCATCATGGAGAAAAATGTCCACGTCCCCAAAATGGAAACACAACATTCTACCATCCGGGTAAAATCTGAAACAAAATGATTTGCAGCAAGAATCATGCAAATTATGGTATAAGATGGGAATTGGCTGGGATAGACTGGCAAATGATACTTAAAGGGTTGTTGACGTTGGAGATGCAATGGCAAAGATTTAAAGATCGCATGGATGAATTACAACAATAGTTCATTCCTGTCTGGCGTAAATAATAAAATAAAACGGGGAGGGTGGCTCAACCGTGGCTAACGAGGGAAATTAGGGATAGTGCTAAATCCAAGGAAGAAGCATGTGAATTGGCCAGAGAAAGCAGCAAACTGGAGGACTGGGTGAAATTTAGAATTCAACAGAGGACAGCAGGAAAGCAAGCTTGCGGGGAATATAAACACTGACTGTAAAAACTTCTTTAGATATGTGAAGAGGAAAAGATTACTGAAGATAAATGTAGGTCCCTTACAGTCAGAAACAGGTGAATTTATAATGGGAAACAAGAAAATGGCAGACCGGTTAAAAAAGTTCTTTGGTTCTGCCTTCACTAAGGAAGACACAAACAATTTCCCAGAAATACTCGGGGACCAAGGATCTAGTGGGAGGGAGGAACTGAAGGCAATCCACATTAATCAGGAAATGGTATTAGGTAAACTGTTGGGACTGAAGGCAGATAAATCACCAGGGCCTGATGGTCTGCATCCATTAGATGGTCTGCAACTCAAGGAGGTGGCCCTAGAAACCATGGATGCATTGGTGATGATTTTCCAATGTTCTCGCGACTCTGGATCAGTTCATGTGGACTGGAGGGTAGCCAATGTAACCCCTCTTTTTAAGAAAGGAGGGAGAGAGAAAATGGTGAATTATAGACCAGTTAGCCTGACATCGGTGGTGGGGAAGATGCTTGAATCAATTGTTAAAGATGTAATAGCAGCGCATTTGGAAAGGAGTGACAGGATCGGTCAAAGTCAGCATGGATTTATGAAGGGAAAATCATGCTTGACTAATCTTCTGAAATTTTTTGAGGATGTAACAAGTAGAATAGACAAGGGAGAGCCAGTGGATGTGTTGTATCTGGACTTTCTAAAGCCTTTGACAAGGTCCCACACGAGAGATTAGTGTGCAAAATTAGAGCACATGGTATTGGGGGTAGGGTATTGACATGGATAGAGAACTGGTTGGCAGTCAGGAAGCAAAGAGTAGGAATTAACGTGTCCTTTTCAGAATGGCAGGCAGTGACTAGTGGGGTGCCGCAAGGCTCAGTGCTGGGACCCCAGTTATTTACAATATATATTAATGATTTAGACGAAGGAATTGAATGCAACAGCTCCACGTTTGTGGATGACACAAAGCTGAGTGGTAGTGTGAGCTGCGCTGAGGATGATATGAGGCTGCAGGGCGATTTGGATTGGTTGGGTGGGTGGGCAGATGCAGTATAATGTGGATAAATGTGAGGTTATCCACTGGTAGCAAGAACAAGGCAGCAGATTATTATCTGAATGGTGTCAGATTAGGAAAAGGAGAGGTGCAACAAGACCTTGGTGTCCTTGTACATCAGTAACTGAAAGTAAGCATGCAGGTACAATAGGCAGAGAAGAAAGCTAATGGCATGTTGGCCTTCATAGCGAAAGGATTTGAGTTCAGGAGCAAGGAGGTCCTACTGCAGTTGTACAGGCACCTGGGGTATTGTGTTCAATTTTCATCTCCTAATTTGAGGAAGGACATTCTTGCTATTGAAGGAGTGCAGCGTAGGGTCACCAGGTTAACTCCCGGGATGGCGGGACTTACAAAATTCTTAAGGAGGTGGACAGGCTAGATGCAGGAAGATTGTTCCCGATGTTGAGGAAGTCCAGGACAAGGGGTCACAGTTTAAGGCTAAGGGGGAAATCTTTTAGGACCGAGATGAGAAAAACATTTTTCACACAGAGAGTGGTGAATCTCTGGAATTCTCTGCCACAGAAGGTAGTTGAGGCCAGTTCATTGGCTATATTTAAGAGGGAATTAGATGTGGCCCTTGTGGCTAAAGGGATCAGGGGGTATGGAGAGAAGGCAGGTACAGGATACTGAGTTGGATGATCTGCCATGATCATATTGAATGGCGGTGCAGGCTCGAAGGGCCGAATGGCCAACTACTGCACCTATTTTTTATGTTTCTATGACTGACATATAATGAAAGAATGGATCGACAGGGATTTAGAAGGATGAGAGGCGATCTTATAGAAACATATAAAATTCTTCAGGGATTGGACAGGCTAGATGCAGGAAAAATGTTCCTGATGTTGGGGGAAGTCCAGAACCAGGGGTCACAGTTTAAGAATAAGGGGTAGGCCATTTAGGACCGAGATGAGGAAAAATCTTTTCAGCCAGAGAGTTGTGAATCTGTGGAATTCTCTGCCACAGAAGGCAGTGGAGGCCAATTCACTGGATGTATTCAAGAGAGAGTTAGTTACAGCTCTTAGCTTTTTTAATTTATTTTTATTTTTTATTTATTTTTATTAGAAGTACAATTGTATACAATCATATTTTCATAATACATTTTATGTACAGCTTCTTATTTTTTTAATTTTGTAATAAAGAAGAAAAAGAAAAAGAAGTTAGATAATGAAGAATAGAAAAATGTGAGATATATAGTGTGTGAAAAAGAAAAATAGAGTGAAAGAAGAAAGTTAAGAAATAGAAAATAGAAGAAAAAGAGTAAAAGAAGAAAAGAGAAGAAAAAGAAAAGAGAAGTAAAGAGATCGTATTTATTACCTTGACCATTCCTCACCCAGTCACGGATTAGCTTTTACACTTGTGTTGCACCATATGTTTCCAAAAAGACGACAAATAGAGACCAACTCGTTATGAATTGGTCAAATTTATCTATTAGGCTCAAAGGGCCGAATGGCCTACTCCTGCACATGCATTCTATGTTTCTAAATAAAAGACACATTAAATGCATTGCCACAAAAGGCTGTGGAGGCCAAATCAATGGATATTTTTAAGGCAGAGATTGATAGATTCTTGATTAGTACAGATGTCAGGGGTTATGGGGAGAGGGCAGGAGAATGGAGTTGAAAGGGAGAGATAGATCAGCCATGATTGAATGGTGGAATAGACTTGATGGGCCAAATGGCCTAATTCTGCTCCTATAACATGAACATTTTGATAGATATTTAAGACATTTGGACAGAATAACAGAGTCAGGGGATATGGGGAGAAGGCTGGAACGGGGTACTGATTGGGGATGATCAGCCATGATCACATTGAATGGCGGTGCTGGCTTGAAGGGCCAAATGGCCTACTCCTGCACCTATTGTCTATTGACAGGTACATAGACAGGACAGGTTTAGAGGGAGTCTGAAGAAGCGTCTCGATCCGAAACGTCACCCATTCCTTCTCTCCATAGATGCTGCCTCACCCACTGAGTTACTCCAGCATTTTGTGTCTACCTTCAGGTTTAGAGGGATATGGGCCAAACACAGGCAGGCAGGACTAGTGTAGATGGTTCATCTTCGTCGGTGTGGGCAAGTTGGGTCGAAGGGGCTGGTTCCACGCTGTATGACTCTTTGACTCTGAAGTTGGGGTTACAATATCTTTCAATAGAAAACATTGTTGAGCATAGTTTATCAATTTGCATTTAAATACAGCACTGCACTCACAGTGGCACCATGTTCTGTACAAAAAGAACACATTGTACAATTTAATATCAAGAAACTGCAGATGCTGGTTTATATCGACGTTAGACACAAAATGCTGGAGTAACTCAATGGATCAGGCGGCATCATCTGACCCATTCAAACCTTTGAGAGCCATCTGAAGAAGGGTGGTGACCCGAAATGACACTTGCTATTAACTCCAGAAATGGTGCCTGACCTGCTGAGTTACTTTGTCTCTAACATTGTATCATTTGTTCTTCCAGTCTCGTGGCATTAACAAACAGCTTTGAAAACTGCAGTAACTATGTTAATAGTGCACTATGTTATAAGGATACAAGCTATCCAAAATGGTTATACAAGTTAACTCTCTCGATTACGCTTTAAAAACTTAAATGATACTTTCACAAATATTTAATTTATTGTTTCTAAGTGGCAATTATAAAAGCCGACAGGTGTGTCTTGGTTGGCCTTGGTAAGATAAGATAGCACACTGTATCAACTCCAACCAAGATAAGGAGAAAGGAGAGCATACTTACTTACTTAAAGGCCTGTCTCACAAGTCTGCGGTCATTGGCGGCGAAACAGGAACTATCTACTGCTCCTGGGCTGCCAGAGACCGCGGGCTCGGTCAAACGCACAATTCCGGGGCCGTGCGGCGTTGTTCCCCACGGTGCTAAATAAAAACCAACACTGTCCAAAAATATGTTCCTACCGCACAGCCGCCGCCAGTGAGGCACGAGTGCGGCACGGTCACCGCCACAGCCGCCGCCAGTGAGGTACGTGTGCGGCACGGCCGCCGCCACAGACCCGCGATCCGAAAGACGTCATCAGCCGAAACCGCAAGCTCGTTGAACCGACCGTACTTGGCCCCCCGCGCAGCATCTGTGCGGCGCTCTCGTGGTTGCCGTGCGGTCCCCTCTTCCGGCGACGCCGCGCTTCACCGCCAACGACCGCAAACCCGTGGGACAGAGCCTTTACCTTTTAATTACACTCAAGGTTCAGATAAAAGACAAGACATTACATAGAATAAATTGCATAGTGAAGCACAATAAATTACATACCAAGGCACAATACATGGTTTAAGATCAAGAATTAAAAAAGAAACCAGTGTCCTCCAACGAGACAAGTATACCAATGTCTCCACTGCTGGGATTGGTAGAGTATAGTGCTAAACCTTATGCTTGATAAGCAAGATTATTTCATTTTTAGTCATAAAAAACTTTGAGTTTAGTTTAGAGATACAGCGCGGACGGCAACAGGCCCAACGAGTCCACACCAACCAGCGGTCACCCTGTACACTAGCACTACCCTCTGCACTAGGGACAATTTACAATTTTACTGAAGCCAATTAACATACAAACCTGTACGTCTCTGGAGTGTGGGAGGAAACCGGAGCACCCGGAGAAAACCCACGCGGTCACAGGGAGAACGTGCAAACTCCACACACAGGCAGCACCCAAAGTCAGGATCGAACCTGGGTCTCTGGCGCTGTGGGGGCAGCAACACTACCGCTGCACCACTGTGCCACAGATTAAATCTAAAAGTGTGGCATGGTGGCACAGCTGGTAGAGTGTGGGGAGTGGATGAGAAAGTGGGATGCCTCAGTGGTGGCCGGTTCTCTGGATACTTTCAAGAGAGAGCTAGATATGGCTCTTAAAGATAGCAGAGTCAGGGGATATGGGGAGAAGGCTGAAACGGGGTACTGATTGGGGATGATCAGCCATGATCATATTGAATGGCGGTGCTGGCTCAAAGGGCCAAATGGCCTCCTCCTGCACCTATAGTCTATTGGGATAACAGAGAACTAGTGTGAACGGGTGATCGATGGTCAGTGTGGACTCCGTGGGCCTGTTTCCATGCTGCATCTTTCAATCAGTTAAAACCACCGATGCAATGTTTAGGAAATTAGCAGCTACCATGACTGGTTAATTCATCACATGGTTGCATTTTCAGGAGACAATATTTCCCCAATAATTGAGACACTGTTTGGGGTACAGCTAAAGATAAGTGGGAAGTTTTGGCTTGAAAGGCTTACTTCAAGAAGCTAATTGAAATGTTCATGAACAAACTCGAGTACAACAATTAACAAATCATTAATTCAAGGCTGCAGATGGATCAAATTCGCTGTCTGTTGTGGAGAGTTCATGATGGGGCTCCTGATTACAAATGGTTCAGTAGTTTAGTTTATTGTCACGTGCACCAAGGTACATTGAAAAGCTTTTGTTGCATGCTAACCAGTCAGCGGAAAGACAATATATGATTACAATTCAGCCATTCGCGGTATAGAGAGACATGATAAGGGAATAACGTTTCATGCAGGATATAGCCAGTAGAGCCCGATTAAAGATAGTCTGAAGGTCACCAATGAGGTAGATAGTAGGTCAGGACCGTTCTCTAGTTGGTGGTAGGATGGTTCAGTTGCCTGATAATAACTCGGAAGAAACTGTCCCTGAATCTGGAGGTGTGCGTTTTCACACTTCTGTACCTCTTGCCCACACGGCACCAGAGACCCTGTAATCGCTATGAGTAGGATGGAACTGCAGATGCTGGTTTACACCGTAGACACAAAATGCTGGGGTAACTCAGCGGGTCAGACAGCACCTCCGGAGAGAAGGAATTGGAGACTTTTCGGGTCGAGACCCTTCTTCAGTCACGAGTCTATGACTTTTGTTTCCTTTAGGGAATGAAGAGATGGCACCCGACTGAAATAGTCAGTGATGATATTGCAAACGGTTACTTGTGCATTGTTTTCGCCAGGACACATGGAGGAACCATTACCTCGCAGACAAATCAAAGGCCATTGCAATTGTGTTTTGACACACAGACAAGCTATGATCCAGCATCTCTGCACTGTGCCTACACCGAACTACCTTCACCTTAAGTTGCGACAGTAAGCATTCCTCATAGCATTGGAAGTCATTTATTTTTACAAGTTGCTAAAGACTAGGTATGTTACAATACTTGCCTTCAGTCGCGCTGTAATTCTGCCACTGGCCGTGTGCGCGATTTTGGTGCCTTTAAGGGGGGGGGCGGGGTTAAAACGTGGTTTCTCCTACCTTGTCCTGAATTATATTTTGTTGGAGTACAAGCGTTTGCGGAAGAATCGTTCCGAGGGGCGTTTTGAGTATTTTGTTTTAAAAATCTCCCGACAAGTTCAGCGTTGGAATCATTTTAAAATCATCTTCTGAACCCGTCAACGCCAACAACGGGGACGGATTTCACACACGGGAAAGGTAAACGAAAGTGCTTTATTTTTATGTATAAACTTTCTCCTTAAGAGGCCTTTAATTCACATTTTTACATGCGACACGGTGATTCTTTCCCCCGAACTAACGGCAATAATTTTCATGCCAATACGGGGTTAAATTCACCGCAAATGAACGTTCCAAATGATCGCGTTCCAGAAATCCCCATTCGCAAGATGATATAAATTCCCATTAATTTACAGGTATTAAACATTCAATTTCTTCTATTTGGCCTGACAATGAGATAAAAAAATTATGTTATATTGTGAATTCTTGTGTGAATGTTATTTGGATACTTAGGCTATTTAAAAATGTTAATCTATTCTTAAGAAATTGATAGATGTTTAGATTTAGTAATTGAATTTTGTAATTAGCTACAATTAGGTAACTAACTAATTATATGCTTTAATTTCATGTCATCCAAGTAAGATTGTTTCATATTTGTTTCAGAATGCTTCAATCTATAATAACTGAACATTTCTTTCAGTTCTCTTAATTTTTAAGAAAGTTATGGGCTTTTGACTGTCCTCGATCACAGCTTTTGAGTTAAGTCAATGGAAAAGCAATAGGGAACAAGATACTAATTTCCGAGTATGAAAATGGCCATAAGTTTTTTAATACTGAAAGTGAATTAGGTGTCAAATTAAACTTCTTTTTATGCTTTATCTGATGGGATAAATTACAGACTTGATTTTTAAAATCTCAAAATTTTGTAACATTGCTATAAAGACGCCCCAAAAATAACACACTTTTAACATTGCTCGTTTTGATTAGCTCAATAGCTGGTCGTTGTTTTCAAGAATATGAAACAATTCTTGGGTAGGACAGGTTTAGAGGGATATATGGGCCAAACGCAGGCAGGTGGGACGAGTGTAGATGGGACCTGATGGTCTGAAGAAGGGTCTCGACCCAAAACATCACCCATTTATTCTCTCCAGAGATGCTGTCTGTCCCGCTGAGTTCCTCCAGCTTTTTTTGTGTCTGTCTTTAATACATCAGCCATGATTGAATGGTAGACTACCGAATGGCCTAATTCTTCTCCTATCCCTTATGAATTTACATCTGCGTATGTTGGTCGGTGTGGGCCGAAGGGCCTCTTGCCCCGCTGTGTGCCGCATGACTCTGTAATATGCTGCCCTTCTCGGTCAGGACAATGCAAAGTGTGAAGCAAGGAGGATTTGAACAGGGCGATTTTGATACAACATCATGCCGATGGCTACAACTCCGCACGTTCCTCCACTCTGCACGCACGGCGCTGCAATGTGGCCCAGAAACCGACAAGCGCCTGATCAATACACAAGGTAACTTACGAGTCTCCCAGCCAGTCGTGAAATTTGATCTTGCCCTCTGTAGTGTTCGCTTCAAAATTCGGGAACGTATCGCCCAAGTAGATCCCCATCACTGATATTTTTCTTTCCAATTCCCCCGGGAATGGAGCGCAGAAATAGGCAGCGACAGAGAGGGGGAAAAAAGGAGGGGCGGGCAATGAGAAAGTCTGCACCGATAGGCTTACGGGAGAAAGTGGCAGCTTGCTTCAATTCTGTCGGAAGGAACTGCAGATGCTGGTTTATACCCGGGATAGACACAAAATGCTGGAGTAACTCAGCGGGACTGGCAGTATCTCTGGAGAAAAAGGGATGGGTGACGTTTTGGAAACCTTCTTCAATGTGAGAGAGAGGGAAAACTGCTTCAGTGCCTGACTGATGTTGCGGGACAGAACATAAAACACAGAACATTGTTCGTCTCAGGAACAGGCCCTCGGCCCTTAAGTCCTAGGAGAAGAATTAGGCCATTCAGCCCATCGGGTTTTACTCCGCCATTCAGACCCAGCTGATCTATCTTTCCGTCTCAACCCCAATCTCCTGCCTTTTCCCCACAATCAAGAACCTCTCAAGAGTCAAGTATGCCTTATTGTCATATGTCCCGAAACGGAACAATGAAATTCGTACTTGCAACAGTATAACAGGTATGTAAACATAGTACCCTGTAAAATCCATAATCAACAACTAAAAAAGCTCAGTATACAGTGTATATGGATATAAAAATCTAGATAAACAATAATAGTGTAAAGTCTATGTAGTTCAGAGCTTATTTGGAGGTTGTAGTGTTTAATAGCCCGATGGCTGTAGGGAAGAAGCTGCTTCTGAACCTGGACGTTACAGTTTTCAGGCTCAGCTGTTATTCTACCTTTAAAAATACCCAATGACCTGGTCTCAGCCACTTGTGGCAATGAATTCCACAGATTCACCACCCTCAGAGTGCAGATGATGAAGCTGAGAAGGAATTTCTTTAGCCAGAAGCAGGCGAATCTGTGGAATTCATTGCCACTGACGGTGATAGAGGCCAAGTCACTGGATATTTTAAAAATGGAGATTGATAAGTTTAGTTTAGAGATACAGCGTGGAAACTGGCCATTTGGCCCACCGAGTCTGTGCTGACCAGCGATCACCCATAAACTAGTTCTACCCTACACACCAAGAACAATTTACAGAAGACAATTAACCTACAAACCTGTACGTCTTTGGAATGTGAGAGGTAACTGCAGCACCCAGAGAAAACCCATGTGGTCACAGGGAGAACATGCAAACTCCATACAGACAGCACCCGTAGTCAGGATCGAACCCGGGTCTTTGGCGCTGTAAGACGTCAACTCTACCGCTGTGCCGCCCCTGGTTCTTGATTAGGAAGGACACCAATAGTTATGGGGAGAAGGCAGGAGAATGGGGTTGAGAGCGAAAAATAGATCAGCCATGATCGAATGGCGGAGTAGACTCGATGGGCCGAATGGCCTAATTCTGCTCCTGTCATGATACCAAGTTCATCTAATCTCTACCCACACATGATCCATTTCTCTCCATTTCCTGCACTTGCACGAGCCTTTCTAAAAGCCTCTTAAACACCACTATTGTATATAAAACCCTGGCAATTATTCTTACCCTAGTGGCAGGCAGTCTGAGTGAAATTTGAGCTGATTCCAACCTCCTACACAGCCGTATTGGATAGTAACTTGAACGGAAGTTACAAGATACATTATAATACCATTCAGGACTGGGTGTCTGGGAGTTTGGTCGGTTGTTCAGAAATACTAAACCATTCATAGGCACGATTCTTTGCTAATGTTCCTTTGTCCTCGTTGCTCAAGCGTCAAGAGTGTTTAATTGTAGTATGTGTCGACTATGGAAGCATGACATTCTTGCTTGCAGCAGCATAACAGGCCTGTAAACACAATGCACCAAGTTTAGTTTAGAGATACAGTGCAGAACAGGCCCTTTGGCCCATCGAGTCCGCATCAACCTGCAATCCCCACATATTAACACTATCCCACTCACACTAGGGACAATTTTACATTTACACCAAGCCAATTAACCTACAAACTTGTACTTCTTTGGAGTGAGGGAGGAAACTGAAGATCTTGGAGAAAACCCACGCAGCCGCAGGGAGAAGGTACAAACCCCGTGCAGACAAGCACCCATAGTCAGGATCGAACCTGGGTCTCTGGTACCGTAACGCAGTAGCTTTATGCCACTGTGCCACCATACATATAAATTATCAAAGAATTCAATTAATTATAACACAAAAAGCTGAAGTTCAGGGTTCAACCAAAGACGAATTCCACAGACATTCATAGCAGTGACATTAGTGTGTAGTGTTCAGGAGTATGATGGTTGTTGGGAAGAAGCTGTCCTTGAACCCAAGATTGACACAAAATGCTGGAGTAACTCAGCGGGACAGGCAGCATCTCTCAAGAGAAGGAATGGGTGATGTTTCGGGTCGAGACCCTTCTTCAGACTGATGTCAGGGGAGAGGGAGATACATAGATACTGAAGTGTAAGGAGCAAAAACGGGACAAAGGGGATGAAGTACAAGGAAAATGTAGAATAGAACATTGTTAGCTGGGAAAAGGTAACAACAAAGCAAACAGAGATAAAATGTAGTCGGAGACAGTCAGACTGGTTGGAGAACTGGGAAGGGGGAGGGATGGAGAGAGAGGGGAACCAAGGGTTATGAAGTTAGAGAAGTCAATGTTCATACTGCTGAGTGGCCCGAAACATCATCTATTCCTTCTCTCCAGAGATGCTCCCTGTCCCGTTGAGTTACTCCAGCATTTTGTGTCTATCTTTGGTTCAAACCAACATCTGCAATTCCTTCCTACACTGTTCTTGAACCTGGTGCTTGTGGTTTTCAGACTCCTGCACCTTGTTGCCGATGGGCTGAATGGCCTATTTCTGCTCTGATCATTTATGAACTTACTCTGCGTAAAAGATACTGCATTCACATTATCCATTCCTCTCATACACATGCTGTGGAAGAAGTTAATTTAGAGGGAAATGAAAGGAAAATGAAAAGCGTAAACTTCACAGGTTTGCTTCAAGAGATTTTATTGCATGATATCATGGAGAGATGGCAGCAGTTAACTGCTCACCAGCTCTCTGACTTTGCAGTAGAATTAGCCGACAGTTATACTGTGCAATAAATGTAAACAGGAGTCATACACACTATGTGATCCAAAGTCATTAATCAGCATATAGACTTTAACAGCATAGAGGATGGTTAGTTGTCAGAACATCCTAACTACTGCTCGAACTGAGCAGTGCCGGAAGTAAGTGTTAGTATAAACGTTACAGTGGGGTGGGGTTAGTGATGCTAACTTATATATGATTGGTTGACATGCATAACCAATCTACATCCTTCCCCCTAAAGACTGTGTAAAGGGCACCCATGCCATGGAGTTAAACATACTCGCCATATCTATCACAGCCATATGGCGAGTATACTCGCCATATACTAACACAGCCCAAACGCGTACGGACCAAACCCTCTCCTCCCTCTCCTGAAAGATTATGCGGAGAGCCGGAGGCGAGAATGGCGCCGGAGAGGCTTGTGGTGACCGAAAGGGGAAACATGCAGGAGGGGAAATCCCGTGGTTAGTCACAACCGCGGGACGTGGAGGGGTGTAAGGCATGCGGGGATGGGTAGAAGACACGGCAACAGGCGGCTGGAACTTGAGCGGTGGAGTATAAGGTCCGGCTGGTGGAGGACGTGGTTCCCGCACAGCAAGCAAGTGTTGACAACTTCTCCGGTAAACCGCTCCCCCATAGTCCACAAGCAGGGCCGGATTTAGATGAAGAGACGCCCTAGGCTATTCCACTTGTGAGGCCCCTCCCAATCCCCCACGCCCACGACGAGAGGAAGATGGAAGAGTCCACCAGATTGACACCGATGTGCAGCCGAGCGTGGCCAATGAGAAAAAGGCTGGAAAGCTGCGCTTTTTATTTATTGCCAGTGCTAGTGTCGAGTTATCGGCTTAAAACACTATTATTTTGAAATGGAAGGAAAATTACTGAAGTGTTGTTAGAGACTACAGTGCGTTGTGACAGCATATGTATGAAAGGCCTATGGTAATGTCAAAAATATTATACACCAGGCCCGTACAAAGCTTTTCAAAAATGGGGGTGGCATGGAAGGATTACAAAAAATTTATGTGAAATAACGCAGCGCACATCACAAGCGCAAAGCTGAAAGCCCCTTGTGGCCGGGGTCCAGGGCCCGCTTAAGGGCCCTGGAAGCTCTGGGGTTTTAGATGCTCTCTGGTGTATTCTGAGCCTTATTTTGGAGCATTTTTGCACCAAATTTATGACCAATATTTAAAAAATAATTTTGGTTGAGTCAAGAGTAATGAGTGGTTGGAATGGGAGGATTGGGGTCATTGTTGTATACATTTTTTTAAATCAAGAATTGAAGCTGTCCTTGTTTTAATAATCAAGTTGTATTGCAAAATGTTATAAAGGACCATGCAAACACTGCAAATAAAATACTGTCACTTTTTGCAGTAAATAAAACCTTTTTTTAGAAAATGTTTTGTGTGTTGATTTGATTGCCTGTTACTGTTCGACTGTGTTAGTGTGTGCACATTAAAACAATGATGCAAAATGAAAGTCGCAAACTATGGAATTCATATTTTACAGTATCGTTATGAAGGAAAAGAAAGCAGTTCCAATTGTTTGATATTATTCATATGGAGGAGAAAATATAATTGCTCTAAAACCTACCTTAATTTTGCAATCTCACTAAAGATAATCCCCCTTTCCCTATCCCCCTTCCTCCTTCCCCCACCTCTCTCTCCCTCCCCATCTCTCTCTCCCCCTCCCCCCTTCCCCTCTCTCTCTCCCTCCCTCTCTCCCCCTCCCTCTCTCTCTGCCCCTCCCCTCCCTCTCCCCCCTCTGTCTCAACCCCCCTTTCCCCTTCTCACATCTCCCCCCTCTCTCTCCCTCCCTCCCCCTCTCTCTCCCTCCCACGCAGCGAGGCTCCGACTCCTCGCTGCAGACACCGCAGCCCCCCCCTCCCCCCCGGCCCGGAGAAACGGGCACTCCTGCAATGCAATATTCCATGACTTACCTGGAGTAGACACGAGGCATTGAGGTGATTGTGCGGAGTGCAAATGGAGATCTGAACCCGCCCGGGCCCATTGCGCACGCGCGGAGAGACAGCGTCATTTTGCATGACTACTGCATCACCGGCTTCCCCCAACTGCGCAGGCGCGGATGGTCTCAATTTTCCCCCCCAAAACTTCCAGTGGCCGGAACCAGAATTTCAGGTAATTTCTGTCAAAGTGGAAATGCTGATAGCGCTCCAATTTTTTTTTCTCGGGATTTTTTTAACTCTGGGCAAAAAACACCTTGGCCGGAGGCCCCCGAGATTTTGAGGCCCTAGGCTTCAACCTATGAGGCCTGTAGGTAAATCCGGCCCTGCCGAGGCCCCCCCTAGATCTCGAGGCCCTCAGCTTAAGCTTGTGAAGCTTATACGTAAATCCAGCCCTGTCCACAAGGTAAGATCGTGGTTCGTCAGCCGGGCCGACAACAGTACCCAGACGGGAATGTCCCATGGAAGTTTGTAGACGAACGACCTGGCCCGGCAGTAGAGGCTTTAGTGGTTTGCTGGATCTTTCATACGATCGTTTCTGGATGTCATGCTTCTCCTGAATATGTTTCTGGATAGTGGCAGGCTTCAGCACCTG
This sequence comes from Malacoraja senta, assembly GCA_038087875.1. NCBI lineage: Eukaryota > Metazoa > Chordata > Chondrichthyes > Rajiformes > Rajidae > Malacoraja > Malacoraja senta. Next base: position 28,176 of record JAXLNO010003441.1, read on the forward strand.
TGGGACCAGCTGTTGCTGTGCGATCGGAACTGGGGGTCTTGTCGATCTGGACATCAGTCGCTGGGCTGGTGAACCCAGGGTTCTGTCTCTAGCAATATTTCTGAGATTCAAGAGATCGAGATACACGTCTGAGTTGGCAAGGCGCGCTCGCTCTAACAGTTGTTTGGCGCTTCTAACGGCATGCTCAGCGAGTCCGTTACTCTGTGGGTACTCGGGGCTGCTCATGACGTATTGGAAGTTCCATCGGTTTGCGAAAAGCTTGAACACGTGGCTCGTGAACTGTCTACCATTGTCGGTTTGCAAACGAACAGGCGAACCGAACGTAGAGAAGTGCTTCTTTAGCTTTGACCATCTCGGATGTGAGGGAGGTCAGCGGGTCGAGTTCAAACCGGTTAGAAAAAGAGTCAACGAGAACGAGGTAGTGCTTTCCAAGCCATTCGAAAATGTCGGCCGCCACCGACGTGCAGGGCAACGCTGGTGGGGGTTGCTTCAGAACAGGCTGCCTCTGCTGATGAGGTGCGAGGTTGTTCCAGGTGGGGCAGGAGGCTGTACGGTCCCGTATGTACTTGACCATCCCCAGCCAGTAGAACAGGCTCTGCGCGCATGCCAGTGTGGCATCAGCTCCTGGGTGTCTGCTGTGTACCTCTTTGTAGTATTCATCGCGTAGTGATGAAGGGATCACTACCTTGTGGCCCTTGACTATGGCACCATCCTGAATTACCAGTTCATTGAGGACTAAGTAGAACGGCTGCGCCTCTGTTGGTGCGCTAGATTGTTTGTCTGGCCAGCTTTTTTGATGACTGATGAGAGTATCTGGAGAGAGTCGTCGGTGGCAGTATGTTCGACTAGGCTGCGCAGTTGATTAGTAGGAATAAAGTCGACGCCGAGGACCGTAAAGTCTTCCCGTTCGTAGGGATGTCGTTCGCAAGACGCCCGGGGTGCACGAGAGAGAGTGTCCGCAACGTGCATGTCCTTACCCTTTTTGTAGATAATAGTGAAGTTGAAACGCTGCAGCTGCATCATCATGCGTTGCAGGCGAGCTGGTGCGGCATGGATCGGTTTGTTCAGAATTGTTACCAGAGGCTGGTAGACTGTCTCGACCGTGAAGGTGTTCCCAAAGACGAAGTCATTGAATTTGGAGCAGGCAAAGACGACAGCCAGCAGCTCCTTCTCGATCTGCGCGTAGCGCTGTTCCGTGTCGGTCATGGTGCGGGAGGCATCCGAGTCAGGTAGTAGGGTGCCATCAGCAGATGGTTGTAGCCAGGCTCCGCCGAGCCCGAATCGCGAGGCATCACAGGTGATCGTCACCGGACGTTTTAGATCGAAAAACGTCAGGGTCGGTGCACTGGTCAGCTTAGATTTTAAAGCGTCAAATGCAATCTGATGTTGCTGGAACCATGACCAGGCAGTGTCCTTTTTAGTTAGTTGACGTAGAGGTGAGCTTAGTTCGCCGAGGTTCGGTATGAACTTACCGAGATAGTTTACCATGCCCAGGAAGCACGTCTGTGGTGGCAGGCATCTCAGTGATGGCAGCAGCCTTCTTCGGATCAGGTTTGAGGCCGTTGGGAGTGAATATGTGGCTGACGTAGGTGACCTCTGAAACCCTGAACTTGCATTTGTTTGGATTGAGCTTGAGGTTAACATGATGTGCCCGCTCCATGACGTGGTTGTGATCGTGCTCCATCGCATCTTTGCCATACACCAGGATATCATCGACAATAATGGCACAAGGTAAGTCCTCGAACAATTGCTCCATGGTTTTCTGGAAGACCTCGCTGGCGGAGTTAATTCCAAATGGCATTCTCAGAAACTTGTATCTGCCAAATGGGGTGGCAAATGTGGTGAGGTTTGACGACCTTTTGTCCAATGGTATCTGCCAGAAAGAGTTCTTTGCGTCCAGGACAGAGAAGACGGTGGCTAGTCCGACCTTTGCTGCAACATCCTCGACAGTCTTCATGGGATGGTGGGGGCGCCTAATGGCAGTGTTCAGGTCTTTCGGGTTGATGCACAGACGGATTTCATTTTTGTCCTTCTTGAAGGTGGCAACCATGGTTGAGACCCAGTCGGTGGGGGTCACTGACTGCTTCAAGCACGCCCAAGGAGACCAAATTTTTCAACTCAGATTCAACGCTGTCTCTCATGGCATGTGGCAGACGGTGTGGCGCACGGACGACAGGTGGCACGTTGGGGTCAGTAGAAATCTTGTTGGTCACAGGCAGCTTGCCTAATTTGTTATCGAACAAATCTGGGTATTCTTTTAGCAGGTCCATCGACATCAGCAGCTTGTGAACCGTTTTGTCAAAGGAAATCAGCCCCAGTTCCTGGCAAGCACGGTTGCCCAGCAGAGTCACAGAGTTAGAATTCAAAACATAGAAGGTCAGATTCCTTGTGTTTCTTTACAGTACACATTTGAAAGTGGTTCTACCCAGTGGAACCAGCACCTCCCCTCCGTAAGCATGCAGAGTGGAGCTGTCTTTAATCAGTGGCTCGTTAATTCTTATCTTGTTGTAGATGTTGATTGACATTGCATTCACTTTCGCACCTGTGTCTAATTTGGTTTCAATGCCGACATTGTTGACAGAAACCAGTACTGTAGGATCAGAATTCTTGCCAACAGCATGCAGTAATGAGTAAACAGTTGGATCTTCTTGCGAATTAATTGGACTGTGATCGGGGCAGATTCGAGCTGGTATGGAGGAATGGAACTGTTATCGTCTCGTTGCAAGAAGTTGAGATTAGGCCTGGAACTGGGTGATTTGTTCCCACGGGACCGACAGGCGGCTGCAAATTGGTTTAATTTTTACAATAATTGCAGGCTTTCCCGTATGCAAGACAAGGTGATTGCCTGTTGTGCAAGTAATTGCAATTAGAACATCTTTTAAGTGGCTCGCTGTTAGCTGCCTTGCTTGCTTGGGTCGTAAATCGCTTGTTATCTGTCTGTGCTCGCTGCCTGGTGAGGCCTGTCTGCTTAATGGATTTGGTTTCGGTTCCGAGCCGACTGCTTAGTGGGTCAAAAAATTCTGCTGTCAGACAAGCATGAGCAGCTTCTTCAAGGGTTAAATCTGCCTTTCGCAGAAGTTCAGATCTGAGCTTTTGATCGCTCATACCTGTTATATTCTCGAATCGGCACCGCTGGGCCATATACATCAAATCTGATATAAACGTCTCTACTCATTCACCAGGGAGCTGTCGACGAGCGAAGAATCTTGCCCTGTCCAAAATATGATTTGAGGGCAGGTCACAGATCTGGCTAAATTTAGGCAACAAAACATTGGGGTCGTCAGCAGATTCAGCTGGGGTAACTACCTGGTTGTTGGCATCGAGGACAGCTGGAGCATATCGGAATGTTCTGGCTCATTGCATGGCATCTGGACCCGCAAGGTTAAGCAGAAGGGTGGCTTGGAGGTGTCAGTGTTACAGTTGAATAAAGGGGACTATGGGGCATTGAGGGAGGAGCTGGCCAAAGTTGACTGGAAAGATACCCTAGCAGAGATGACAGTGAAACAACAATGGCAGGTGTTTCTAGCAATAATACAGTAGGTGCACGATCAGTTCATTCCTAGGAGGAAGAAAGATTCCAAGAGGAGTAAGGAGCGACCGTGGCTGACAAGGGACGTCAGGGACAGTATAAAAATAAAAGAGAAGTACAACGTAGCAAAGATGAGCGGGAAGCAAGAGGATTGTGTCATGTTTAAAGAGCAACAGTAGATAACTAAAAATACAATATGGGGAGAAAAGATGAGGTGCGAAGGTAAGCGAGCCAAGAATATAAAGGATAGTAAAAGCTTCTTTAGGAATGTGAGGAGGAAAAAAATTAGTTAAGACCAAAGTTGGACCCTTGAAGACTGAAAAAGGTGAATTTATTATGGGGAACAAGGAAATGGCAGATGAGTTGAACAGGTACTTTGGATCCGTCTTCACTAAGGAGGACACAAACAATCTGCCTGATATAGTAGTGGCCAGAGGATCTAGGGTGACGGAGGAACTGAAGGAAATCCACATTTTAGGCAGGAAATGGTGTTGGGTAGACTGATGGGACTGAAGGCTGATTAATCCCCAGGGCCTGATGGTCTGCATCCCAGGGTACTTAAAGAAGTGGCTCTAGAAATCGTGGATGCATTGATGATAATTTTCCAATGTTCAGTTCCTGTGGATTGGAGGGTAGCTAATGTTATCCCACTTTTTAAGAAAGGCGGGAGACAGAAAACAGGGAACTATAGACCAGTTAGCCTGACATCGGTGGTGGGGAAGATGCTGGAGTCAATTATAAAAGATGAAATAGCGGCACATTTGGATAGCAGTAACAGGATTGGTCCGTGTCAGCATGGATTTACGAAGGGGAATCATACTTGACTAATCTTCTGGAATAACTAGGAAAATGGACAAGGGAGAGCCAGTGGATGTAGTGTATCTGGACTTTCAGAAAGCATTTGATAAGGTCCCACATAGGAGATTAGTGGGCAAAATTAGGGCACATGGTATTGGGGGTAGAGTGCTGACATGGATAGAAAATTGGTTGGCAGACAGGAAACAGAGAGTAGGGATTAACGGGTCCCTTTCAGAATGGCAAGCAGTGACTAGTGGGATACTGCAAGGCTCGGTGCTGGGACCGCAGCTATTTACAATATACATCAATGATTTGGATGAAGGGATTCAAAATAACATTAGCAAATTTGCAGATGACACAAAGCTGGGTGGCAGTGTGAACTGTGAGGAGGATGCTATGAGAATGCAGGGTGGGGGAGTGGGCAGATCATGGCAGATGAATTTTAATGTGGATAAATGTGAGGTTATCCACTTTGGTTTAAAAAACAGGAAGGCAGATTACTATCTAAATGGCGTCAAGTTTGGAAAAGGGGAAGTACAACTGGATCTGGGGGTCCTTGTTCATTAGTCTATGAAAGTAAGCATGCAGGTACAGCAGGCAGTGAAGAAAGCGAATGGCATGTTGGCCTTTATAACAAGAGTAATCGAGTATAGGAGCAAAGAGGTCCTTCTGCAGTTGTACAGGGCCCTAGTGAGACCACACCTGGAGTATTGTGTGCAGTTTTGGTCCCCTAATTTGAGGAAGGACATTCTTGCTATTGAGGGACTGCAGCTTAGGTTTACAAGGTTAATGTGGGACTGTTATATGCTGAGAGGGATGGTGTTGGGTAGACTGATGGGACTGAAGGCTGATAAATCCCCAGGGCCTGATGGTCTGCATCCTAGGGTATTTAAAGAAGTGGCTCTAGAAATCGTGGATGCATTGGTGATAATTTTCCAATGATCATTTTTTCCCTCTTCACATACCTAAAGAAGCTTTTACTATCCTCCTTTATATTCTTGGCTCACTTACCTTTGTACCTCATCTTTTCTCCCCGTATTGTCTTTTTAGTTATCTACTGTTGCTGTTTAAACATTACACAATCCTCTTGCTTCCCGCTCATCTTTGCTACGTTGTACTTCTTCTCTTTTATTTTTATACTGTCCCTGACGTCCCTTGTCAGCCACGGGCGGGACTGTCATATGCTGAGAGAATGGAGCAGCTGGGCTTGTGCACTCTGGAGTTTAGAAGGAGAGGGGATCTTATTGAAACATATAAGGTTGTTAAGGGTTTGGACACGCTAGAGGCAGGAAACATGTTCCTGATGTTGGGGGAGTCCAGAACCAGGGGCCACACAGTTTAAGAATAAGGAGTAAGCCATTTAGAACGGAGATGAAGGAAACACTTTTTCTCACAGAGAGTTGTGAATCTGTGGAGGCTGGTTCTCTGGATACTTTCAAGAGAGAGCTATATAGGGCTCTTAAAGATAGCGGAGTCAGGGGATACGGGGAGAAGGCAGGAACGGGGTACTGATTGGGGATGATCAGCCATGATCACATTGAATGGCGGTGCTGGCTCGAACGGCCGAATGGCCTACTCCTGCACCCATTGTCTATTCTCTATAAAATGCTTCAAGATTGTTGATCAAATGTGGTTTGTCTTTTCGAAGTTGTCTTTCCAAACGTCCACTAGGAGCACCGCGTTGATGGCAGCCTCTGCCTAAAGTCTGTCTGTTTTTCTATCTTTTTTTTATTTTTAGTCTGTTTTAAAAGTATGTTTTGGAGGTTTCTTTAGTTTTTCAATGTGGGGGAG